>JAOCZM010000028.1:4675000-5275000 GCA_026122235.1 Vinca minor | reverse complement strand
TGAGAACACCTGAGTTGTTTAAGATAAACAATGCTAAGCTATTCTTGATCTCATCAAGGAGCCCCATTAATCGAAAACCAAACAAAACATAAAAGAGCAGGAATTTTTCAATAATGATCAACTTTCCAGACTGCACAACGAAGAATGAGCCTTTCAATTAAGCATTTCGTGTTTAACTAACTGGCCAGCTACTAATGCAAACGGATTTCCTTCTATCACAAAGGTTCTAATTACGGCAAAATACCATCTGCCTTCGCACATAATTATTCATAGGTCCCTCTCCTCCGGATTTTTAAGTAGCCAATTTCACACCCAATGGAGCGGTCAGAAATTACCCGTCCAATGCCGAAAATACCCATTATGCATAGAATGCCAAGATTCTCAGTGACATTTAAACAAACACGTCGTCTACATGTTCTTAGCAATGATATCCAAATCACTTAAGAGTATGTAATAATCCACTTGGTAAAAATTAAAATTACCTCAATTTCATAACCAATCTCCCGCAATGCAGCTACAATAGTAGCCATTTGTATTTTATATGGATCAACTAACAGATCTCCAAAGACCTAAAGGCAGCAGAAAAATCAATATAAAAAAATAAACATAAATATTTCTTTATAAGCCTTAAAACAAACCACCGAACCGAACAACCATTAGAGCTCACCATTGCCAGCTTGGGTTTTCTGTAACCAAATCTTGAAACATTTCTTGAAACTTGTACAGCTTCTTTTTTGAAACTTGGCTAAGATTTTTGAAGGCTGAAACTTAATATCTTCACCAAAATCCAACCCGTTGAACTCTTTCAAGAATGCTAAATCTGCAGAATTTTCAACTTTCTTTTGAAGATTCTTCAATTTCAAGAAACCCCCAGAAGATTTTTCCACAAAAGAACCAAGTAAAAGTACTTGACAGAGAACAATAAAGAATAGAAAAACAGCAACTGTACAAATCAAAGAAACATAATCAATCTTCTTGAAAAAGACCAATCTAGCAAATCTTGATCTGGCTCCACCTCCTCTTTGACCAAATGATGCATTCTGATTAAAACTACTCCTTGTTCCAGTAGCCGAACCAGAACGAAACAAAGTGTGATCTTTCTTCAAAGAAATCCCACTTTCAAGAGAACCCATTTATTAAAATCCCATGAATTTCACATAGATGATAAAAGAAAAGCTTTTCTTGATGTTACAAAGCAACAAGTGATGAAAATTGTTGATTAGATTAAGCTAAAATCAATGACTTTTTCCTTTTTAAAAACTAAAAGATAACAGAGCTCTACTTACTATAATAAAAACACGAGAAAAATCCCTTTTCACTGGAAGAGAGAGAGAAGACGAAGCAGTGAATAGATTGAGGGCAATGGTCTGTCATGGGGCTGTCAAAGTGTCAACGATAATTTGTTTTTCCTAAAATACCCCGTATCACTCTAGTTAGAGATAAATCGGTTAATAATTTTTTTGAGTAATGTTTTTCTAAACGAAATTAAATGATACAAGTAATGTTTACGCTGTTGATGTAACAATTTTCTATGTCAAAATATTTGTTTACATCTTTTTTTATACCAATTTGTTTAAGCCAAAAACTTCTTTAGCGTATCAATTATGTTGGAGTGGAATAGGCTCTTACTCCCTTAAAAATGAAGTCTACTGATTATACAAGTTTGGTACTATGGTTGTTTCTAGATCATATCGTACTTGCTTCATTGAGGGTTGCTCAACAGCCCCTTAGCCTGGTGCTCATGACGCGCTACGAAACTTCCATCGTGCCGGAATTGCTTAAGAGAAGAAAGGAAAGGAAAACTTGTTCGAATTGTCATCCCTATAAAAAGTTACAAATTTAGATCCTTTTTACAATGAGTTTTCTTCTTTCCACTAAGAGTCAAAAGATTGAGATTCATCAACTAATGGTTTTCGAACCGCGACAATGATATTTGTATGAAGTTATTAATGTTGGGAGGGTCGCCTCTTTCTTGGGCCTCTGCAGATCTCGATCCAGATTAATCAAGAATGTCGAATTCGAACACTGTATGGGAAACCAAAAAAACAAAATTTCTTTAGCATAGAAAATTATCACATCAATCGCGTTTGTAGTCCAACGGTTAGGATAATTGCCTTCCAAGCAATAGACCCGGGTTCGACTCCCGGCAAACGCAATTCATTAATTTTTTTCCCCTTAAATTCCTCACACATTTCTTTGTTTTTTCTCATATGATAGATACTAATTCCGTATTAGACTTCCAAAAAAACAAATTATTCCATTTTCCCCTTAAATTCGTCACGCATTTCTTTGTTTTTTCTCATATGATAGATACTAATTCCGTATTAGACTTCCAAAAAAACAAATTATTCCATTTTTATGTTTCAACAAAAGAAGGAAATGCATTTCTTCAATTTCTTTTTTCAATTACTTACTCATCCTATTCGTAATTGAATGCTTGTTTTTTTATTTAATTTTTATTTTAAAAGAATACACATGAATTGCAAACTGGAAGAAGTAAACATTGGCTACCCTATACAGATCTTCTGTGACATTCTGTTACATTTTAATTACGGAACGTTTCATTCATATAACCTAAACTAAAGTGGATAAACCTAAGATAAATCGATAAACTCTAAATGTAAACGTAACTATAATTAGGAAGGTCACAAAAAGTGTTACAGAAAATCATGCATGTCCAATATAGGAGTCTCGGTGTATCTCATACCTCACACGTGGCTTAAAACTTGGATTGCCAAACAAACCAACAATAATTTAAACGAATCCAAGAAGGCTAGCATAGTTACACAACACTTCTAACTCGGAACGATATAGGCTCGAGTTCGACACCCTGCTCCTATAATAGAAAATAAATAAATAATAATAATAAAGCAAAAGAAATGAACAAAACACCACTTGCATGCAAGAAGAGAAGACAAAGATTTATAAATGATTACCGAGAAGAAGAATGTCAAATTACTACTACATACATCAAATCAAAAGTTCCACTCACATTATGGTTTACTAATTAAAGAAAAAGTGAACTATAGAAAAATTATGCATGGGATAGTGACAGTCTACATTTTGCTATGTATTTCAATCTTTGTAACTAATAAAATCTCTAGTGCTTTCAACATTGTCTAACCTATCTGTGTTCCAAACGCCGAACCGGATGCTGACATTCACTTTTGTCACGGTTAATTTTCAATCTAAATATTGGAAATAAATCAATAGCTATTCAAACTCAATTGTTAACTTATTTAAAATTTAGCCATCAGATTAAACTAGTTCGCTTGTTGAGATTGTGTCAGCCCTGGAACCAAATCGCCAAATGCCCAGCCTCAAGTAATGGGTGCCTAACTGGAACAGGAAATGTTGTAGCAGCAGCAGCAGAGATTCAATGTAAAGTTGTCAAAAAGGTATCAGAAATCATAGGTTTGCCAATTTACCTCATAATCTTCCAAGTGGGGACTCCAAAGCATGATCATCTACCAACCAGAGACCATAATCGCGAAACCGCTTAATTTTTTTCTCAAAACCAGTAATATAATTATTGTGAATAATCGCGTGCATTCCTTTGGTTTCTTCTACCCATGTCTGATTCTTGAAGTACAAACCGCCCGTAGGAAATGCTGCCTGAGGCAGCAAATATAAGTCCACCTGCAATTATGTCAAAACAGCATAAGCTAACTGCTTACCTACAACATAATATAATTAAAAGAGTCGCAGAGTTGTCATAATCATTTGATGTCATGTTCGAACTAAACCATTTAGATCAGCTATCAACATTATAGGATGAACTTCACAATTTCAACAACAACAATAATTTTGTTAACACCAATAACAAGATTTTGGAAGTACATTAACTAGAAAGGAGATGATAAGTGATAGAGACGGGTTAAGTTGGATGCAATAAATAACCAGAAAGGCAGTTTTCTGAAGCAATTTAACCCCTTTCCCATATCCACCCCTAGCCGCCTAAATAAAGAAAAAAAAAAGTTTTTTACAATTCCAATTTCAAAAGATAATCATAACCATACTAGATTGTTTAAGATTAACCCAAGTTTTATATGATCAACGCATGAATAGCTACTGGTGCATGAGACACGAGTCATAGATGTAGACCATAAAACGAAAGCAAATAAGAAATTCCACAAATATTTACCCTGGGTGGAGCTACTTACTACTTTCTTTAAGCTTAATTATAACACAGTTAAGTTACTCTCTCTATTTCGCAATGCTACGGGCTAGTTATGGGCCATGGAAGAAAGAGAAAATACAAACAGAGAACGCCAAGATCGTGTACCTGTCCAGCAGTCTTGTTTAGTGCCCAGTTGAACGCAGGCTGATCATTAGCTTTCTTTGCTTTGGACCATGGCTGATCCTGAAGCTCTTCAATCCACTTCTTCATGACTAGTTTTGCTCCACTAGTGGGGCGCATATAAATCATGCAACTGCAAATGTAAGTGCGCCCCTTTTTCCCTGGAGGTGGCAAATCATGGGGGTGGTTCAGAGGTTTCACCTGGCCATTCAGAGGAGAAAAGCTCAGAGCATTATCATGAGTAGTGGCTAAGAATGCGAATGAAAAAGGGAAATCGCTGTAGCAAACACAATGGTGGCTTCATTCAAATCAACAATTGATAGGACATATTTCTGGACAGGCAAGATCTAGTCATATACTACGCAAAAGCTATCACCGATACAGGATTAAAATCATCGCAGACAAGGGAAGACATAATCTGTTAGCTAAGCATGTTCTTGCCAAGTCCAATTAGAGCTTATGCTTTGAATGGAAGTCCATCCCTGAGGAATCAACTATTTCTGTTTATCTTTACAAAAAAATGAACAAACAGTAAATATAACTACAATAAATCACAGAATCAGTTTCCTGTATTCTCACCGCAGTCATGTCATCAGTGAAGTAAACGTCATGCTCCCCTTTCAGGTAAGGGAATGGATCTGCTAACCAAACCATATCAACATCATTATACATGACATTATAACCAAGCTCCAAAATTTGCAAAAGATGGCGGGGCCTTCTGGCTGTGAAATTGAAGAACCCCTGTGGAATGAGAATTACATGGTTATTGCCAAAGAAAAAAATAGTAAATAGTATCAGTCCTAAATTAATCAGTAAAAGTTCATAAGACAAATGCCATGCATGATGAACTGATATACACACATAACACACGTGCAGACACAAACAGGAAACGAGAGAGAAAACAAAAAAGGTAACAGACGCAAACTAAACTAGATAGGTCCAAATGGATCATTATGCTGCCTGTTTAAGAGAGTAGTTAGATGCTTTGTCCCTGGTTGAATAAGCTATTCAACAGCTTTTTAGCAACACATTGTGTTATTCTGTTCACTTGGATTTGTGATTCTTCAATTCATTTATTCAAATACTTTAAATAATATTCTTCCAGAAAGCTGATGGTTTTGGCCACAATGAAGCACGAAAGAAAAGAGGAACGGGTATTCTGTAACTTGTACACCAAGCAACCCATAGGATTGGCAACATTCTTTGGAATTTAATTTTTCCCGGACAAAAGTAAAAGTACTTTCAAGTAGGATTACAGAGCCCCAACTACCAATGTGGAAAAAATTCATCAAGGTAACAAATTAAAGTTAGCATTTTTATCTATGTGGCAACAGAATCATAGCATCTTCCAACTAAAAGTCAGAAATTGAAAAACATTAGCTCAAAACTTAAAATGAAGCTTAGAAAGCGAATAAGAGTATATTTGGGCACAACAACAACGAAGTCTTAATCCCAAGTAATTTGGGTCTGCTACATGAATCAATATAAATCATTTATGTGTGGTCGTTCGCATGAATACATTCTCTCCATTTCTTTCTATCAAACACCATACTTTCATCCAAGTCTAACAAATCCATATCATTCTTGATGACTTCCGTCCAAACATTCCTCGGCCTGCCTCTACCTCTTACAACTCATGTCTCCATCCTTCAAATTTTCAATCCGAAGCGTCACTCGACTTTCTTTTTATGTGTCCAAACCAAGGCAAGTGATTTTTTCCTCATATTGTCTTCAATAGGTGATTGTATTTATCACACTATCCTTTCTAGTATACCCACATAAAAAATTTCTCACGAACAATTCACTTCTCCGATTTCTTAGACAAAAATTCTCTAATAAAACCTAATCAAGATATATCAAGCAAAGCCAAGAATAACCCAAAAGTAAGTAATACCAGAATCAGACCTGAGAACCAAACTTGTGAGCAGTCTGAGAGTCCAATGCAGGAGGAACAAGAACAGCATGGCCAGGCCACTTTTCATTAACCTTAAACAATGTAGGATAATCCTCTGCAATCACCAGCACTTTCTCCACATGATGCTGCTTTTTTTGTCTGGAAATACTAATCAACCAATTATTCAAAAATGGCAAATAAGGCTCACTCACAGCACAAACAATAACCGTCTTGTTCTTCGCCACATTAGCAACAGCTTCAGAAAGTTTATATTCCCGCCATTTCGATTCAGAGAAATGGCGGGAATTACCGAACAGGCCGCCGCCGCCTTGTGGGATTTGAATCCAGGGAAAGATTACTCCAACAACTACAAGTAAAGTAAGGAGAATTACAAGATTGGTCCTGTTGAAGAAGAAATTGCTTATGGGTTTTTGGTAATTTTGTGAAGATCGAGGGGATAATGGGTATTCGTTTGACAAAATGTTGCTCTGTGGCCTCTGATGTAAATCTGAGAACATTTTTTTTTTCTTTTTCTTTCTCTGTAGAATAAAATCAAAATTCAGATGATTAATTTAGGTTGAATTTGTATAGAAGATTGACTGTATTTGAAGAGATTGAGAATTGAAGGACTGAAGTTTAGTGGGAGTGATCGGAAATGGAGATCTTCGCCGGAGCTAAGGCAGTATAGTATAGTACTGAGATCGCCGGGAGCTAAGAGATACTGGTTGAAGCTGGAAAAGATAGGAGATCCGATCCGATTATAAGCCCAGGGCGGGGCCCATATTTTTTTTTTCTTTTTTTATATGAAACGTCTTGTGTTTTAAAAATGCAATTACATTGTTTATGAAAAGAGATATTCATCGTAAACTTAAAAGAGAAAAGTGTTATATATACCTAAATTGTTTTTTGTTTTTTCTCTACTCGGTTTGTAAATTTTTATTTTAGTTTTTTATATCCCTAAACTATTTGTAAATTATTATTTTTGTCAAATTAACATAAAATATGTGATTTTCTGCCATGTTTGATCACGTGTTCTGCAATGTTGTCAATATTAAGAACTTAAATTAGCAGAAATACCTTTTAAGGCTGGCGATAAGTGCAAAATATGTGATCAAAAGTGGCATAAAACATAAGTTTTACACTAATTTGACAAGAGTAATAGTTCAAAAATAGTTTAAGAACAAAAGAGTTAAAATACAAATTTACTGTCAGAAAAAAAATAAAAAAAACATTATGTACATATATATTGTTTTTCTTTAATGAATGAAAATACTGAAACATTATCCATGTGTTGTAGACATGTATTTGTAGATAAATGGTAATAGTAATAAACATGAACAAATATTTATACTCAAAATTAGTGAATATTTTTTATAAGCTACCATAGAGAAGCGAGCATCGAGCTTCAATTGTCTGAAAAAACCAAATTATACAATGATTGTTCCGGGCCACTTCTTTGAGAAGCAAATACTTAGCAACATATTCTGGATCTGATTAGATTGGATTTGAAATTTTAGTGTCAGACTCAAACTAATCTAAAACTCAAATCAAATTATAAATGATTTAATGCTTCAAGTTTTATATCCAGACTTGAGCTGATTTGAGTAAAGTCAGACCAAACTCATGTCAGACCCAATCCAATCACACCCTCACTACCACAAAAAATATACACTTTCTCATTATTGATGCAGCCAAAAAAAGGCTGCCAGACAAAAAATGATTAGCAAAGTAATGATCAAGGAAGAAGAGCCATCGCTGTCTCAGAGACGAACTACCTATGCACCAAGTCCATTGGACCGTACGGTATAGAACTTGTCATATCACTACAAAACGAGGAGAAAGATAATTCTGTGATGATATAGCTAATTCTAGACCACAGTGTCCATATGGACCTGATACATATCAGAATTTTCTTAGAAGTATCCCCGGGTCGCTAAGGATTCATGACATCAGTTTTGGTGTCTTCTGCTTGACAAAGAAGGCTGATAGTACACTCTTGCTCCTATTAGGGACTCGTACAGTTTCCCGCCGACTTTGTTTATCAAAAGATCTGAATGGAGTCATAGGTCTCGAGCCCTCTTGTGCCTCCTGCAACAGAATTCCACAATGTTACCTACAGTTTCTTATTTATCTACTTGGGGGCATCTTAAGTCAGGAGAACACAACAAAAAAGAAGGGAGGGTCCGGGATCATCCATGTAGAAACGGACTAAATGTTTCTTAAACGATATCACCAATTGCAGGGTGTAGAAAACCATAGGTAATTAGGCAAGAAAGCATAGTATTTCAAGGAAGAACTCGTGTGGTGATGCAGATGAACGTGCACTTAAAGAATTTGTGCATATTTGGTTCAAGAGAAAAATAATATTACCTGTCGTCCAATTCCCAAGGTCTGTATAGCCACACTTGAAGTAGGCAATACATTTGGCAACTGAGAATGTGTGGCTGATGATTTCATCAGCAGACTCTGTTCAGCATCTATTAATCACAATACAAAGTAGAGGTTAAAATAGCATCTAGTTATGTAACACAAGTCAAGAGCCAAATTCTTGGTATACCTAACAAATTGAATGCAGAAGATGTCTTTCCCGTGCTTTTCGAGTCATCAGTACTGCAAAGTTGAGCAAAAAAAGATTAGCTGGAAGTTTCACAAAACTCAGCTGTTAATCAAATTATAAGAACTCCAGAGACGAACCTCAAAGATGCACGCTGAGAACCTTTAAGAGAGGGCTTCGATTCGGATGCTAGATGCCAAGAAAGAGTTTCTGCTGCAGGTGTACCTGAAATTGTCTGTGTTAAACAAGAAATGGTTACTGAATCAAAGGTTCAGTTAGAAATTTTACAGGCCACGAAGATCAGCTACCTGAAGGATAAAGACTTGACTTTGCTTCAATATGTTGCCTAAGATCTGTCTGTATACGTGGACTAAAGTGTACCTTCTTATTGACAGAATCTAGGAAGTTAATAGAGAAACGAACCCATGAGTAAATAACAAAATAAAATGGTTATGGATTTCATCAGATTTAGAAGGATTTCTTGAAGACTTTAATAATAACTGCTACTATCTTACTAGGTAAAGTGTAATGCTTGTGATGCCGTGGTATAATTGCTAATAACTGTTGCTGTCTGAGACCTTCTTTATCCGTATACGTCTGGCAGGTTAGTAGTTGCTTTACAAGGGGGGAGTGGGGCAAGAAGTTAAGCCACTATAAAGGAACAATCATGTTGAACTAAAGCGGTTCCCCAAGGGCAAGTTAAGTACATACCTGGTTCAAAGTTGTAATCTTAAGATCCATGGCTGAAATATCCAGGGTATGTTGATCAAGAAGGTCAGTCAATTTGTAGGCAACAGTTCCCAGGTGGTCAACTGCATTTACAAGAGCTCTCACGGCATAATCTTTTAGGTTGTCCAGGACCCTGATATTAAATAAGGAGCATAATTTTATAAGGGAAAGAGCTTTTATAGGAGTATCTAGAAAGAATTTGAACAAATGGGAACTACGTGGTATGCATGGCATCCCCATATAGTTAAGTTCAGTTTAAAAGTCAGACTGAACTGAACCACTGAAAAATCTGTGTTAAAACAAAGTGCATTGAGAAATCGATTTTAACAGTATTCATACATTTCTTTCTGCTCACTGTGAAGGTAAGACTTTTCACAATATTCCGCAGCAGAATAAAGTTGGGGCCTTAGGTTTTTAAGCTCCTGAAATAGCAAAGGCGTTCAAAAGAGCAAAGTTACATATGGCATGCTCAAAAATCAACAAAACATATCTGACTAACAGTTTGATGAAATCATCAAGTGATTGCACATGGTACAAATGAAACAGATTTCAACCGAGATAAAACCATAAAAAATAAATCATCTAAAAGAAAATAAATGTGTGGTCACCCAAGCATGGCAAATGGATCCATGAAATAAGCAACTGAGCATTTGTAAACTCAAGCTGAAAGCGCTAAGCAATTTTCAGAAGGAAAAAAAAACTTTAATAGAATATTACCTTTCACCACAAAAATTATTGAAATTTTCTATTATAATGTCTAGTTTTGCCTCTAATCCCAGCCTATAGTCAACATGATCAAAATCACTACAAAGACCTAATCAAATTTCATGATAAAACAAATGAGCAAGCACATTGGTACAAGTGGCCGTAGCCCAGTGGGGTTCCCCTTCGCTCACGAACGACCGAGAGGTCCTTAGTTCGACACCGGGCCACAGCGCCCAGACTACTAACTCTCCACCCACCCACCCACCCCCCCAACCCCAAAAAAAAAAAAGCACATTGGTACAACTATGTTTCTACACGAACAAAGTGATTGAGAAAGAAAATCAAAGCTATAAACAAAACAGAACACGGAAAAAATCTACACACAGCTAAATAAAAATTAGTGAAGAATTGCATTTCACACAAAATAAACAGGAAATAGATACAAGCAAGTACATCATATTTAAGGTAAGTTGCTTCTTCAAACGAAAAAAAAAAAAAAAAAGTTGCAATATAACGCGATAAACTATCTCAGTTTCAGTTTTCCTTCTTTAGTAGTACTATCTCCATTCACGATTCCTTAATATAAGTCATTTAGTACCTATGGCAAAAATTAAGTAAAAAAGTATAGTATTTTTTAGTAAAAATATCAATATTACTTTCTTAAATATAACTTGTATATCATTAATTCAATTTAGGAAAGTAATGTTATATTTTGATTAAAAAACACCATAATTTTTATTTACTTAATTTTCGCTATATTTCTTAAGCTACTCATATTATGGAATTGAGTGAGTACCAGACAAAATTACGCGAAATTCAACGAGAAAATCCAGCTCCAGTTCTATAAGTACAAACTGGAAATAGTATCAGATTGAAACAGTCATTTCCGAGGAAGATACAGATTCAAAAAACAGATCTGATAGGGAAAAAAAAATAGAACAAAATTAAGCTAAAAATACCTGTAAAGCCTTAACGAAGCTCTTGCTCCGTTCCATAGACACTTCATCAAAGGTCATCGGCGACGGCTTCGCCGCCGACAACTTCTCCATTTCCATCTCTACTTTCTTCTTCCTCAAATCAAACTAGAATTAACAGAAAAATATCTTACATAACAAGGAGCAAATTTAATAGAGATTTTCAGGTGCGATTCGTTCAATTCAAAGCCATTAGCACATGATTTTCAGTAAAATAATCAGAATGTTTAAATGCAAATCCAATTTGATGATGTGAGAGAATATATATAGTTAGATTTTCAGTTTTTTTTTATGATGTGCAGAAGAAGCAAACCCCGGGAAGTGCGTTTGTTTTGGATATTGGAGTTAAATGCAAGTGAAAACGACGTCATAGATTTTAAAGTCTACTGTGGAATCTGGTGAGAGGAAAATTTTTATCTTGATAGGCTATTAAGTTCTTAAGTTACATTTAAACCAATTAATACAGTACACGTAGGTAAGAGAATTGATATAAGTTCAATTCTCTTTTCTACTTGTACTGTATTGATTGACTTGGATGTAAGTTTTAAATTTATTAACTTTACCAAGATAAAACTATCTGAGAGAGTGTTCACAGTAACAGTGGTGGAGGCATTTATTATTTTTGTGTGGGCCAGATCAGGTGGTTAAACCGGGGAAACCACCATATGAGTCGTTGGGCCAGAAAATTAAACGCTATGGGGACTTGTCCAGTTGTCCCTTTTGGTGGGGAAAATTCGTCTGACCAGCTCACGTATTCATACATGTTTTAACCACTTATAATTTATCATATTTTATCTCTTCAAATTCTACTTATATATGATAAATAGTGAGTAGTTGGAATAGACATAAAAATACTAGTTGAGGATATTCAATTTTTTGCTCTTTCGGTGTGTCTAGCTAACATTTCCTTCGCCTGGTTTTGGTGCATAACAAATGTTCAGCGCACACGTGAAGGATGGTTTTGCGTCCTCGGTCCATTGTCTAGTATTTTCAGACAAAACACATTCGTGGGATAAACTCATCCAACGATGCACAGTTGTTCCTCACATGCATGCCGAACGACTGTTTAGTATTTTTAGATAAAATTCAGTTTTCGAATCAACTAATGCAACGATACATAGTTGTTATGGGCATTAAGGTTGAATAGTTGTTCAGCATATAATCTAAAACAACATTTCCTCTCCTACTCAATTTGATTTATAGTGCAGGCAAACATTTATGTTAATATAGTTGTTATAAATTGAATCTTCCTCAATATTATTTAAAAAGCATCATTTCGAAACGATTATATCTATGGACCAATCAATTCAACTATCGAAATATTTCTACAGCAAATATGAATTAACAAATCGACTCTTTCTCAATATTATATTAATATAGTTGTTACAAATTGAATCTTCCTCAATATTATTTAAAAAGCATCATTTCGAAACGATTATATCTATGGACTAATCGATTCAACTATCGAAATATTTCTATAACAAATCTGAATTAACAAATCCTCTTTCTCAATATTATTTAGAAAACATCATTTTGAAGCGATCAAAATTTGTATACACCAAATCTGAATAGCTCCACGTATAATATACACTTTTTTTTTTTGAAAACGTATAATATACACTTTTGATCCTCTACAAAATTATATATAACACTCCTAGAAGTGTTAAAGAAAATTCGAATGATAAGACATATATTCAAGGGTCTTGATCAAAGGCATGTCCAGAACTATAAATAAGAGCCCAAGTAAATTTTAAATTTTTAATTGGACATTGTTAGGGAGTTAAATTTAGCCAATTAATTGGCTAAATTAGTGGTAAAATGGTATATAATTTAATGAATCCCTTATACTAACAGGGGTGAATAGTGCTTAATTTGGATTTTTAGCCGTTAAACTTTTTCCTTTTTAATTTTAAAATTAAGGAGGATAAATTAAGAGCCCAAGTAAATTTTTAATTTTTAATTTTAAAATTAAGAGGCCATCGTATTCAAGTAAATTTTAATTTTTTTTTGGAAAGAGGCGAGATTTAATTTTTAATAAAATATTTGATATTGCTGCCACTGATAAAGTGATCCTTATTAAGGAGATTACTTGAAAGAGAAAAAAAAGCAAGAACTCAATGTCAAGCTCTTTCAGATATGAATCTATCTAATTCAGAAGGGAAAAACTTGCATCAGTATCTCAATTTCAATTCAAACATAGCTCAAAGTACTCACCACAAGGGGAAATTCCAAGTTGCCAAAATCCTGCTTTAAGATCAAATTTAGAAAATATCTTTGCCTCTGATAGATATTGGAAAAGGGAATTTTTTCGGGGGAGAGGAATTGTTTGATCGGGATAGAGGAAACCCTCGGGCGATCCAATCAAAGAAGACAATCCCCACCACTTCAGGAAGGGAAGGTTCGATCAAAGGGTTCATCAGTGGATGATGAAGAAAGTACTGAACAGGGCAGGGGAGGCTTCCATCGATGGCGTATAGAATAACATAGAGTAGAGTGAAAGGGTCCACCCCGAAAAGCCAGGGAAGGACAGTTTTCACATGCCACAGTTAGGACTTGCAAGTACGAGACTTACTCTTAACTTTCTCAAAATTGACTAAGTATAAAGTAAAGTGAAGTACCGGCTTGGGTGACCGTTAACTTGAAGCGGGCGAGCTTACTAAGTTAAGGCCCTCTCCTTCTCGCTCCGTCAACTCTATCTCTCGTGCTATCACATTCGTAAACAGTTGAATAGGAACGAAGTCTATAAGACCTTTTTTAGAGCGCTAGAATGCGTCTTTAGGCTTCTTGTGAGAAAACGGTGCCAAACGTTTGATAATAGCTTTTTGAAGCCTTTCTGACAGAAATGGGTGGAATCTTTGGGGAAAGGGGTGGGCAGACAGAGCGGCGGATGAGCTCAAGTAAAGGCTCTCGGCAGAGGAAGGAGCCCACTATCTTTCTTTACGCTATTTGAAGATTATAGGATGTCTCCCATTCTATTATGCCTTTCTAGTGGAGTGGAATGAAAAGACAGCCCCCGGGATGGGGGCAAGTGAAGTTCAGTGATCCCAGGGAAACTAGTGAAGTTAGCCTACCGACTTTTTTGAGAATGTGTAAAATGGAGTAAGCGTAAGAGCGGAGTTTACGAAGCGAAAGCCAGAGCTAAGAGTGATTCCCGCTTGAAAGGTTTTGAAAGAAAAGAGCACTTACCCTTGGGTGAATAGAAGACGGGAATAATTCGGAAGATAGTTAAGTTCATCTGGATTGAGATTCAAGAATTGCTTTCGGGTTGGAAAGATCCCTTCTCGATAGCTTTAGTCAGAGCTCATCCCTCGAAAAAAGGGAGTAGTGAGAAAAGGGTGACTCGATAGCTAGAAAAATAGCCTTTGTAAAATTTTGTTATTCAGAAAATAAAGTAGGCATTCAGTTGTGCTCAATCTCATATCTGGATTGGTACTTTCCCAAATCTCATTACTTTTAGAATTCCCTCGCAAGCACCTTGGGCGACTAGAATACCGTAAACTGTACTTTGAAGTCGGAGTCAAAACTGGAATTCGGGTGTACTTTTCAACCATTTGGTGTTCGTTCTGAGAACCAGAGGAGCCTACGGGCCTCCAGACCCTCTTTCTGGTGGTGCGCGGCGGTGCCTGCTCGAGCTACTTACACTAAGCGCGAAGGGCAAGCAGCTCGACCTTCTTAGTGTAAGTAGTGTGGACGACAGCTTCAGTTTCCTTGTTCTTCGGGGCTTTGCATTTCTTGAGGCATTAGGAGGACTTGTTCAGTGGAGGGTCAACAGTAAATGGCCCAACAGTCACCAGGTTAGCCGGCAGACTACCGAAAGTGATGAGAGTGGGCAAAGCCAACCAACATTAGGGCTTCTGGATAAGCGGTCCGAAAGTGACTCGTGATGAAACCCCCAGAGACTTCGGGGTGACAGGGCTGAAAGCGGCAATGCTGGCAGTCGACATGATCGTAGCTGTAGAAAACAATCACGGACTTAGTGCTCGCCACCAAAGAAGACTGAGGTCTTAAAGATGGGAGGAGAGACTGGTCCCACCGGGCGTGCCAGAGATTGTGGAACCGCGAAAACTATGTTTGAAAGGAAAGATTTTACTCTCTATACGCGATGGTTTCATTCAAGTTGTCGAAAGGCACATCGAAACCGAATAGTATGCATTATTCTAATAAAGAAGAATTTGATCTGTTTAACCGGCAACTCCACTCCCTTTTGTATTCACGCTGGTACGACTGATCGGAAAGACTGAGTCAAGCACTACAAGAATTAGCACAAGGATTAGCGAACCCTTTGCTGCCACTGATAAAGTGATCTTTATTAAGGAGATTACTTGAAAGAGAGAGAAAAAGCAAGAACTCAATGTCAAGCTCTTTCAGATATGAATCTATCTAATTCGGAAGGGAAGAACTTGCATCAGTATCTCAATTTCAATTCAAACATAGCTCAAAGTACTTGCCCCCCCCCACCCAACACACCATAAAAAGAAAAGAATTCAGACCTAAAAGTCAATATGAAAGGCATATTCATTAGTTTGTTGTGTGTATATATCTATATCTATATTCAACAACCATTATACTACAAACAGATGATGTTCTATACACAAGACTTACAATCATACACCAGATGCCAGTAGCCTGGGTTCAATGCCTCCAACTGCCCCTCTACTAGAAAGTCTAGGCAGTGAAGATTGATAGATTACTAGAAAGTCTAGGCAGTGAAGATTCAGTCCGGTTCCTATGCGGAACAGCTTTTTTTCCGCATGTGCGGAACAACTGGAGCCGTCGGATGAGATTTTGAACGCCCGGATCGGGAGAGAGACTTAAAAAAAAATTATTATTTTTTTTAATCACCGCAACTTTTCTCTCTCCCGATCCGGGACCGTTAAAAATATCATCTGACGGTCAGGATTTTGTCCGGCACATGCGGAACAAAACCCTGTTCCGCATAGGAGCCGTGAGCGTGAAGATTGATCGATTAATCTCTTAAAAGCTAGAATGATTACATAGCATACTGATGTAATAATCAAACTCGAGTTCAGTAGACGACAAAATTGATCAAAATTTACGGATTGAAAACCTTACTGTGATCCTCGGGATAAGTCTGCATCAGAACCCTGAACAGAGGTTAAAAGCGAAGAGACGTAATTGCTGAGCCCTGTGAATTTCTCCTGTAGAAAAATCTTTCTTATGGATGAAATCTCAAAATATGTTGGTTTTGGTGTAGAAGGACAGCCAATAGACTGAATCAACTCCTGTACAGAAAGCACTTTGAATTTTGGGGGTGCATGGAATGCAACATTGTGAACTCGATGCTCGTAGATTTTCCCATTCTTATCAAGTTTGTAGTCTGAAGTGCCATCAAAACGACCATGGCTTTCCCATGGAACTCTAGGAATGCCGTGGACTGTCCAACGAACCATTATCATGTTATCCACAGGCTGCCAAACACTGATAATGTCAATCCACAAGGCCCTAAAGAATAGCCTTCCGTGGAATCTTAATGCCCAAAATATTGATTTGTAGTTCTCTATCCCAGCAAAAGTGTTGAGTGGATCTTTAAATACTATATCATCCCTAGAGAGAAGAAGAAGAAGAAGAAGAAGACAAGGAATCAGGAACTTAATCAATTATTAATCATGACTTGCAGTTGAAAGAAGAAAACATGGGAAATCTTGGATCCTTCCCAATACAAAGCATAACATTCTTCAACTATGCACAAGTAAATAAATACTCCCTCCATCCGGAATCAATGTCCACTTTATATATCAAATGAATAGGGAAGTGAACATTCAATTTCCGACGGAAAGCCTATCATTTCGTATATAAGAAAAAAAACCTACTAGAAGACTACTTCCACCACTTGGTTGTAATTGAATTTCACCTCAGCACGACGTGCAGGAAACCACTGAACTCGGTCAAACAATAGGCCAACAGTAAATAAGCATTCAGCAAAGAGAAGTACTTGGGAGTTCTTGATGAATTTTCTCTAAATAAATTACATTAGAATTGGATAAACATTAGTAATAATTAGGTTCCAACACTGCACCTAACTTGACAAATACAAAGAAGAGATAAAATGAGAGAGCATAAACCCCATAATTCTAAATGAACTTCTGAGGGCCATTTTATTCCCCAACCTTAAACTCCAAGAATTCAACAACAACAATAACATAGCCCATTAAGTAGTCATAATTTGGGGGTTTGGGCAGGGGATGGATAGGAGACAAATCTAACATTTGGCAATAAATGCACAAAGTGGCTACTCCCATAATATCACTGAAAAAGATAGATTGGAGATTGGCATAACATTTGACAATGAATGCGCAAAGTGGTAGTTCACATAATATCACTGAAATTGTAGTTACCCTATAACGTCATGTTTGCTACGGAATTATGCCCTCAAATCAAATCCAAAAAGCGTCAAAGAAGGCAGACCAACCACCATTTTAATTTATGTACACATTTCCATGCACTATGTAAGGATAATTAGTTAAAGCAAGCAACTTTCATGTCAAATTAATATGAAAAATAACATCCCCGTTACACCATTATACAGATAAAACTTAATTCAGCTGGAAACATAACATAATTCATGCATAAAGCCTAAAGTAAATGGCTAAATGATTTGTTCATTTGATTACAAATAACAAGGGCAAAATTGCAGTTTTGTAAGCCCAAAATCACCAAAGGCTTCAAGAATTCTAACTAACAAAACACAAATGCAAAATAAATTAACATTAAAACTTAAAGGTACTAAAACATTTCGAATTAAACCTGTAAATATTGAAGCTCAATTCCTTATAAAACAGTGCAGGAAACTCCTCACGGAGAGTCCTAATAGCATAACCCGTATTCAGATAATAATTCCTCTTCTCCTCCTCCTCCTCGTCTTTCCTCTGCTTAGAAGAAGACGGCGTCGTACTCTCCATCACCGCCGCTGAGAACTGTCCGTACAACTCAAAATCATTTCCCAAATTCAAAACCTTAACATTCTCCAGATCCTTAATACACAAAGAAACCCTAATTCCGGCAGCTTTCGACATCGCGAGCTTCGAAAGGCTCTTCCGGCATGTGCCGGAGATTACCTTCTTAACCGGAATTTTGAAATAGATAGATGAAAACTCCGGCGATACAAGAAATGCCATTTTTACAATCGGAATTTCAGAAGAAATCAAATGGGTGAAAAATCTCCGAAGAGAATATTGATTGATTGAGGAAAATATCTCTGGAATAGACCTATTGATGAATCCTTACGTGTCATTCCTAACAACCCAAAATTCAATTATAGTAACCTCCTTATGAATGAATTGGACAATTCAGCAAATAAAAAAAAATAAAAAAAATGGACAAAATTAATTTAAATATGTGAATTTCGCTCAATTCAAATGTTGAAGGGTGTGAGGTCAATTACACAATGATGCTTTTATAATTGAGTGGCCTAGCAATGGAATAATTTCGATATGGGACTCAGCCTACCACTTTGGCACAGTGACCACTTAGCTTTACATTCACCATCATCGCAGTTTTGATTAAAATAATAAAAACAGGTGGGACCTTATGAGAATTTTTTTTTTAATCAAAAGAGGTGATGTGGTTAATTTTGACCAAGTGGTAGGCTAAGTCTATATCAGAATTTTCCCTAGCAATGTAATTAAAATGTTGAAGGGTGTGAGATTAATCCCACAATTCCGCTCAATTAAAATTCAATAAGATAAAATAGTGACCTACGGCTACGAAAGTTCTCTAGGTATAATATTTCCCATAATTGTACAGAAGAATTAGTGTTTTTAATCTTAAATAAATCATTAATGGTGTTGCATTTACGACAAAAATATTTATTCCACACTAAATTTGAATAGAACCACAAAGTGAAGTGTGATAGTTGGGCTACCACACGGTTCTGCATAGGATGGTCTCTTATGAGAAAGGTTGGTTGAAAGAAAGCTGAGAAGCCTCTTACATTGGACTTCGGCTAAGAGAGAGTGGGCCTAATTTTGTTATCATGTTAGTTAGAGATATTTAGAGCTCATACAAACTGATCCAATCCAATCATAGAAGTGATAGGCCTCGCCTCGGACTCCAAAGCGTATACACATTGTAAGATTAAAAGTTCAAGTCACTTGCGAAGCAATTTAATATCGTATACTCAGATTTGTTCTACAAATATCTTAACTAGAATTGGTCGAAAACCTAAATATCAACTCACCACATTCTAATCATAGAAGAACTTGGGGAGGGGAGGGGATTTGGGGCCTCTTGGATTGGAATTTTCTACTTCTTCACCATAAATGTTTTATCTCTTTTCATAAACAAAGTCATTCATTAAAAGTAAAACTTCTCTCCTTTTTTTTATACCGGTATTTAAGTATTTGACTTAATTAATTAGTATATGAGCGAGACAAGCTTGATAGTGCGCACTTAAAGTGCGTCTTAAGTGACTCTAACTCATTATCTTATCCTAGATATATACCGAGAGTCAAAAGTAAATAGACATTAGCCAACTGTACAATTGGGGGTGTCAACTCGGGACCAGTTATAAATAATAATAAACTCTACATTGTAATATTTCATGTTATTTTTAGAATCATCCTTGAGAAATTTAACTCCATATAGTAATAAAATAACATTAAATTTTAAAAATATTTATATATCTATATAAATATATTTATATTTAAATATGTATCTATATTTAAATATCCATAATTATTTAATTATGTTATATTAAATTTAAGATGATATGAAAAATTTATCTAAAGTTGTATGTAAAATATTTGCGTGCTCTTGATTGCACACAAACCATTCATAAAGTGCAAACTCCATTAAAAGATACTTGACATGTTTTTGACGTTTTACAATCGGGTTCGAAAGAACTTCTCCTTGTTGGTCGGTTGATTTATTGACTATCTTGAATATTGCTAGTTGCGACAGCATAAGCTTATGGCCATATGGGTATCTTCTAACCATTTTGCAAAATCTTTTTGCTTCCAAACGGGTTGGTTTCTGTCATTTTGCGCAACTCAACACAAATAGTTTTAGTGACTTGAGTTTGTTTGTTTTTAGGTGTCATGACTTGCTTGAATTAGATAATGTATGATTTAAAATGATAATGACATTTATGATTATGCTAGCATTTATATATGTATAATAAAAAGAAAACAAACGAAAAGACATTTCGAATATACAACATGCATGTGTGAATATTTTAAATGTATATTGGTGTACGTACATTTTTTTTATTATTACATTTCCTAGATACTGTATATACATGAATGAATCTTCTAAATCTAATAGATACACAATGTACATACATGATGTGCGCACATTTATTTTTTAAAACTCATTAATCTTATATATCTGTTAAATTACTGTTTTTAAAATATGAAAGAGACGTGTTTTCAAGTGTCGTATAATGTATATTAGTTTTTTTAAAAATTATAATTTTTAGATGTAAGCCTTTATTTAAGAATAACCTCCATATAGTACTACCTTCGTCCCAAATTATTTGTAACATTTCAAGTTTTCACCAAGATTAAAGAAATGATTGAAAAGTAATTAATATGAGAAAAAATTTCAAAATACCCCTCAATTAATGACTGGAAAATTATTATTAGTGGTTAATTGAGTGATAAATTAGGGGTAAGACTGGAAAAGTAATAGTAAATATGTATTGGGTTTTTAATATAATTTGGAATGTCTCAAAAGGTGAAAGGTTGCAAATAATTTGGGATGAGACGGACGATGCGTGAGGGGTAACCCCTTTCCCACTTGTTTAAGATCACTAGTCTAGCTAGTGCTTATAAACTACTTTTAATCAGTTCCCACAATCGATGTGGTACATACACCTCCATTAATACCTTCTCCACTTTAACCGAATTTATTATTCACACCGAGAAATTAGTTTCATCACACATTATATATCATCGCGAAGCTTGCGCAACCCACTACGCGATGAATTTAAAACATTTTAAAAATAAGCGGTAGAAGACACAATTAAATTTGATCAAATAAGTCCACATAATAATTAATTCTCCAAAAATTATTATATTAGCAACAAATATCTGAAATTTGTAGATCTGATTCTAAGAGGATAGCCACTAATATTTTTTTTCTTCACAATGAAGGAACACCAAAAAATTGCTAAAAGGTGAAGGGCAAAGGGCAATATCACAACAAATCATTAGGATAGAAACTAAAAAAATACATAAGGATTGGATATAAATTAAGAGGGGTTGTTCACCCAAAGTAGTCATGTTCCTGTCCGAATGAAATTAATTTCTTTTATCATATCAAATGAAACGAAAATGAATCACCTTTATTGAAAGTAAAGTTGTTGAAGAGCAAGTATCGTTCAAATGGTTTCGCTACTAACTTCTAAGGACTTATTTATAATAAGGTTAGGAGAACGATTTACTGAGTGTTAATAATGATAAATTTAGAAATGACAATTTTAATCTGACTCGTTTCGTATCAATTTGATTGTGCTATTTGTGATAGATTTGAACCGCTTTAAACTGAGAACGGGATAGATCTGACCTGTCACATGATCGGGTTAGATCTCATGTAATATCTGATCCGTCCCATCCATATTATAATATTATAAAATATTTCGCTAATGATCGTTATTTATTTTATTTAAAAAAATATTCACGTTTCGATCGATAAAATTGAGTATTAATTAATGAGCGAGACCAAATTAAATTCAAAATCCAATGTGGTTGACTGCGAACTCTAATTAAAAATATCTAAACTCAATCCAATAGAAATACAAATTGAATCTCAGTTTAGTGTATCTGAGTTTGAACTCAATATTTTAAACTCAATAGTCATCCCTACATAAATTACTCCATATCATATCTCATTGTTTTAGTCGAATCCGGTAGAATACTAATTCCCCAAAAAAATTGAGGTGTGACTCACCCCCTTCCGCGCTCTCCACATTTGCTAACCAACGGTTACTACGAGGTACAAGGGAAGGAAGAGTACGCCACGTGCTAGGTGACCCGGCACACGTGCTGTGGTGTGTAACACCACTGTCAATTTCATCATGCTCTCCAGGAAATAAAAATCCCCACTCATCAAGCGAAACCCATTTCTGCCCACACATTCATCTTTGTCCATATAAATCTTGTAGTAAACAATACAGGTATAATACTCTAACAAAAAACAATTAATTGACAAAGATTCGACCTGCCAATTATCAAATTGTTTGATTAGATGGTTAAAATTAACTATACTGATCAATTATTCATAAAAAACTAATAATTTCACATTGTTGGGGAAATATTGATTTTGAACAAGTAATCTCAATTATAAGGTATCATAAAACTACTAATATCCAAAACAAAAACAAAAAAGTTGTTGGCATCAGAATTACACACGCTATTGCTATTGACGAGTTTGTCTAAAAATACATCTAAAATTCAAATAATAATCTGAAATACTACTAAGTCAGAATATGGTAGACGATCAACTTCTTATAGTACTACTATTTTAGTAAACAAAATTTCAAAATGAAATAGTCACAAGGAACTGTTTAATACTACTATAGTATTTTGTTCTTTCTCTACGAATATACTTGTGGGGGGCAACATCAAACACAAGATGGCCATGCATTCATCAAAATCTCAGTCTCTCTTGAGGAAAATCCACAATTATCACAGTTTACTAGAAAATCTAGTCATTAATTATTAATTCTGCATATAAAAAAAAATTCAAAATCAACTTATCCGGCCGGCACACATGGTCGGAAAATGATCACGGCTCCGGTGCAGTGTTTGTTCTGCAACTATGAAACAAATATCAGTCGTCAGATCATCTATTCTCGACTCGAGAAAAGGTCAAATCAAGAATAACTGTCATATATTCCACGCGTACCGACAAAACACTTGTCCCCGTTCGACAAAGCCGGACGGTCGGAAAATCTACAGAATTTCCGATCAGCCATGGGTGTTAAAAGCTTCCCAAGCCAAATTCTTGGGGACGGGATTGGATAAATCACGAGCCTGTAGAGCCGCCGTCCTTAAAGTCTGAATAGTTTTCAAGTTCGCCTGAAAATAACTGTAACTCCGGTAAGGCAAATCGTGCTTCTTGCAAAGTTGTTGGACGACCGGAGAAATATTCCTCAATTGACACCGGGGCATTCTGGGAAACAAATGATGCTCCAGCTGAAATTGCAATCCGCCGTAGAGAAAATCCATCCAGGAAGAGCACGAAATGTCGATTGTACCCTTAGTCTGTTTCTGAAACCAATTGTTGCCTTCCGGAGCTCCGACGTAAACGTCGGCGGCGAAATGGTTCAGCGTGAACTGAATATGTTGAAAAGCCGTAACAGTAAAACTCACGAGAACGAAGAGAAATCTCTCTGTCCAATTTGGTAAAAATGAAACCAGAAGGGGAAACCAAGTCCAAAAGACCAAAGTGCCCAAGATGTTCAACCATCTATCGGGAACTTTCCGGGGAGAAAAAAGTAATAAAAATGTCTGGAGATAGAGATTAAATCTTGCCCCAATCATGACTGGATAATAAGTAAAATGCTGATAACTCACTAGAAATCTGGACAGGGGATCGAATGTGAGTTTCCGATCGTAGAATTGAGAAGTTAGGGATTCGAAAAACCGGGTCGAAACAGCAAAAACGGGTAGATGTTGGAGATCCGGATCATGATCGAGGCTGTTACAGGCGATATGGTGAGCATTGTGGGTCCATTTCCACCAAGCAATGCTGATTCCGGTAAGGCAATTTCCGGTGAGAATTTGGGCGAATTTATTGGATTTCTTACTAGACATCATTTGATAATGTCCAGAATCATGACCTAAATAAGTAACTTGTACCCATGAAAATCCCAAAATTGCCCCTGAAAGAATGTGAATCCAGATATTTTGGGTACATAAAACACCATAAACACATAACGCCAGCATCAAGATAATTGAAATAAACGAGTAAATTACGAAATGGCCCTTCTTCTCGAAAAGTCCGGCTTTCGAAAACTCGGAAGCCATTCTCCGATAATCCTTAGAAACTTCCGACACCTGAAAATCTTTAAGGTATATTCCGGTGAAGAATTTGTCGAGGTATTTATAGGCGGAAGTTGGATGGAAAGCGATAAAAGCATCGGTAACGTCTTGTCCGGCCAGATTCAGGAGAGGAGCGTCGCCGCCGGGATGAGTCTTAATCCAATCGGTCACATTGTAGATTTTGCCATTGATTGAAATCCATAGATCGCCATTTTTGTTGTGCTGTTTGAGTTCCTCAGCCGAGATGTACTTTTTGCTGTTGTTCTCCTCCATTATTGATGCTGAAGAAATTAATCAAAATCTGAATTGAAATCTGAAAGTTATAAGGAGAAGTAGGGAGGTTTTGTATTTGTAGATGAATTGAAGTACTCATTTTGATATAATGTTTTAATGAGCTGTTATAAGATTTTGGAATGTAATAAATAAATATTGTGAGATATTTTGAATAAAATACGCGCTTAAAATGATGGTACTTTCACGAAAAACTTTGTGAACTCTTCTTTGTTTGACTAAATTCTACGTGTCGTACGTTGTACCATCCAGGGTATACAACACCAGTAAGTAAAGAGGAATTAGTTGTACAAGACAAGTAGGTATGTTAATTCGGTTCTTGTGGGACTGACCCTACATATATATCACGTGGAGTTTATTTACAAAGTATGTTTCACTTCAATTTATGTGAAATAGTTGTGGGGACTAGCTCGACCCATATTAAAATTTTCCTAATTTTGCCGTGAACTGCTGATTCGACTCATCCTAATGACATTTGGGGGTAGACTAAACATGTCTCGTACTAAGAAGAGGGCGTGTCAGATTCGTCCCGAGAACATGTCGAGTTTGGATCTAATGACTGCCATATTCCGTTATGATTCGTTTGAAAATAATTAAAAATATATTTATTTTAGATATATAATATTACTTTTTTTATAGATACTAATTATATGAATTTTTTATATATGTTAATTATATTCAGAATAAAGAAAATATATGTTAATTATATGACTTTAAAAAAATAAAATATGAATTAGATTTGTCTAATGATATGTTAGTTCAAGATTTACAGTATGATGATTTCATACTGTACTTTTAACTAATTGATTTTCCACTTCAATAAAAGATATACTTCTAACCAACTTATCCTAAATTTGGATAATTCTTTATTTAACCATCAAACATAATTATATACTGTTTTATTTCGGATATTTTTTGTGAAAGAAGTCAGTGTTGTTTTGTTTTCTCTTTTATCAGATTGTTTTGGTTAATTGAAAATTGGTAATAAGAAAGTGTAGATAGAAGATTTTGTATTTCGATAAGAATATAATCTTTTTAAAAAAGGATAAGAATAGTATCTTATACTCGAACAACAATTCAACTGATAATGACAAAGTATAATTACAAAATATCTCTTTATTTTTTTCAAAACAATTAAATATCAATTATCATCTCCTTGCCGACCCCACAAACAAAAATCTAAATCTTCTAATACAATCTCTAATATTTTTTATAATACACTAATAATATTATTTTACATGTATTAACATTATTGACCAATAATAAATTTAGAGACCTGAACTAATCACATCGTACCATATGTAATAATATTATTGATGTACTACATAACGTATTATAAAGTATACTAGAAGATTCAGAGTGCACAACCAACCTCTCCTAAGTTTTTATCTTTCACTTTAAGCTTTTATTCCATTTTCAATTTTTTTTTATTTTTTTTCTAAAAAAATACACCGTATTTATATATTTTGAAAGAGATTTTAAACTTCTTGTTGTAAATATAGAATTATACCCATCTTATTAATCCGGCTAACTTTTGTTACCGTCTTTAATTATAACTCTCGTGCTTCTCACTTCTCCCGCTACTCGTGTCGTAGTAGTACATTTTAACTAATTGAAATAAAATTTTGATAAAACACTCTTTAAAAAATTAGTTTTCTCGAATTCAAATAAATATCTTGTTTGCCCTTTCTTGGAAGCAAAATGAAATAGAATATGGAAAAAAAAACTTAAATAATTATAAATTTTCAGTACATGAGATTTTGTTTTTGGTAGATTTTGTTTTGGGTATGGGTAAAGGAAGCTTGACTCATTGCCAACGAATGGAGGTTACTACCGTTGGTAGGTCCCTTTTGGTAGAAGTGACGAAGAAATATGGGCAATGTGTGTGGTCGGTATTTTTCTTTGTTTGAAAAAAGAATATCTTGTGGCGGAGAAAATGATACTACTTCCGGTCCTAAATATAAAATTTTCAGGACAAATAGTTAAAATTAATAAAGTAAAAAATTAAAATATTTTTTTAAACAAAATATCAATATTACCCTCTTAAATAGAATTAGTGGCATACAAATTTTATTTAAGATAATAATATTAGTATTTTGATTAACAAAATACTTTAAATTTTATTTCTTTAATTTTTTTATACTTGTTCTGAATATCTTATATTATAAAAATGAAGGGAGTACTTTTTTGAGTTTTAACCTGTTATGGGGACCGGTTAGCAAATATTTACCCTGGGTTAAATAAACGGATAAAATACCTGTCAACAAATATTTGAACGAAAAAATTTGAATTTGAAATTCTCCCGCCAATTTTATAGGATAAAATTTGTATTTTCCCACCAATTTTGAGACCAAACCCAAACCCAAACCAAACCTTGTCCAAGTAAAGCCTTAAATTGTATTATAAAAAACAAAGATGTACTGTTTTATTTTTTCTTTAAATTTTAAGCTGATTTTAATAGTAAATTATTTAAAAATGAGAACATAAATTATAAAATTAAATATTTTTTGTGCGAATGTATAATAAAATGTGTAGTAGAAAGTGTATTAGAAAAATTCAGAATATTAGAAAAAAGAAAATTAGTTTTTGAATCCTTCAGATGACAACATATATGTAAACAACATCTTTTTGTTTGTAGGGAAATGACTTTCGGTTAAGGAGAAATTGGCTAAAATATTAAAAAATTCAAATTAAACACTATTCATCACATGTTTGTTGGTATAAGGGATTCACCCATTTATTTACTATTTTGCCACCGATTTAATTAATTAATTAGCTAAATTTTAACTCTCTAACACTACTCTTGTTTTTTTTTATTATACATGCAACGAGGTAATTCAGGAGCACCCACGTGGCCTTTCGAATCATCCCCAAGATATTTTCCCTTCCCCTCAAACGAGATATTTTTATTCCTTTTATCGGGTAAAAATCATATGTCCCATTCTTTTCCCCATCTCTCTCCCCAACCAATCAGAATTTACTATATAAATATTTTTTTTCCAATTATATATACAAATAGTGAATTGTTATTGACTGTAAAAAAAAATGGAGACAAAAACAGGGATAGAAATGGAGACAGAATATTTTTTGCCCATATATAATAATGTCAAACATCCCCACTAGGGCCACGACTACTTTTCCTAAATAATATCTTTCAACAACTATTTTTTTGTTTTTAAAACAAAAATCTTAAATACCAAACGGTGTATTTGGTTTGATTTTTGTTGAATAAATAGCCACTTTTGGCCCTAACTTATTTTCGCTTAACCAATTTTATCCCTTTTAGAAATTTTTACTTTTTTTGTCCTCAACTTATTTACAGGCAGCCATTCTTGTCCTTCTGTAAAAAACTTGGCATAAATCCGTTAACAGCCAGGACCAGGCGTTAAAACTCAATAAAAAACCTCTCTCTTGCAAGGGTAAAATGGGAAACAAAAATATGAAACCAATCTCTTCTCTCTTTTTCTCCCAAACACTTTCTACAATTTTCATAAGCTCACGGCCGCCGACTTCTTTTTTTTTCTTAAAAAAAAATTCTTGCAAAAAAAAAAGTTTCTCTTTTAGTCTCATTTAATCCCAAAAATTTCAAGAGCCCAGAAAAAAGTAAATCCTTGACATTATTCTGGGTTTTGCTGTAATAAAAAAATAAAATAAAAAACTAAATGCCATAAATAATTGACACACATTTATTTAGCAATGAAAAACTATTTTCTAATGTCAAATTGAACCGTTCACATTGGATAAATTTTGCAGCTCTTGAAATCGAAAAAAATCAATGAACAAGGAACAAATTGCAGAAGCTCAAATGCTCTTTCTAACACTTCCTTTATTAGAAAGTACTAAAACTACTACTACTACAATGATGATTTCAACCAGGAAGCGAAGACATATATACTCGGAGAAAATAGAAGATGAACAAAAATTCCATCCCATTTCCAAATAGCCTTAACCTTAATTCCTTAATTTCCCATTACTTGTTGCTGCGGGTAAAAGATTGCAGAAACTGATCCGACAGCCTCCGAAACATCTTTCCTTTTCTTGAGGTTAAATTCTTTTCTCTCCCTCCCTCCCTCCTCTTCTCTTTTGTTAAAAGAACACAACAAATTTCATCTTCTACTCAACTCGACTCCGGTGGGCCTTTAATTTTGGCCAAATTGATGTTACGGTACTCCCTCCGTCACCAACAAACAACACCAAACCCTAATCATACAGTACATCAGCCAAAGGTACTTTTGAAAAATGTGAATTCAAATCTAAAAAAAAACCTTAAAACTTTCTAAAATTGGAAGAACATATTTATAATTTGTGTGTTTAATTTCATCAAATTGTTCATCGTTATTGCAATCGACAAGCGAATCATATCAAGGGAAAATGATGAATCCAGAGAGCAATTTAGGCGAAGTGCAGCAGATGAGATGCATCAACATATTTTTGTGTTTTCAATTTTACCCCCGCAAGAGAGAGATTTTTTATTGACTTTTAACGACCGGTCATGGCTATTAACGAATTTATGCCAAGTTTTTGACAGAAGGACAATAATGGTTGCCCGTAAATAAGTTGAGGACAAAAAAAACAAAATTTCTAAAAAGAATAAAACTGGCTAAAAGAAAATAAGTTAAGGACAAAAGTGGCTATTTATTCGAGAGCACCCACGTGGCCTTTCGAATCATCCCCAAGATATTTTCCCTTTCCCTTAAACGAGATATTTTTTTTATTCCTTTTATAGTAATGTCAAACATCCCCACTCGGGGCCACGACTACTTTCCCTAAACAATATCTTTCAACAACTTTTTTTTTTTTTTTTTTTTTAAACAAAAATCTTAAATACCAAACGGTGTATTTGGTTTGATTTTTGTTCAAAAAGTTGTATAGAAAAATTTAAAAAATAAACTATTTATGAGTTATCTTAATACATAAATAACTTTAAAACTTGTACCCGAACCAGTAGGTACAATATTTGTGGACTATTTAACTAACGATTATTGCATTTATTGGTCTAAACGTAACTTTTAAAGTTGATCATCGACAAAAATAAAACTACTCATTTATAAGAGAAGGCGTGAAACTCTGAAAATTTTGTAAAAAAGATTGTGTGGTTAAGAACAAAGCCAGAAATTGTTTGTTGGGGGGCGAAAAACTGCAATATTATACCAACCTACCAATAAAAATTGCAAAAAAAAAATAAAAAAATTGGGGGGCAAACTTGATAAAAATTTCCGAACTACATATAAAAATTACTCTATCTAATAGTATTTTTAAAAATCGCGGGAGCAAGTGTGGTAGTAGAGTCCAAATGCAAGTAGGAGTATGAGAGTAAATGAATTCGAGCATAGAATTTCAGACTCAAACTTAATTCTTAATTAGTACTCCCTCCATTCCCTATTAATTGTCGTTTAGGAGATATCTAGGTATACAAATTAATTGTCGTTTAAGGTTGTTTTATTAGTTGTCAACAATTTATTCTAATTATACCCTCAACATTTTCCTTTCTTTATGACAAAGAAGTGAAAGAGAGGGAGGGTGGGGGATAATATTGGAAATTTAGGTGAAAATGACAACTTCCTTAATTTTCTCAAATTGTTTAAAGAGTCTTATATTTAGGAATGGAGGGAGTATTCAATACTCACTTTTACCCTATTAATTCGGATCTGGTTAAATCCAGATATTAAACTCTTTTTGGTTAATCAGTATCGAATATTAATCCGACTAACTCATTTATTATGCCCCCAACTCATTTAGACCAGGTATACCTGGCTCATTCACATCCCCTAACTTTCCCACCAATTATATGAAAGCTGGAATCATCGATGCTGTTTCCTTTTTCTTTACTTTTTTGTTTTTGGTACTCTTTTTCTTCTTCTTGACCTTTTTGCACCCCAAACATTATTTTCTTTTAATGTTGTTGGACTTTTTTTTTTTTTTTTTGATGAAAATTAATGTTGTTGGACTATCACCTAAATTAAATTAGGATTCAGAAAATAAATACAATACAAGATTTTGTTGCGGTCAATAAAATAAATACATTCTTTCTATTTAACATATATTTTTATATTAATTTAACAAATTTATATCACTATTTATTATGTAGGGCTCAAACCTTTCTTAATTCCCTTTACCTCTTTTTTTTATGAACTTAACTTTAATCATTTAATAAAAATTGTTACATTCAGTGGCAATATCATCACCCACACCAGAACATTCCTGGTCACAATAAACATTATGGGGAAGATACTGTAAATTTACAATGCCATTCCTATGATTTGTTCCCCTCATTTTGCTAAAAAGTGTGCAGCCCCATTGTTTCCTCTAGGTGCATACTGGATTTTGTAGTTTCTAATCTGTCTAAGCCTTTCCTTACAGTAATTAATAGTGTTTTTTTCCCATTCATTATTCCTTCTCCAATTGGCCTCTCAAGAAGCAGATCACGTTTGTTGCATCCCTTTCAATAATCACTTTGTTCATCTTCTATTTGATTGCAGAGTTTATTGCCAGAAGTGCACTTTTTACCTCTGCAGTGAATGCATCATGCACCAAGTCAGATAGTGTTTCTATCTCCATTCTTCAATTTTCGTGACCAAAAGGTCACATGCGATTAAGGTTTCGAGAATATCATTAATTTTTAGCACCGAAAGGTCATATACAATATAACTTGTCGTGCTGCATATATGCCCTTTGGTCCATTTGGAAAACAAATTTAAATTGCCGACCTTGTACTTTGACTTATTGCAATTCACTTGTCGTTTATTCTTGTTTGTAGTTATATTAATGAATTCGGTGCACACAAATGCTCTAAATACCAAGTGTAAGAAGCATAATATATACTCCCTCCGTCCCATTTTGTTTGTCCAACTTTGGAATTTCCACTTTTTAAGGGAACATATTAATTGCTAGTTCTAAATCATTCCCAAGAAGTTTTTTTCCCAAACTACCATTGAGTGTAGTTCCAATATATGCAACAATTATTATTTTTATGAGGGTATTTTGGAGAATTTGGTAAAACTATCCTATTAAATGCAATACTAAAAAAGGAAATTGGACATAATTTTGGGACAACCCAAAATGGAAAAGTGGACAAACAAAATGGGACAGAGGGAGTATATATATATATATATATATTTGGGTTAGTAGTCTGGGCGGTGTGGTTCGGTGTCGAACTCAGGACCTTTCGATCGTGAGCGAAGAGGAGTCTCACTGGGCTACGACCTTCTTGACAGAAGCATAATAATATACATATAAATTCAAACAGTTTTTTAGTCTGCTTTTTCTTATACCTTTTAACTTTAATTTGAGAACATGATTTCGTAGCAAACGTGGTATTATACGGAACTACTGTTTAAGTAATATTATGTGAGCAATCACTTTGTGTATTCATTTTCAAATGTTAGGTCATTCTTCAATTCATCTAGTGAAGTAGTATTTTGGGAGGAATCATTTGGTGCATTTAATATTAAATGTTAAATTTGTTTCATATCCATTCCCCGTCCCGTATCCTTAATTATTGGAAAATTTATGAGTTACGTTAATTGTTTTTTTGTTATATTAATGAATCGCAAAAGTTAAATAAAATCAAATGACCTTAATACTAAACAAAAAAAATATTAGCAAATGGCAGATTATTAGCAACTTCAACTATTATAATGTTTCAAGCCACCAAATATCCTGTTCTAAGCATTGTTTGCTTTGAATCGACTTTGGGTTTTGGATTTTCCTTCAATCAACCAACCATTTCTGCAGAACAAATTGAACTTGAATTTATGGGATCTTCTTATAAAACTTCTCAATACAAGAAATCCATGTACCTAAACCAAATAATTTATTTCTTTTTTAGAGCTTTCTCTATTTTTAATTATCCTTCTAGAGACAACAGCAGACCTGGCTAGCTGGGCAAAAAATCGTCTGTCCCCATTATGTATCCTTATAAATAGATATTTATCATGTGTATATTTTTTCTGTGGGTTCCGCTATTTCTTTTAGGTTATAATTTTTTAATTAAAATTTTAATACATGACATTTTTTTATTGGTGAGACAAAGAAGAGACACCGAATGGGGACAGGATTCCTAGCCAGCTGACTGTTGTATTATATGCCGCTATTGGACCGTTTCACGATGTTTTGAACTCTTCTTCTTAACTCGTTAATACTCTTTCGGTCTCAAATTATCTGTCCACACTTTATACATTACATGAGAAGTAAAGTTTCATCAATTCTATAATAGGATATGTAAAAATGTAAAAAGCGACCAAATTTAATTCTAAGGATTTTTTTTCTCTATTATTTTCTCCCCAACATTAAATGGGTAATATTGAAAACCCCATCATTAATTAGCTATTCATTTAAAAAAATGAAAATTTAATTTGTGACAAATTAAAAGAAAAAATGTGTACAGATAATTTGGTAATGAGAGAGCTACTTCTCCTCCTTCTATTTAAATTAAATATCTAATTTTTTTTTATTAATTTAGTATATAAAATACAATTCCGGACGAAGAGGGTATAACATTTCCAAACCGATTTTGTTAAATACTTATACTAGTGTGTTAAAATAAAATCCGGGTTTAGACGAATTTATACATTTGTTTAGGTACTCCCTCCATTCCCTAATAATTGTCGTTTAGGAGATATCTAGGTATCCAAATTAATTGTCGTTTAAGGTTCTTTTATTAGTTGTCAACAATTTATTTCAATTATACCCTCAACATTTTCCTTTCTTTTCTTTATGATGTATTAGTGAGAGAGGAGATGTGGGGTAATATTGGAAGTTTAGGTGAAAATGACAACTTACTTAATTTTCTCAAATTGTCTAAAGAGTCTTATATTTAGGAATGGAGGGAGTAATAATTTAGTGGTGGAGTGTATACTCGGAATTTATAAATTTGTTTAGGTATTGTTGGGCCCCAGATGTCCAACCTTGAATGTGATAGGCTGTTTTGAAAATATCACATAAGCTAATTTGTAAGATATTTGAAATATATAAGGTTTAAGCAATCCTCCCTACTTTTAACCGATCGTTAATTTTCTTTAATAGAGGGATTAACTTGTTTATTTTGATTCCCCTTAATGCTATCAAGTGTTTTCATTAATACTCCAGAGTTTCTCTTTTGGTTATTCAAGTAGTATCCTCCTCTTCCACCTCAGCCAACGTTGGAAGAATTCAAATCCCTACTGATGAATTAATATTTATAGTGTTATGTGCTTTGTAATTTTTTGAAGTTCCATCTTCTAAATAAATATGATATGGAACTTCAATGCAGCCAGATACCAGGGCACTCCAGCCATAGCTAAGTTTGTTCATTTCACAACTGTCAGTGTTGTCAAATAGGCGAATTCTGGTGTTAATCTGACAGCGGACATGTGTTACGCACTGTAAAATTTTTTTTAGTGTTTTACACCGTAATCGAACTTGTGTTTAGTGTTAAGCTAATGATAATTGTGTAGCCGAGGGTTCAAGATGCACCAAAATGAAAGATTTGGAGCATCCTACGATTCGGCATTATCAATATTCGAAGGTTTATAATCAAAATGTTAGAGAGGCCTCTTGTCCAGAGTTCTTTACCTCTCCGCTGGGACCTTCGGTCAAACTTCAAATCCAATTAAATCTTTTTAACAAATTACGAAAAATTAAAATGTTCGAAAATAGATCTGTTAAACATAACAGAATCGAATATGCATCCGTTTCGGCGATCTGGATTCTGAAAATCAATATCCGAAAGCAAACTTGGCCGATAATGCATCGAATTAAACTGCCTTTCGTCCATAGGACCTTCGATCAAATCTTGTGATTATGTCAGAGGAAAATAATATAGAAAACGCTGATTACAACAAAAGAGATGGAAAAAAGAAAATCGCTCTGTGAATACGAACCATTAGAATATAGAAAAATGTTCATGTTGCTATGGATGCAAATCACATTTTCTATCCTTCTCTTCATCGCGATTCTTCATTCTAAGATCACATAGATGAAATATGAAAATTAACCAGTAGACTTCATGAGATACAGATGCTAAGAATAGAGAAATCGTTACGGCGGCTAATGAAGCTAAAACCCTAGGGCAGATGAAGCTGGCTAAGCCGGGTTGGTTACTTGCGATGCCTTTTTATAACAGTTCCTCGCTCTCCTCAATGAGAAGCGGATCCGAAACTTTTTATCCGATCCGAACGGCCCAATTCCTTTTTCTATTTCCCCTTTCGTATCTTTTAAAATGACACCTTTATTTTTCGGAAAATTCTAATATTTTACCTTATGGTCAAGTACTAACCATATAATAACAAAGTTGTCTCTCTCCTCGTTCTATGGTGATATAGTCAGTTATTGAACTCAATATTCAATGGACCTATTCCATATCAAAATTAATCTAATTTTTTCCTTTTTAACACCTCCTCTCTCCATCTTTTGAAATTCATCTTTCAAATAAGAGCAAATATCTATTTCTGCTACAAAAATAGTTATGTGTGCTATTTTTACTACAAATAATTTTTCGATGTATTTTCTGCCACAAAAATAGTTATATGTGTTATTTATGGCATAAATAAATTTTCAGTGTCTTTTTTACCACACAAAAAAATAGAATACTATACGTGTCATAATGCAACAGGGGCGGTGGTTTCCGGCAGTCTCTTTTCACATGTCATCAACTCATTCAAATTCAAATGTGAAATTCAATGTTTTCATAACTAAATGTTTTGTTTATATAACTATGTCTTGGGCTAATCCAAGGGCTAAGCGGTACAGAAGGACTGGGGAATTTTTTTTTCTATCCTTCTCTGCCATATTTTTTGGTACGAAGGAAGAGGATTTGTGGACGAAGCCGGACAATGTTCAAGATCATCTGAAGAGGTAACTGTGGAGGCTCCCCCTGACTACCCGATGTCGGATGCATCGTACAGCAACACATGTTCTTGGAAAATGATTGAGCCAAAGTTTCGAAAGAATTAGGGTTTGAATAATCAGGACTTTGTATTGTTATATGTTCGATGTAAATTTGTTTCTCAGAATTTAATGGAATTCTCAGTTCTTTGATATTTGAAAGTTCCGAAATGATTAAAAAATACTGAAAATAATAATTATAATATGAAAACGGAGGGATATTTTTTCTAATACATTAATGGAAGAGGGGTATAAAATGGACTTTATCGAAGAGGGTATAAAATCGGTCAGTAATGCGAACGAAAGTGCCAAACCCGTTCAGAAATTTTCGAAAATGGTTGCATGGTCAAAAAAGTAAAAGTAGGAAGTGACCAGACACTGCAAATAGCCTGCAACTAGAGGACGGAAGTGACAATTCCGTCCTCAAAGTCACGGAGCAAAGTTTGGGTTACAAAGTTTCTGCCGGTTGATGACGGAAGGATCAGGACTTCCGACTTCCGTCCTCAACCAACAGAAACTTTTCCCCTCAGCAGACATTTGTGGCCTGATTTCTCTATAAAATTCAATACCCTCCCATCCATTTTTCTTACCCTAAACTACATTCCCCAACCAATTTGTTACAAGCAAACCCATCCTTCCTAAACCCCATATTTTGTTTTTATAAAAAATGGCGCTTGAATGTCCGATGAGATTGTATTTACGCTTCGACCACAATATAGTGTACGAAAATGGTGGTTATCCCCGTTTTGCGGAGCCAAGCGAAAGAAGTTTGGAAGTTATGCAAAGGCTTTGATTCCGACAACTTTGCCATAGAATATGCCGGCGCAAAGGAGTCGAGCTTTCTAGTGTCACTGTTCGGCTAATAATGATTCGTCCATTCTTCATGCCGACGTACAACATGGTGATGTACGATGTTATAAACCTTAACGACGAAGAAGGTTTAGACACTTTGTGGGGAATCCAAACGGATTTCAAACTACAAGGGATTCATATTGGTGCCTTGTTAGAACCTGTGCAGAGACATGTAGATAGCTTTGTAATACCGACAACAGAATTTGCGCCGGAGGCACAAATTGTTCCGGAACCATTTTTTTCGGAGCCAAATCCAATACCAACTATGCCCCCACCGTCTTCTTACGAACCCTGTACTGACAATTCGGTCATGGATTCTTTGGGTCCAATATCCGACATGGACGGCGTTCCGAAAACGGAAGACGACTTCGCCGATGAACACGAGGACGATGGGGTCGAGGAAGATGCAGAGGCGGTAGCGGAAGATGCCAACCCTGAATTCCAACAACAAACCACTGGACCGAGTACTGAAGAGACGGTCCAAGAAACTGAACCAACTCCATCTACCTCAGCCCCGACCATTCCAGAATGGAATTTGCCATCATACGGTAACTATGCTAATTTTGCCTGTTGGAATGATATGGGTTCCATGGAACCTGTCCCTGAAATCACATACGGGGGAGAAAAAATTAAAACATGGAATCCCAATTTTCCCGAAATAAGCTTGGGGATGCAATTCAAGGATAAACGCGAGGAACTGTTGGCAGTTAACGTGTGGCATGACAAGGTGGCCTTGAAGGAATGGAAAAGAGAGAGGAGCAACAAACAATGGTTCAGCGGGGTGTGTAGAAACTCAACCGAAAATAGCCGATGCTGTTGGTACGTTCGCGTAAACCATAGCAGGGTGGATGGAATGTGGAAGGTTACCAAGCTTAACCAGGTCCACTACTACTTGATGGACCAGAACAAAAAATGTAACATGTCCTCCAGCTACATCGGGGTAAAAATTCTACACCTTGAACATGCTGATCCTGAAATATCTGTTAAATTGATTAGGGCTGCTTGTCAAAATGATATGAGTTTGACTTGTACCTATAGAAAAGCTTGGTATGCCCGCCGAAATGCTATAGAAACACTTTTTGGTACTTGGAAATCAACTTTTCAGGTACTGCCCCATTATATGCGGGCACTAAATGATTCAAACCAGGGTACAATAGTCAAATTTCTTTACCACCCACGAGAAACCGCTAATGGCCCCAAGGTGTTCAGGTCATTGTTTTGGAGTTTTAAACCGTTGATTGACGGTTACCCGTGGTGCCGGACCTATAATTTCAGTTGATGGGACACACTTTAGGGGGAATTATAAAGGCACACTCCTGGTTGCAAGCACTCTGGATGCTAACAACCAAATTTTACCCCTTGCTTTTGCGTTGGTCGATTCAGAGGCAACTTCCACTTGGTCATGGTTCCTTAGGAATTTAAGGGACCATGTTGTGAAAGACCTTCAAGTGTGTCTTATCAGCGATCGTCATGCCGGCATTGTTAGTGCCGTGGCTAGCGTCCCCGGATGGCAGCCCCCAATGGCAGTGCACCGATATTGCCTTAGGCATTACAGGTCCAATTTCCACACTCATGCAAAAAACAAAGAATTGAAAGATTATGTGTGGATTGCTGCAACCCAAAAGAAAAAGTGTTAAGTGCGATTTTTATATGGAGCGTATCAAACAAAAAGATAAGGATGTGTTTAACTGGTTAATGCAGCAACCCAAAGAGTTGTGGACTTTGGCATACGACGGGGGAATGCGTTTCGGTTGCATGACTACAAACATGTCTGAGGCGCTTAATAGTGTTCTAAAGCAGTCTAGAGCGCTGCCTTTGAAAGCGTTCGTGGAGATGATTTTTTTTAAGCTTGTACATTATTTTGACACACACCGGCAAGACGTAAATAGTTGTCAAACGCCTTTCCCTAAGAGGATATGGGAGCAGTATTTCGCGTACAAACAAAAAGCAACAAGTCTGACTGTGCAACGACACCACAAAGACCAAGGTATCTATAGGGTCATGTCCCGACATAGAGGACCGGGCGAAGGTGGAAAAATATACACGGTCAACTTATCAGCGCGTGTACCTGTGATAAGTGGTCTACTTATTCAACTCCATGCTCCCATGTCATTTCCGTGTCCAAATCGATAATGCAGGATGCTTCTCAGTATATCCACCCTGTCTATTTTCTCGATCATTATAGGAATACGTACAAGTCCATTTTATATCCTGTACTTGATCCCGTTCATTGGAGACCTCCCCCTTTTGATATGACATTTCACCCTCCTAACATGAAAGCTACGTAGGTGGGTCGACCTCAAAGGCGGAGATTTCAAATGCCTATGGACACAGAAACAGGGGCACTCAAAGGGAAAAGAAGTGCGGCCACTGTAAGCGAGTCGGTCACAACCGGAAGACTTGCCTCATGTTAGCACATCTTCACCAACCACATATTCCACAGTAATTGTATTTAAATTCTACTAAATTGTAATAGTTTAGAATGTATAAAGTTGTTTTAAATGTGCTCGATTTTTTTCATTCAATGTCCGAAAATTGCTTACATTACAATTACATATTATTAAAGTTGACGTAATAAATTGTCAAAATCATCATTCGCCGCCCTATAATCAAGGATATCGTAAGGGGCTGGATGAATTTGTACATGGTCACCGCGGTGTAATCTTGAAAACACAACAAACTCATCCCACCCCAAAAAAAATAATCGTCTCCGCCTTCGTCTCTAGTCACTTGCAGTGTCAATTTGTTACCGTGAAGATTGCGCATGTGTAGTACTTCGAGGTTTCCAAGCTGCATTCTAACACGCCATTGCATGTACTTCCTACATATCTATTGTACACGGGAAACAACATTACAACACATAATTGTAAAATGAACGATTTTATTACTAAAATTTTAATATTACTGAACGTACCGGTTTGGAAAGTCCCGAAACTCTGCTGGAAAAATGCCCCGTCTGAGGGATACGATAATTCGCCCTTCAAGTAACCTATCCCGGGCCCTCCCTTAACATAAATATCTAATACATTCATTGGAGATGGTATAAAATGAACTTTATTTGTGGGACGAAGATTGTTGTCACGCAAAAATTGTTGCAATCCTCCGTCTAGGTAGTAGGTGTCATCTATTTTGGTTACATAGACGCACCATTGATTCCCAAAGTCGTCATTCAGGTAGACACAACTAGCTAACCCGAGACCAGTTTGCTCCAACCAACTTGTGTACTTCGATGGAAGACGCTACAAATCGAAAATGATGAGTTAGATAGCTAAACACATTTCATACAAGAAAAACTTACTCAGTACTAAATAGAATACTACCATTTTTCCAGCGGTTTGATTTCCGATCGCAATTCTAAATTGGTGTATGAAATACTCTTCGAGGGCGGGATCCATTTCGCTATTCATTTTGAAATAATATTACGGAGGATAAGGTTTTTGTAGAAATAAATCTGGAAAAAAAAGAATTGTGAAGAGGATAGGGTTTTTATAGGTTTGAGAAGGTGGTAGATTGTGGAGAGGTTTTGAGGGGGTATTTATAGATGTAGTGGGAAATTCTAAAATTAATTTTCGAATTGGACAAGTCTCTGAAAATTGGTCAGAAATGCGAACGAAAGTGCCAAAACCGTTCAGAAATTCTGCATGGTCAAAAAAGCAAAAGTAAGAAGTGACTACACGACGGAAGTGGCAATTTCGTCCTCAAAGTCACGGGGCCGAGTTAGGGTTTGTAAGGTTTGTTTCGGTGGCTGACATGGCAAGACGCGTAGTGAAAACCGCCACGTCAGCCAGGACGGACAAAAATGTTTCTCCTCCAGTTTTGGGTGCCATTTCATGACCGAAATGTAAAAGCTGGGCCAGGCCAATGCAATCCCCACTATTTTACCTAAATTGGGTTAGGGGGGATTCGAACCCAAGCCATTTAAGTTAAATTATTTACCACATTACCAACTACACTAGCAAGTATTTGATGACTATTTTATTTAATTCATTTAGTGGAATACTAATGTAAGTAAACTTTTCCATGATCTCTAACAAATCTAAACTAACAATATATTTGGTATGATATAATAATCTACATTAAATATATTATATTCCTTAATTTCAAAATTTAAAACTCATCTCATACTCTTAACATCTTCTTTTATCATTATATATTTAGAAGTTTATATAAATTTTAACAATTTAAATTCTTTTATTATAAAAAAATTCACTGGTTTAAAATTTTTTTTCATAATCCATGTACAGTCAAACCTCTATATAAGAATACTCTATATTAGAATAAACTCCTTATAATAATAAAAAATGATGGTCCCAACTCGGGACCAGTTATAAATAAGAATAAACTCTACATTGTAATATTCCTTGTTTTTTTTTAGGACCTCCTTAAGAAATTTACCTACATATAGTAATAAAATAGCATTAAATTTTAAATATATTTATATATCTATATAAAACATCCATAATTATTTAACAATTTTACATTAAACTTAAGATGATATGAAATATTTGTCTAAAATTGTTTGTGACAATGACTTAATTTTTTGGGTTAATATCGCATCCTTAAACTTGCGCGTTTGTAGTAACTCGTCATCGGCACTATCTGTTCGAATTTTGCAGTGCTTGAAGCAGTTTTCAATTGTATGTGGCTTCACATCTATAAACCATGTATAGTAGTTGCCTAAATATTGTGTAGTATCGTGTAATTGGTATTTAACTAATATAGTGTAGGAACACATGTTTTTAAAATATAAGGAACACATTTCTAAGTGTCGTATAATTTATATTAGTTACTTTTAAAAAAATATAATTTTTATATGTAAGCCTCTATTTAAGAATAACCTCTCAATAGTAATATTTTTGTCCAGTCCCAAGAGTATTACTGTATATTTATATTACAGAACATGTTTTCAAATTTTAACCAATAAAAAATCTTCAAAACTCTAACCAAATTTCTCGAATTTTCATCCTTTTTAATCATATCAATAACTAAAAGATAAGCCCTCTTAAAATTTTGTATTTCGAATTTTATTTGATCAAGAAATTCATGGAAACTTTAAATTCAAGTAGGTTTTTTATTCTGTTGTTTTTTGTTTTCTTCGTTTTCTTTAACATGTTAAGGGATTGAGCGCAAAATGATATACGGAAAATTATAGGTACAATTTACTTTTCCCACTTATTTTCTATTTCTTTCATTCAGTAATTCACTATTTTTAGATTGATTTCATTTTTTTCTTTAGAAAATCAACGACTTACCTCTACCTCTTACCTATGATTTTAAGAATCCATATTTTTACTCATCCTCATATTTTTCTTTAATGATAATTAATCATCAAAAATGCTCTTTTTATTGTCATAATTTTTCATATTTCAGTTGTTCTCTTATGTTTCAGGGTTCTTTTTATTTTATTTTTTCAATATTAAAAGTAACAAGTATGAAAATGGATTTAAAACACCAATAAAGTTGAAGAAAACAAGCCAAAGCGAACCTCAAAAGTGTAAATGAGAGAAAATTTCAAATATGTGTTGCCTACTTACTCGACTCTTAACACTAAATTTATTTTTTCGAGTTGTTTGGGTAATCAAAATGAAGTTTGGTGTCAGATTGTTTTTTTTTATTGTTTTGTTTTGAATGAAACATGAAAATTTCAAATATGTGTTGCCTACTTACTCTTCCTTTTCTTTTATTTTTATTTGTGAATTTGGATCTTTTATTCTCTCACACATGTGGTCGAAAGTTTTAATGAAATTTGCTTCATCAAAAGGTATATTAGCTTACCCACTATTTCTTATCATTTCTTATATGTCTTAAGAGATAATTTTATGATATAAGAAATATCATTTTGATTTTTTGTCGAGTAAAGTAAGTCAATTATGAGTTTTTTTTCCAGAATGTTTAGCATTAAATTACTCATTTCCTAAAATAACAATATTTTTTCATATAAACTCCCCCTACTAATCTTCATTAGTTTAAGCGTAATTTAAGAGCATTAACCTTCCATAGCTAATAATGCAATAAGACAACTTTATTAAAAGTAAAATACTTTTATTAATTTTCCTCTTAAGTCAAGTGAAACATTAAATTTCGGATGAAGTAATATTGTATTTTTGTTAAAGTATATAACCTAAATAATATTTGAGTTTTTGAGAATTATGTATCATCATATTGCTTATGGCCCGTGTGTTATTTTTCTAATTTTCTTTTATATTATTAGTAGAATTTTGGCATTTTTTTACATTAATTTATGATAGCTGAATCTATTGATCATTGCTAGCCACTTTTAATTGTTCATTTTGATTTTGATTTTAAATGTTTCAATTTATTTGATTGTAAGGTACAAAGAATCATAATTCCCGTTAACCTTTTCTGTTATATGTATTGATTTACTTATGTCCTAGAAGTCTTAGGAAAAAAAACTTAATTTAGACTTGATTTATTATTTTGATTACAAGAATTAAGTTCTTTTACCATGCCCAACATAGTTTTTATAAAAGTGATTTTCTTAAAAGATTGTCAATATACTAATAGACTAATTTTATTTTTTAGTGAATAAAAATATTTACTAAAATAACTCTTACAACAATAGTTTGGCGAAAAAAGTTTGAGGAGAAAATTGCTCGCTCTCATAGGAGAAGATACATTATCTCAAAACGTGGAGCACACAATGTTGAAAAACTTCATGAATTATATGGCACCATAAGAAAAATAAAGTCACAATACGTAGTCTCTCCATGTTTTCTAAAAAGATTAGGTGATTAACATTTAATAGTAGTAGTATAGTGATTATTGGATCAAAACATTGGATGAAACATTAATCGAAATGGTATAGGACTATGCTTAATTCTTTTGATTATATATTATTTGATCTAATAATCATTCGGCGTTCACCCTTACATTTGTGAGTTACTCAAGGAAAGTCACATTACCTAATCATGTTGAATTTTCTTATTTGTTTTCTGAAAAATTAAAATTAACGAGTTTTTATTCTAAATATAATTGTACAATCATTAAATTAATAATATGAAATTCAATATTTCATGCATAGTCATAGTATGTATATATATCATATATATATATATATATATATATATATATATATATATATATATAAAGAATGACTCTATTATATTTTTTTTTAAAATTAACATAAAAAGAAAAAGAAAACAAAAGAAAAGAAAAAGAAAAAGACAAAAAGTGGGAGATCACAATTCATCAAAAAAATCATCAAAACAAAAAAAGGTTCACGGTGTCCTTGCCTCAGGACGGAAGTGCTGACGTGGGCGAGGCGCGTCTGGGAAGTCCACGTCAGCCCAGGGTCCTGGCAAAAAATGTTACTTCCATTTTTTTACATGCAATGTCATGACCATTCTACTAAACAAATGCCATCCTAATGCAATTCTCCAGTCAACACATTCCATTCCACTTTGTCATATGCCTTAGCCATACCTATCTTGAGGGCCATGTAACCAAGTTTACCAGATTTTTTGTTAAAATAATGCATGATTTCTTGGCTAAGAATGGTGTTGTCACTGATCAACCTATTAGGAACAAAAGCAGATTGTGATGGAGAAATGATCTTTGTCCAAATGAGATTTCAACCTATCAGCCAGAATTTTGAAAATGACCTTATAGCAAATATTGCATAAAGCAATTGGTCTAAATTAACTTACAATTGGTCTAAATTGGTCAACTTTGGTGGGCAAGAAAAGTGTGGTTACTCTTTTATATATATATATATATATATATATATATATATATATATATATATATATATATATATATAACTTGTCGTGCTGCATATTTTGCCTTTGGTCCATTTAGAAAACAAATTTAAATAGCCGACCTTTGTACTTTTTTTTTTTTTGCTAAGTGACCTTTGTACTTTTGACTTATTGCAATTCACTTGTTTATTATTGTTTGTAGTTATATTAATGAATTCGATGCACGTAAATGCTCTAGATACTATGTGTAAAAGCATAATAATATACATATACATTCAAACAGTTATTGAGTGCTTTCTTTTATATATTTTTAACTTTCATTTGAGAATATGATTTCGTAGAAAACGTGTCGTTATAGGAGACTACTGTTTCAATAATATTATGTTGAGCAATCACATTGTGTATTCATTTTCAGGAGAAATTTTATCTTGGTAGACTACTAAGTTTATAAGTTACATCCAAACAAATGAGTACAGTACACGTAGGAAAGAGAATTGAAGAGAATTGATGTAAATTCAATTCTCTTTTCTACGTGAATTGTATTGATTGACTTTGATGTAAGTTTTAAACTTAGTAGCCTACCAAGATAAAACTATTTCGTTTTTAGATGTTAGGTCAATCTTCAATTCATCTGGTGAAGTAGTATTTTGGAAACAATCATTTGGTGCGTTCAATGTTAAATGTTACTCCATCCGTCCCATTTTGTTTGTCCATCTTTGGAGTTCTCACTTTTTAAGGGGACATAATAATTACTAGTTGTCCAACTTTGGAATTCCCACCTTTTCCTAAACTATCCTTGAGTGTAATTTGTGGGAAAACTTTGAATTTCAAATTTCCCTCCTCTTATTATTTTCATGAGGGTATTTTGGAGAATTTAGTAAAACTACCATATTAAATGCAATACTAAAACAGGAAAGTGGACATAATTTTGAGACAACTCAAAATAGAAAAGTGGACAAACAAAATGGGACGGAGGGAGTACTTACTTAGCAAAAAAAATGTTAAATATTAAAAATAGTAAATGGCAGATTATTAGCAACTTCAACTATTATATTGTTTGCTTTGAATCGACTTTGGGTTTTGGATTTTCCTTCAATCAACCATTTCTGCAGAACAAATTGAACTTGAATTTATGGGATCTTCTGATAAAAAACATAATATTCCTGATATTATGATAGATATTTTCCATTCACATTTGAAAAACAATTGTAGAACATGATAAATGTCAATCATCTGGGAAACCGAAAACTTATGTAATAACAACAACGAGTGCAACTCTATACTAATATTCTGTACGTCGTAAATTTTTCACAATGTCACTTGACAATCAGCTGATTTTGTGGCTCATTTTCTGCTGCTGCTGCTGCTGCTGCGGCTGCTTCTGCTGCTGCTGCTGCTTCTTTGCTGGAAGCCCAACCAAGGTTAACAGCGAGTTCCTCAGCTTCCACCTTCACAACATCTGTGCGAACTCCAATATCGGCTGCTTCTGCTGCTGCTGCTGCTGCTGCTTCTTCATTGCTGGAAGCCCAACCAAGGTTAACAGCGAGTTCCTCAGCTTCCACCTTCACAAAATCTGTGTGAACTCCAATATCGGTAGCATATCTGCTCATACAATACACCCAAGCTGTAACTGTAGCCACGCCAACAGGACTGGGCATCAACAGCTTCAGAGAAGAGGCAAGGAGAGCTGCTAATGGAGCACCGATGACTGACGAAGCCTGCCCACTTCTTCCAACTCCATCTACTGGATAAAGCCTCGTTTTGCAATAGAGAGCAAAGTCCTCACAATTGTTCCGAAACACATCATAATCCCCAAAACCACTCTTAAGAAGATACATTGCTCGACGAATGACTGTTTCAGGTGGGTCTGATGCTGCAGTAGTACAAGTGCCTCCTCGTACTTTGGCTACGAAAGCAGATGTGCTCACAGCGTACTCATAACGGTAAAGGGAACCATTCTTCTGGAAGCAGTCTAGACAGGAAAGTACCACCCCACTCTTCGGGCTGAATCCACAGTCAAGAATGTTAGGACACAATGAAGGAATAAGGTTTGGCTTTCCAGGCGTAAAATGAACTACTTTGCTTCCCCAGACAAAGATACCTACATTAAATTTACATGTACAGGGTGTTCATATGCAGATCTTTCGACTGGAAATCAACTCAGAGCTCAATTTTAGTTTTGGTTTAAATCAAATTTCAAAAAGTCAACTTTCTATCAGACGACAAATTCCAGTACCACCTGAAATCACAAGCATAAACTAGCACAACTCTATCAATCTTTGAACCAATTTAGAATCTACATAAGCAAAATCCAAGTATTGTAAAATATAAAGACTAAGGGAGTGTATTCAATTCGGATTTTAAAAGATTTTAATTGATTTTCAAAAGTCTATGGATTCTGCGGACTTTATGGATTGTTTTAAGTCTATCCAGAGTCTACGCAGATTCTATTAGATTGATTTATCAGGATTTCTTTTGATTTATAAAGTCTATAGATTATTTGAATAACACCAAGAAATAAAGAAAATACTGATCCAGTGGTATATTATATAGATCTAGCAGTGTTGAACATCCAAAGTCAATATATGTTTATCAATCTTTTTTTTCTTTAATTAAATCATTTTGTTAAAAATTTAAAAAGTTTGGTGATTGTCTTTGATTTTTTTTTTTTAGATCACGTAACTGCGATTTTTTTTTATTTAGTTGTTTAAGATTTGTATAATTTACTTACTGATATTTTTTTTCTTTAGTTTAATTAAGAGATGTTTTGTGATGAGTTTTGTTTCAACTCTTTTTTCCCTTTGATTTTCTATTTAGGAGAAAATGAAATTCATGTTTGAAAATAGAAATTTGTTATTAAATAGAGAAGAAATTGTTTACTTTCTTTAATTTCTATTTGAAGATAATTAAGAAGAAAATTGTTTGTATATATTATGACAATACATCTTGTTTTTTTTTGGGAAATAAACATTTCATATTGAGTTTTCTAATGATGTTAAAAATTTCTCATTTTTTTTAATTTGGATATTTCTTTATTTTTCTTATAATTTTAAAGAAATGAGATCACTAAAAAAATTGTAATCAAATACATTTAATTTTAATATTAATGAGAGAAAATCAAAATTTTAAAGAATTATAAGAGATTTCACAATAAACATTTAAGTCTAGGAAATCCATCAAAATCCTACCTTGAATGAAATCTATGAAAATCTATAGAGTTTTGAATACCTCTAGATTTCATTGGAATTTTTAAAATCCAAATTGAATACCTAGACTTTAAAAATTCTTAAAAATCCTATAGATTCTACATTTAATATACCCCCTTCATTTTTTCAAAAGAAAATTACCCAAAAACCAAGAATTACACAAAAGTCCCTGCCCCAATTCAAAGGGAATCACAAACCACTAAAAAAAAATTGAACATTGAGAAGCAGCAGGAAAAACCCATCATCATTTCAACCTTTCTACTAAAAAGGAACTCCCTTTTCCCCCCCAAAATTCATATAATCTGAACAAAATGCAAAGGGTCATACAATCTTGCAACCAGACTCAAAAAATAGAAGAAAAGATTTGTTTTTTACCGTGATGAGAGTAAGCAAAAACCAGTTCTGTAAATATAAATATGATCTCCTGGCTTAATATCACTCCTTTTCACCCTATTTGTAAGGATCCCCATCTCTTTCCTTGCTCCCTTCTCTGCAATGTAGCACTTGAACAAGTAAAAAAATGCAACTATTGGAGCCTGGCTAGCAAAAAACCCTGGCTAGCTGACTTTTGTATTATATGCCGCTATTGGACCACCCTTTCACGATGTTTTGAACTCTTCTTCTTAACTCGTTAATACTCTCCTGATCACAAATTATATATCCACACAATGTACATTACACGAAAAGTAAAATTTTATTAATTTTATAAAAATATATGTTAAAATGACCAAATATAATTATAAAGATTTTCTTTTTCTATTATTTTCTCCCCAACATTAAATGTAAATGGGGTAATATTTTTTTTTTTGAGCGCCCGAAGGCGATTGCCTCCGAAGGGGAAGAGCGGAGAGCAAAATGGGGTAATATTGAAACCCCCATCATTAATTAACTATTCATTTAAAAAAAATAAAAAATTAATTTGTGACAAATTAAAAAGAAAACGTGTAAAGATAATTTGGTAAAGAGAGAGCTACTACTACTCCCTTTCTCCCTCTATTTAAATTAAATATCAATTTTTTTTATTATTAATTTAGCATATAAAATACAATTCCAGACGAAGAGGGTATAACATTTCAAAAACGATTTTATTAAATACTTATACTAGTGCGCTAAATTAAAATCCAGTTTTAGACGAATTTATACATTTGTTTAGGTAATAATTTAGTGGTGGAGTGTATACTCGTAATTTATAAATTTGTTTAGGTATTAGAGCGATCTATTCCGATGTTGGCCCCATATATCCAACCTTGAATGTGATAGGGTATTTTGAAAATATCACATCAGCTAATTTGTAATATATTTGAAATATATAAGGTTTAGACAATCATTCTTTTTTTTTAACTGATCGTTAATTTTTTTTAATAGAGGGATTAACTTATTTATTTTGATTCCCCTTAATGCTATCAAGTGCTTTCATTAATACTCCAGAGTTTCTCTTTGGTTACTGAAGTAGTATGCTCCTCTTCCACCTCAGCCAACGTTGGAAGAATTCAAATCAATAGTTATAGATAGTGTTATGTGCTTTGTAATTTTTTGAAGTTCCATCTTCTACATAAATATGATATGGTACTTCAATCAGGGCCGGCTTTATATAGTGCAAATAGGTTTATTGCACAGGATCCCACTTTAAAAGGGGCCCACTTTTAAAAAATAAATAAAAAAAATTATTTTTTTTACAAAGGATACAAACAGTCAAACAGACCAAAAAATTCTTGGTAAGGATACAAACAGACGAAATTTTTCTTTGCAAAGGATACAAATAGATACAAAAAAATTTGCAAATTCTTGATTTCTTGGTAAGCTCCTTATGTGATTATTTGATGTGTTTGTCTTCCGGTTACTTGCCTCAATAGTCAATTCTCATATATTAATTAATTAAATTCTTGATGATAGAGAATGGGAAGGGGAATATGAAGAGTGATCCATAACCGGCTTTACTAGAGATTTAATTCTTTTATTCACTTATTCGTAGAACTATTTCATATATAGCATTGTTGGACCTTTTTCATTTGTAATTCTTAGTATATCACTTATAGTAATTTAATTCCGCTACTTAACTCTTGTTTTTGGATTATATCATAATTGAATTTCCTTTTAATAACTCTGTTTGTCGGCTTTGGTGTTTCATCAAACACTGCCATGTCATCGACCCTGGTTACGGGATGTGACAAAATGCTTCCTACAAATTGCAGGTACCTAGTACGCTGCGGTTGCTTAATTTTACATGAATATTCCAATTCTCAGACAAAAATTCGAATATGTAGCACTATCACCTTTTCTTACAAAGCAGAAGCACTTCTATCGTAGTCATTTTCTTATGTGTGTGTGTGTGTGAGTGTGAGAGAGAGAGAGAGAGACCTCTTACCTAAGAAAGTATGCTTTTCATTAACCAATAGCTACGCTACCCGTCGCGGCTCCTATGCTGAACCAAAAAGGTTCAGTATGTGCGGGACAGCATGAGATTCGTTGGATCTTATATTTTTTATCCAACGGCTATATCAAAACAGGGGTATTTAAGTATTTTTACATTTCTAACAGAACACATATTCTTTATTAGATAACACATGTTTTTGTATATTGAGGAGAGAAAAAAGTTACTTTTCAGTCGCAAATTTTCTCTCTCCTCAATATACAAGAACATGTGTTCTCTAACGAAGAACACACATGTTCTTGTATATTGAGGAGAGAGAAAAGTTGCGGCTGAATATACAAGAGCATGTGTTCTTTAATGAAGAACATGTGTTCTTGTAGAAATGTACCTTTGACTTTTCAACCGCAATTTTTCTCTCTCCTCAGTAACCCAATCGATGTGACGGTTGCGTGTTACTTTTTATTGTTATTATTATTATTTATTTGTAAAATTACATATGTACCATTTTAACCCTCTTTTAAATGACAGCCGTCGATTCACTTGAAAAATGAAATCAACGACCCAGATCGTGGCCCGCACGTACGGAATTTAACCCATTCCGCACAGGAGCCGGACTGCTACGCTACCCCCCTTAAAATAAAGATGCTTCTTCACTGTCATTTCAAATGGTTCATACATTCGATTCTTGGAAGATATTCTAAAGCAAAAGCACAGATGTTATATGTTAAGAAGAGAATACTTTGTGGCAAAAACCTTCTGCCTTTTCTTGTTATTTCATCAGCTTAAATACAAAGGAAACCTATTCACAATGAGAAACCTAAATAACTTTCCTTATTGGAATACAACTCAAAATCTTTACAAATCCCTAAAATATCTCTAATATTTAGTATCCTTCTACACTCCCCCTCAAGTTGGAGTATGGAGGTCATGAATGCCCAACTTGCTAAGGAGAAATTGAAACTGCCGGATGCCTAAGGCTTTCGTGAAAATGTCAGCAAGTTGAGAATTTGTTCGAACATGATAAGGAGCAATACGCCCCGCCTTCAGTTCATCACGCACGAAGTGACAGTCCACCTCGATATGCTTAGTTCGCTCGTGAAAAACAGGATTAGCAGCTATATGTAAAGCTGCTTGACTGTCACAATAAAGAGTAGTGGGAGAATCAAGTGAGACGTGCAAATCACGTAACAAATACCTTAACCATTTCAATTCACTGCAAAGCATAGCCATGGCTCGGTATTCTGCTTCAGCTGAAGACCTAGACACGGTCTGTTGTTTCTTGGTTTTCCAAGAAATTGGTGAATTACCCAATAAGACAAAATAACCAGTAAGAGAACGACGTGTCACAGGACAGGCCGCCCAATCAGAATCACAATAAGCTGTAAGAGTAAGATTACTATCTACACGTAGAAAAATCCCTTGACCAGGATGAGATTTAAGATACCGAACAACTCGTAGTGCGGCCTCCCAATGGGCTGCTCGAGGTTGTTGCATGAACTGGGCAAGCACATGAACAGAATAGGCAAGTTCAGGTCGAGTTATTGTTAGATAAATTAAACGACCAACTAGTCTACGGTACTGATCAGGCTTATCTAAAATGGGCTCTGTAGATCTAGCTAGACGATGATTTGGTTCAATTGGAATTGTAGCCGGTTTAGCTCCCAAGAAACCAGCTTCGGAAACAATATCTAAAGCATATTTACGTTGACACAAAGAGATACCGCGATCATTGCGGGCAACCTCTATGCCCAAAAAATATTTCAAATAGCCGAGATCCTTCATATGGAAACACTTACCAAGTTGCCGTTTAAATTTGCGAATAGCCTCTCCATCATTACCAGTAATAAGCAAGTCATCAACATAGACAAGAATGCTTAGAAAAATTCCACCCTTGTTATAGGTAAACAAAGAATAATCAGCATGTGACTGAGTAAATCCACATTTGATTAAAGCAGCAGTCAATTTAGCAAACCAACAACGAGGAGCTTGTTTTAATCCATACAAAGATTTTCGCAAGCGACAAACCTGACCATGATATTGAGCAACAAATCCCGGAGGCAATTTCATATAAACCTCCTCATCAAGATCACCATGCAAAAACGCATTATGCACATCCATCTGATGAATTTCCCAATTTTTAACCGCTGCTACAGCTAACAAAGTGCGGACCGAAACCATCTTTGCCACTGGTGCAAAGGTCTCTGTGTAATCGACTCCTTCTGTCTGAAGATTTCCAAGAACAACCAAACGAGATTTATACCTTTCAAGGGTTCCATCAGATTGAAATTTCAGCCTATATACAAATTTACTTCCAAGGGCTTTTTTGCCAGCTGGTAGTGTGGCCAGTTCCCAAGTCCCATTGTTCTCAAGAGCTTCAATTTCTTTTCTCATAGACTCTTTCCATTCAGGTATTCGAACTGCCTCATAGAAACTGGTAGGCTCATAAATAGTGGTCACAGCTCCTAAAAAATGCTGGTAACGAGGAGAGAATTTGTTACATGAAACATAATGTGTAATGGGATATAAACACGTACCTGAAGGAGCCAATTGGTTTGAATGTGCAGCAGGAACTGAGTTTACACTTTTGGTTGTATAACATACATAGTCTTTTAACAACACTGATTCCTTTTTTTCTCTTCCACCTCGCCTAAGTGTTGGCTCAAGTGACTCGTGAGGAGTTGGAATTGATTCAACAGTGGTAGAAGATTCAAGAATGGGATCAGTAGATGAATTTGAGCATGTTTGAGGTACCTCCCCCTCAACTATAGGTGGATCCCTTTGAGGATCCTCCCCCTCAGCTACAGCGATATCCCCCTCGGAATTTTCGGATGAGGACACAGGAATAAATGGCAACCCCGTAGCTACGGACGATGTAGTAGGAGCAGAAGAAGGTGCAAACAAAGAATCAGCCACAAGATGTGATGATGATTCATGTAAGGGATAAATATTTTCATAGAATTTTACATCTTTGGACACAATAATATCATGTGTTTCAAGATCGAGGAGACGCCACCCTTTTTTTTCCATAAGGGTAGCCAAGAAATATGCATTTCCTACTTCTAGATTGAAACTTGTCCTTGGTAGAAACATGAACATAGCATAAGCACCCGAAGGACCGAAGATGAGAGTAAATGGGAGGTGTATTGTGCAAACATTCATAAGGAGTCAGTCCATCTAGTAATTCAACAGGTGTTCGATTAATGAGATAAACCGCAGTCAATACACACTCACCCCAAAATTCAAGAGATAAATTAGCTTGGAAGCGAAGTGCTCGAGCAACATTAAGGATGTGCCGGTGTTTTCGTTCAACCCTCCCGTTTTGTTGAGGATTACCAGCAATAGAAGTTTGATGAAAAATTCCATTTTCGAGGAAATATTTTTTCAAACACAAAAATTCCATTCCATTATCTGTGCGGACAGTTTGGACATGTGTATGAAATTGAGATTTTACCATGGCACAAAAATTCATAAGAATTTGTTTAACCTCACTTTTTTCAACAAGCAAATAAACCCAGACTGCCCTAGAATAATCATCCAAGATAGTAAGAAAATATCGTGCTCCACATGAAGTAGACTCGCGATATGGACCCCAGACATCGCAATGAATCAAAGAAAAAATATGCGTTGCTTTATTCAAACTGAGAGGATAAACATCTTTTGTTTGTTTTGCACGATGGCACACATCACAAGACTTAATGGATTCAAAAGATAAACTAGAAGAGACAAAAGGAAAGTATTTTAAAACTCGCCCGGAAGGATGACCCAACCTTGAGTGCCACAATTGCACTTTATCGTCAACCACTGTTTTGCAGACTTTATGTAGATCGATGGGACGAAAAATGTAAACTCCGTTCCGTTGCTCACCCGCGCCAATCAGATTCTTCGAGATAAGGTCCTGTATTACACATAATGTATCAGTAAATGTGAAAGTACAACGCAAAGTAATCACAAGTTGAGCAATTGATATTAGATTACAAGTTAAATTCGGAACAAAGAAGACATGCTTCAAAGAAAAATTAGGACCCAACATAATTGTGCCCTCTTGTCTCGCAAAAGCTTGTGTTCCATCTGGTAAACCAATAGGACAGGGATAAATATTATAGATATTAGTAAAGAATTCTTTTCACCCCGTCATATGGTGAGAACAACCTGTATCTAGAAGCCAATAACAATCTTTTTGCTTACCAAATAATCGATCTGATGAAGGAATTGATTTTTGAGAATTTATCATATTAACCAAAGTTGTCCATTGATCTGGACTAAGACCAGGTATACCAGAAGGAACTTGTTGATCATTCTGTTCCGAGCTCGAACGTATTGCACCAGTCTGCGCATCACCTGCCCATGCTGCTACTGCTCCGGGCTGTCCAAGGGGATTATTGGTGCCGAGAATTACACCAGTTCCTCTGCCACGCCCTCTCCCGGCTGCGCCTCCTCCACGACCACCACGACCTCTTCCAGGGGTAGTTTTGGAGCGTTCCAACCACCATTCAGGATACCCAATGATCTGAAAGCACTCCTTGGAAATATGGCCATTCTTATTGCATACAGAACACAACGGCTTATCGGAAAATAACCCCAGAGTCCGGGCAGCAAAACTCACATTCTTTGTGCGAGCCTCCAAATTATGAGCCACCGTATGGTGTCGTTCTTCGAGTATAATCATGGCATATGCTTGATTTACAGAAGGCAATGGATCCATGTTCAATATACTAGAACACACCGTTCGAAATATACTACCATTGAGACCCATCAAAAATTGATGTAGTTTTTCTTCTTCTTGCCTTTTCATAAGTTCCCTAGTAATTTTGATATCTTTGCAACTACATATAGGAATTTGTTCATAGTTGGACAAATCATCCCACAATTTTTTCAACTTTCCGTAATAAGCTATGACAGTCATACCTTGTTGACGACAGTTTGCAATATCCGCCTTTACCTCATGTACTCGAGGCCCATTCCCAAGAGAAAATCGTTGTCGTAATTCTTCCCAGAGGTCATGAGCACAGTCTTGATATGTGACTGTTGTCCTCAAGTCCTTTTCGATCGTATTAAAGATCCACGAAACAATCATGGAATTAACTGACCACCAATTTTCAATGTTAGTGGAATCGTCCATTGGTTGTTTAATGGTTCCATCAATGAAACCGAGTTTTTTCTTTGAGCGCAAAGCTATACGGACAGCCTTACTCCACTCATCGTAGTTTTCACCCCGGAGTTGTACATGAACAATCAATTGACCGGGATGATCATTAGTTTGAAGCAAGTATGCTCCAACGTTTTTGGTGTCTGTTTCAATTTTAGCCATGTTCTTATGATGGCTCTGATACCATGTTAAGAAGAGAACACTTTGTGGCAAAAACCTTCTGCCTTTTTCTTGTTATTTCATCAGCTTAAATACAAAGGAAACCTATTCACAATGAGAAACCTAAATAACTTTCCTTATTGGAATACAACTCAAAATCTTTACAAATCCCTAAAATATCTCTAATATTTAGTATCCTTCTACATTATACTTATGCTTATGCACAGGGCCGGCTTTAGCATAGTGCAGATAGATTTATTGCACAGGGCCCTACTTTTAAAAAATATTTTTACAAAGGATACAAACGGTCAAACAGATCAGAAAATTCTTGGTAAGGATACAAACAGATGAAAATTTTCTTTGCAAAGAATACAAATAAATACAAAAAATTTGCAAATTCTTGACTTCTTGGTAAGCTCCTTATGTGATTATTTGTTGTGTTTGTCTTCCAGTTACTTGCCTCAATAGTCAAGGAGAAGGAGCATTGGAAAAATATGTTAGTAAGAATTGTTTCAGTTGTAAAGTTTCTTGCAAAAAAGAATTTAGCATTTCGTGGTGGTAATGAGAAATTATATCAAAGTGGCAATGGAAATTTTTTGGAGAAAATTAAATACGAAGAGTTGATTGATGATTTTGCTTCAAAGAATGCTAGGAGAATTTCAATTTTCAAATGAATTGTTTTACTTTCGCTAACAAAACTTTCAATGAATAATCTATATAACTGATTTTTATATTTTATATGATTACTTTGTTTTTATTGTTATTAAAAGGGGCCTCATTTTATATTTAGCACAGGGCCCTATTATTTGTGAGACGGCCCTGACTTCAATGCAGCCAGATACCATGGCACTGTCAGCCATAGCTAAATTTGTTTATTTCACAGCTGTCGGTGTTGTCAAATGGGCGAATTCAGTTGTTGATTTGACAGCAGACATGTGTTACGCACTGTACAATTTTTTTTAGTGTTTTATACCGTAACTGAACTTGTGTTTAGTGTTAAGCTAATGATAATTGTGTAGTCGAGGGTTCAAGATGCACCAAAATGAAAGATTTGGAGCATCCTACGATTCGGCATTATCAATATTCAAATCCAATTAAATATTTTTAACAAATTATGAAAAAATAAAATGTTCGAAAATAGATCTGTTAAACATAACCGAATCGAATATGCAATCCGCTTCGGCGATCTGGATTCTGAAAATCAATATCCGAAAGCAAACTTGGCCGATGATGCATCGAATTAAACTGTCTTTCGTCCATAGGACCTTCGATCAAATCGTGTGATTATATCAGAGGAAAATAATATAGAAAACGCTGATTCTAACAAAAGAGATGGAAAAAATAAAATCGCTCTGTGAATACGAGCCATTAGAATATAGAAAAATGTTCATGTTGCTATGGATGCAAATCACATTTTCTATTCTTCTATTCATCGCGATTCTTCATTCTAAGATCACATGGATGAAATATGAAAATTAACCAGTAGAATTCATGAGATACAGATGCTAAGAATAGGAGGAGGAAGAAGAAAAATCGTTACGGCGGCTAATGAAGCTGGCTAAGCCTGGCTACTTGCGATGCCTTTTTATAACAGCTCCTCGCTCTCCTCTATGAGAAGCGGATCCGAAACTTTTTATCCGATCCGAACGGCCCAATTCCTTTTTCTTTTTACAATGGAAAAAACTGCCAGAAATCATCGTCTCTCTGCCGCATTATGACACTTATAGCACGTGAATTTATTTTTGTGACAGTAAAGGTATCGAAAAATTATTTATGGTAAAAATAACACATATATCTACTTTTGTGGCAGAAACAACATCAAAAAACTATTACTGGCAGAAATAGCACAAACAATTACTTTTATGACAGAAATAATAATTTCCTCTTCCAATAATTACTTTTTCAATAGTTCAGATCGGAATTTTCAATTCAAGAGACAATCGAAATGCACCTGGAACTAAAATTGTTGTTATCATTTGAAATCAAAGAGTTTGATTCAAGATAAAGTAAAATCTCTTTTAGATATGGGAATGACCTGCCCCAGTGGAAAAGGTAGGCGTGACCCTGGGCCGAAGCCCAGGATCGATTCCCGTATTCCCCTTCCCCCATAAAAATCTCTTTTAGATGTAGATGTTGAACTCATTTGACAAAAATAAAACAATTGAAGAATTTACCGAGAATTTGTTACTTTTTTTTTTTTGTGAAATCTTGTTTTGTAATGGGATACAAACAGTGATGGATTAAAAAAAAATTTCACTGGGGTCATTTGATACACAAAATAATTCATTGCTGTTATTTAAATTTTTATTATTTAAATAGAGTAAAATATATTATATATAATTGAAAAATCACTTGAGTCGTTTAATATACATAACAATTCACTGAAATCATTTATACATTTATTATCTAAATAGAATATATAATATATAATTAAAAAAAATTACTGGAGTCAAATATATCCGTCTCTCGAAACAAGTTGAAGAACCACTCCTTCCACGGGAATTATTGGAGATGCGTCATTTCATTTGTCTCGTCTACATACACATGTAGGTTCGATAAATAGTGCTTTTGGTCTCACACTACACATAAAATATTTTGAATAAGGTAAGGTGCGACATTAAAGGTTTTTTAGCCCGTCAACAAAAGGCTTGGCCAAGTGGGTAAGTCTTTGGCTTGAGACCGAAAGGTCCCAAGTTCGACACCTTCTCCTCGCACTTTGGGGCAATAATAAATCTCCTCCTCTGGTGAGGCGTTATCTTCCTCCTCTGGTGAGGCTAAGCTCCCTCCCCAGGCATGGGGCACGCTACAATCTCCCTGATCTAGGCTACTCCGCTCTTCCCCCTCGGGGACAATCGCCTTAAAAAGGTTTTTTAGCCCAGTAAAGTAAGGGTCTGCCTACGATCTCATGGTCGTAGATTTGATACCCTTCACATGTAATGGGGCAAGCTTTAATTGTCTTCCTTTCTAGGACTATCTTCTCATCTTGTGACGCGCTTCTCTCTCTTCTTATTGGGCAACCGCCTATCCGAACTTCAAGGTGAGGTGAGGTGAGACCTGACTAATGAGTTAAACCAAAATTTTCCATTTTAGGACTTACATTTTAATTTATTACTTACTTAGCAAAAAAAAAAAAAATTATTACTTCCTTCGTGCCAAATTAACTATTCACATTTTATTTTTTTCAAATTAATTGCTCACTTTCTAAATAAAATATGTATCAATGACAATTTTTCCAATTTTACTCTTCTTATAACTCTTCATAATACTTAGTTAATCAAAATTATCACTTTCCAACACATATTTAAAAAGTGATTGAATGTTGTGTGAGAAGAAGGAGAGAGAATGACATAAATTTTAAATGAGATTAATAAAATTAATGAGGGGTATATTCAATTTTTACCTATATTTTAGGCAAATTTGTGAATTTTGTCCCTAAACAATTTATACACAAGGGTAAGGTACCTAAAGATTAATTATGGACATTAAAATCCCTAAACAATTTATCATTGGCACATAAGGTACTGCCGCATAAAAAGTTACGGTCAACGTTAATTTATGAAACAAAATTGAGTCAAAACAAAAATTTAAAAGGGTAATTATGGTATTTTGTACTCCTACCTCTTTTTCAACCTCTTTGTTCCCTGACGCAACCCCACCCCAATCACCCCTTCTTCCCCAATGACCCCAACCTCCTTCCCCTTCCTAAAAATTGAAATAATCAAGCAAAAACGTATGCTCCTGTGGCCACCAAAAGCAGCAAAAAAATCAAGCAAAAAGGATTCATTATCATTCAGCTATAAAACAACCCATTTACTGACCTGATCAACTAAAGCATACAAATTGATTCTTATAAAACATATTATTGTAACCTTTTACTGATCTGATCAACTTATTAAACAAGTTGATTCTTATAAAAGCTTATAAGAAAAGAAGCCAACCAAGATGCACGAAAATCTCAGCAACAAGGAAGTCATATTCAAATCCATAGATCGCTTCCAAGTACTAGTTAATGGGCATTGTTCCTCCGGCAAAAAGTTCAACAGGTTGTCTTAAGTCACCAAATTGGGATGTCAAAGTTCCGTAAATTGTCCAAGCAAGTGGAGAAAGCCAGTACAGGGGTTATGTGGTGGGCCGTGGTCGACAACGGTGGTTTGTGGCAGTGAGCGTGAGCGGCGATGGTGGGTGTGGTGTTGAGGAAGATTGAGAGAGACGAATGGTAAGGGTCTGGAGTGGGAGTGGGAGTAGGGCTGGAGGCTGGAGGCTGGAGTTGGGGTGGGGGCTGGATGGCTGTTGAGAAGATGGAGAAGAAGAGATGTCTCGTGGGTGGGGAGAGGGTAGTGGATAACTGAGTAAGGAGGCTAAGGATGTAAGGGGTGGGGTATTTTAATTGTGATGTACCGATTATACCCCTAAAATATTTATGTTGACTTGGTAAAAAAATTAAATTCACAATTGACTAACAAATTTTTTGACCGAAGGACCTTGTATACCAATAGTAAATTGTTTAGTGATTTTAATGTCCATAATTAATCTTTTGGGACCTTAAGTTTGAGTTATAAATTGTTTAAGGATAATAATGACTAATTTGCCTATATTTTTACTACCAAAATCACCAAAATCTTAATAGGCGTGCATTTGTTAAAGTAGAATAATTTTGGATGGAGTGAGTAGATCTGTCAAACGGACTCACTCTAAACGGATCGGACCGGACTTAGTCCATTTTTTATGGACCTTAAAATGGTAAGTCCATACCCAATCCGCTTATAATCCGCGGATTACGAACTGGTACGCGGATTTTCTCATTTTTTTTGACAATTTTAATGAAACTACTAAATAAAAAATAAAAAATAGCTAGTATGTTGCATCTCAATACACTACGGATCAACCTAAAGTCAATAATGAAAAATTCATCATATCAAGGTACAAGAAAGTAGCAACTCAATACTACTCTACATCCCAATTAACTTCATCATACATGTAGCTAATAAATGACAAACTCAAGATACATACGATTAATTAATTTTATAAAAGTTATTTGGTGTCATGAGATGTTAAGTTTAAAATTTAAAGAAAGAGGTAAACGAATTGTAATGGTTTTTTGTTATGTTTCATCTTCCACACTCTCAAGTTTCATATTTGGATTTCGAGTAGATTAGGGTTGGAAAAATTTGAATCTTTGATATTGATGTATAAAAAATAAAAGAAATAATCTATATATATGAGTTCGAAATCGGTCCGCAAAGTTCAAGTTCGTTTTTATATTTTAATTTTACGGACTAGTCCGGGTCCGGTCTGCAAAGTCCAAATCCAAACGAATCCGGACCCAAAATACATGCATTTAAACGGACTATTATTTTCAAGTCCATACCTAGTCTATTTAGTGCCGATTACGGATCAGTCCGCGGACTTTCGATCCGTTTGACAGTACTAGGAGAGAGTATTATTTTCTTATGGAATTTGAACTGTATTTCAACTAATAAGCTTTCATGTGTTTAATGGGAAAATTTTGGCCTGGGACAGGTCCCACTTTTTTAATTAAAAAATAATTTCTCTATCTTATTTCCCTCATATCCCTCTATTTTTACAATCCTCTTTCTCTCTCCTTTCTTTTTGCTAAATAATGAATGTTTAAGTTTTTTTTTTTATGAATTTGTTGTGACAGATCTATGAATTTGTTAGATTCATGGGTCCAGACTTCATTAATTTATAATCAACCAAACAAGCCCTTTTGTAGATCTTCTTTCTTGGGATACATTTACAATCCCGGATTAATCATTCCATAAGAATTTAACAAAAACCTGTTTCCATTTCTACAATAAGGAGAGAGAGAAATATGGGAATCAGAATAGCCCAGTGGTAAGGCTATTTCATCACAGGGGTAAGACTCTGTGACCGATTCCTGTATCCCATCCCCCATTAAAAAAAAGAGAGAGAGAAAGAGGATTGTATTTTTTTTTGGCTAAATAAGAAATTATTCATTAATTATAAAATAGCCGAAACCATTACAATCAAAAGATAAAAGAAAATAAAAGGTATACAATGGTGGAGATCACCATGATAACAGATAAAAGTACACACCCCAGGACTAGGTAAACACTACAAACATTAGAAAAAAAATAAATACATAATAAAAATTCTTCGCAGCATCTTCTCTAAAATCCTTCAATAGCAATAGCAAGAGGATTGTATAAGTAGAGGGAGATGAGGGAAATAATAGAGATAAATTATTTTTTAATTGAAAAAGTGGGATCTGTCCCATTGGAACGGTCCCACCCTGTTTAATGGGCCCAAATTAGTGATTTATTACGTCACTCACCCTTTTTATTTCATTTTCTTCATAGATCTATCTACCATTGCGCCTAAAGAACCAAAACATTTCACCGATTGGATTTAATCTTCCCTCCTCCAATTTGGTACGTATAAAATCCATTTCCCAGCTCTCCACCAAATTATAAACCCTAGTATTATCATTATAACATTCAATCAATCTTGGCGAATTTAGTGAATTCAAGTTTATATTAATCTCCGATGTTGAGTTCCATTGCCAATTTGAAGGAGAATTTGAGTAAAATTGTTCTGGATGTGCACGACGACGATGATGAAGAGTTTTCAATTTACAGTTTTCGTGATCGAGATGTTTTTCCAGATTCTGATCGGAGGAATTCACTTAATTCCTATCATTCACGGTCGCCTACGCCTTCTGCCAATGGCTTCGATTCCTCCAACAATTCTGAGGTAATTTGCACTGTATATGAGCTTAGAATGTGATTTTTGTTCAACTGTTTTGTTTGTTAGCTTTGGATTTCTGTTTAATTTAGTTTTTTGACGCTGTGGATGCTGGACTTCCGTTTTATTGGATGAATATATGGATGCTGAATTCGTCCATTTCTAAAGTTATTAAGTTTATAATCAGTTCCAAAATAGTTCCAACTTATGTTGTTAGTGATGACTGTTAGACTGCGTGACTATTGTTGCAGTATATCGAGTGTCATGCTTTTGAGGGAGGGAAGAATTAATGATACTATCCGATTTGGTTAGGGTGTAGATTTATTTTTTCCTCAGCATGTGTTGATCCATTATTAGCTGTTAGATCAGTTCGATTCAACTTATAAATTTAAAATAGGTAGATTTTTTTTTTTTTCCATCGAGAAGAATAGGTAAGTTCAAATTGGAGAATAGATGTTTTCTACATTGGATTGAAAATCAATGGTTGAGATTGCATCAACACGTGCGGATTAAAAACATACATCAACGCCGTAACTAGATAGGATGCTATCATGCCATGATGATTAACTTGAGTTTCTGACACCTGTATAAGCTGTTCATGCCCACACTGGTTTTCACGTTAGAGATCAGCAAATTTAATGTTGAGCGATTATGAAATGTGTAGAACTGGATTCCTCTCTTATTGTTTAAGTATTAAATAAATATCTGGATTGTTCTCTTTGTTCGCTTAGTGATGAAAAGCCAAGATGAAGGTTCGGACAAAGTAGAGGAGACAAGACTTCAGTAGCTTTCACATTCCTTTCTCTTTTGGTTTCCCAGAATACTAAAGAGTTAGGGAAGCCTTTAGGTTGATTTCTCCGTGTTTTTCTTTTTTAGTTTAGCAAGTTGTGTGTTGTAAATATGATTAGGGTGACATAATTCCATGGACACGTTTCAGATTGAACAATACAAAGCAGAGATTAAGAGGCTTCAGAATTCTGAGGCAGAAATCAAAGCATTGTCGGTTAATTATGCAGCCTTGCTGAAGGAGAAAGAGGTGATTTTTTTTTACTTCATTTCTGTTTTCTATTTCTTCAACTATGGCACTCCAGCATTTGTTCTTTAGAGCTTGTTGTGAGCTGTGCAAGAGGTTGAATCTTCTATAGTTTTAACTTCTGATAATAGCAAGTACTGGTGTTAGTGCTGTTAGATTATTGTCTGCAAGGTGTGCTCAGACGTTTTGACATGTTCAAGGGGCATAGTCCCTTTACAGTCCCTCTGCTTGGTACTTATCCGATTCTGGTTTTTCGCCCAAAGTCTCTAGGCAGTACTCCGCTTCCTTGAATTTGCTTTCTTCTGAAATCTGGTTATGATGTTTTCAATTTGTAAACACCCATACGACCAAGGTCTGTCTCAATGAACATAATGGTTACAAGATCTTAGTTTGCTAATTTCTTATTCAAAGCTAGTTGATAATTTATTTGACAGAAGGCTGGGACATTTTAAAACTAGTATTACTTGGAAAATTTCGGGTGATCTTGAGCTCTAAAAGTAATATATCTTGTAGGATCACATCTCAAGGCTGAGTGAAGAAAACGGTGTGCTGAAGCAAAATCTCCATACAGAAAATGCTGCTCTTTCCGCATCTAAAACCATGATCAAGGTAGCTACTGTTGATTTAAAGCAAAGTGTGTGTTTTACTTAATAATTTTTTAATTTCAAACTATTTGAAATACATGTGTATTTGTTCCATTTTCCCTTGAAGTTATCTACAGAAACAAATGAAGTGCTTTTATAATGGATAAGTACACTGTCATGAATAGCAAAGCCAAATTTTGTTTTTTCATGTTGTCTAATTGGCAAATGTAGTGGTACCTGTCATTCTAACAACAACAACAATAACATAACCCATTAAGTCCCCAATAACTGGGAGTATGGGCGGGGATGGAAAATTGGATATGTGATTTATGCACGTTTGTTTTTTGGGTGATAAGCAATTAGTAGCTATACTTGTATGGAGCTCATAGGATATTGTCCAATTGTTCAGGATAGATTAGCTTCTTTCTACAGATATCTGTTGCACTAGCTCAGTTCATGTGCTTGGCACTGTGGCAATTGGTTATGCCGGCCATGGAACTGCGGAAAATGCTGTGAATAAACTCCTATCCTTTTTAGTTTTTGCTTCTACCATCTGTTTATTTGTTGCAGAAGGCATTCTTCCCTGCTGCTGCCCAGATCTTTTCAAAATAATAATGATAATAATAATAATCTGAATACCACGCGGACTGCATGATTTCCATGGTTTATTGGCTCATGCTACCACTTTTGCTCACCAGTCAAAGCTGTGTGTTCACTTTTATCTTTCTGTTCTTATTATGTCTCATGATTTATTCCACGCCAGTTGTTTTCTTGGTCTAAATGACTAGGATTTATATTTGAGGCTCAATGCTAACTGGAATATTTTAGGGAAGTAATGACCAGTCTCCGAGTCATCAAAGTAAAATGATGGTGAAAAATCGAGTTGGATCCCCAAACGGCACCATACCCAAACAGGATGGGCAAACCAATGGATTCTTGAGCAATGAAAAGGTGATTATCCCTTCGTCTTATGACATTCTCTGTTGCTATATCACTTCTTTCCAATGTATTTCTGTGTTTATTTATTGCCTTCCTTTTGCGTGTGCTGAATTTGTCATAGTGAATACTTACTAGAATTTTGTTCCCACGATCTCAAGTCACAGCAATAATGTTGCTCTGTTCTTAATTAAGACTAATATTTTGAACTCTGACTTTATTATGATTTAGCTAGTTTTATGGGCAACAGTGTAGATGCCCATAGAACTACTTAGCCCATTTTACATGATTTTTGTCAGAGTTCAAATATTAGCCTCCACTTTTCCATGATTTTATGTCTTGGTAATGAATAAATTTGACAACAGATATATAATGCTTCTAGGAGCTTAAAGATTTACTGGAAGAGAAAAGTAAAGCTTTGGAAACAAGGCAAGCAAGTCATGAAGCCGAAATAAAGCAATTGCGGATAAAACTTGATAGAGAGCGCAGCATTTTGTTAAATACGAGGTCAAGATTAGAAGGTACTTTGAGATCCAATTGCAAGAGTTTATTGCTAAATCTAACATCTTTTCTCTGAGACTCTCACTCTTCATTTTAGAGGAACAAAAGTCGAATGCATCTCTTCGGCAGGAATTCGATGAATTGAAAGTTGTCAAGAATAAAGTGAGTTGGAAATTGATTCTTGTACATTATTTATTGACTTCTGCTTTTCAAACCTTAGACTACAAATTATATTTCATGCATTCAAGCTTTTAGAACGCTGTACTGAACTTTTTGCCTGCACTTTATTTGCTTGTTGCACACCCCAAATATCAATTTGCATCTTTTCATGAAAACTATGCATATGTAACACAATTCAGAGTTCTTAGGAATTTTGCAAATGGTTTTTCTCTCCTATTGTACTGTTGTTCTCGGTTGCTAATTGCATCATAAAATTGTAAATGGGAAGAAGCCACCCCCACAATCTTTTGCCTTTGTTCTTATCCTGCTTCCTTTCTTGATGCCTTTTGCTTTGAATGCTTTCACATTTTTTGAATATGCTTCATCTTATGCCAGAGCATGCTGCACAAATACAAGTACTTCAATTTGTTAATTTGCTCCTTCCCACTTACAGTTGTCCTCTGAGATGACAAAAGTTCATGATGAGCTGAATGAAAGGATGACGGAAGTAAGAAGATTACAAACGGAATTGCAGAGAAGAGACAAAGACGAAGCTGATGAAAGGGTGGAAATTTTGAAAAAGGCAATCAAGGGCCTTGAGAAAGAAAATATTAATCTTAAGGTGGCTTTTGTCTCCTTGTAATGTTCTTCTGGGTATCTTTTGTTCAATACTTAATAGGTATGAGATTGTTAGCATTTTCGAAATTGATTTTTCTCCATTTTTTTACCTTTTCCATCTAGAATAAAAAAGATGAACTTGAAATTGCCCTACAAGCAACAAAGGATGCCTTAGCACAAGGAAATCTTTCCAGTGGAATGAATGAGGTAAGTTTATCCAAGCCTGAAGCTACGGATGAAGAAACTTCTTGTACTCTTGACTAAGTGTCTATTCTCTTCCTTGGCTCTAAACTAGCAGTTGTCATTTAACGTAAATATTGTTGCTCAGAAGTTACCTTCATTGGAAGGATTCTCTGTTGAGGAAGAAATGAAACAATCTCTGGAAAGGCTAGAGAAGGATTTGAAGGAAGCCTGCCGACAGAGGGATAAAGCATTGCAACAACTCAACCGTCTTAAGCAACACTTACTGGAAAAGGTTCCTTTATCTACTGGTCTTTGGTGGCCCAGCACACTTTGATTGAATTTTCAAAATTTGCCATCTATGAAATCTTCATTTCCTGTATAGACATGCAAAATGTTGAAAATTACATATTTATAGGAGTATTTATTTCTGTTACATTTTTGGAGTCATGTAGAAGTATCATTATTTTACTATAGAACTATCATTTTCTGCCATGTATTACCGCATAGGCTAGTTTTCATAGCATGAGGCGACCCTTTTCATGTATTAGCCAGCCTAGGCTAGTTTTCATAGCATGATCCTGACGGTGACAACTTAGATGATGAGGAAATGGGTGTTTCAGTCTTTTTTGTACAGATCTCACGGAAGTCTGGATCATTTTGTGTCGCATTGCAAAATGGGAATAAGCTTCCTCTGTAGCCTCATAAGGTGGCTTCTGCCAATTTTTTTTGTTAAGGTTAAAGCTGGTAACTTACATTAGGAGAGTAAAAGAAAGCAAATAGGGAACCATTTATGTGGGTTTTGGAATGTATGAGGATAAAGGAATTCATGAGTTCTGTAATGGAAGTCCCCATTCCCAAACTAGGGTATCCCATTCTTGAAGCCCTTTCTTTCTGCATGAAAGAGGCCCTTCCTGGCTAGTTTTGTATTCATCTAAGCTGTGTTTGTTGAAACTAGCCTTTAGTTTTCTCTCAATTGTGAATTTCTTAGCAGGATTGTCTTCATACAGATTCCCCCCCCACACTCTCTTTTTAGTATATGTATAACAGAATTGCTAACGATGAAGATACTTTTCGGCTGGTGGGGCTGCTATTTTCAGGAATCTGAAGAAGCAGAAAAGATGGATGAGGACAGCAAAGTTATTGAAGAACTAAGAGCACAAAATGATTATCAAAAGGTTCAAATATCACACTTGGAAAAAGCTCTAAACCAGGCTATTTCGAGTCAGAAAGAACTTAAACAGTTGAATGAAATTGAACTTGAAAAATCAAAGGAAGTTATTGATGAACTAAATAGGAAAGTGGCAAATAGTATGAGCACAATTCAGATGAAGAATGTCGAAGTTCTTAACCTGCAAACAGCTCTTGGCCAGTATTATGCTGAAATTGAAGCTAAGGTATGCATTTCTCTTTATTATTGGAGAAAACAAGCGTAGTTGGAACTTCTGGAGAAAAATCCAAGGAAGAAAAGAGACTCTGATGTTTTATTTTTTGTTTGTACTCAGGAACACCTTGCTGAGGATCTCTATGCTGCAAAAGAAGAATTAGCTCGAGTGTCTAAACGTCTAAAGGTGATATTCTCATATGCTTATATTGGTTTGAACTTCTTATACAACTATATCTTTGCTAACTTTAAGTCTTTTTGACGCCAGGAACTATATTTTCTTATAATTTCGAAATTTGTATTACTTCTTTCAGTAGTATTAGTTTCATAAACATCTCTAAAACAAAAATCTTATTAGAAATAACTTATGGCTGATTATCTGCTAATCTTCATTATGTTTGCGGGAAGAAGATGACATCTGGCTCTTTGTGTCGTATGAGCAGAAACATAACCTCAATAACTGTTGTGTCTGTTATATGGAAAATCATTAATTTAAGATTGAGTCCAAATAAATCTTTGTACTTTGACTAAGATTTGGGGCTTTAAGGTTGTTTTAATTTTGTTTCAACTGCCTGCCACTCATTTTCATGGGGAAAAAAGGAAGAGAAGAAAAATATAGAACTCTTAGTCTGAAGTTTTTCTTCTTTTACAGGAGGCTTATCAACAAGCAGAAACCATGAAGGGAGAAAAGGAAGAACTAGTCATTAAGCTATCAAAGGTTGAAAGGGCATTTGCTGAAGGAAAGAACAGAGTAACAAAGCTTGAGGAAGACAATGCAAAATTACGACGTGCTCTCGAGCACAGCATGACAAGGCTGAATAGGATGTCTGTGGATTCTGATTTTCTTGTTGACAGGTATGCTATTACAACCGTTAAGAGTCTTGGTGATTATTTGGACCAGTTCTATGTTTCCATTTTTCTCATCCAGTTTGAGAAATGGTGATTTTGTTGTGAGAAACTTAGCAAAAAAAAAAGATTTTGTTGTGAGAAGAGATACCTTGACCTTTTTCTCAGGAAAAAATGTGTTTTTTTTGGTTTTTAGATCCCAAACAAATATGTTGTTCCCATAGCTTGAAGGACTTGGAGCTTCTAAAACATCTGCTTAACCATCTTGCTATTTCAAATTGGGTAGTTTACTCCTGCCTGCAAGCTTTAGGCCCTATTATTAGCACCTTCCAGTCATAGTTCTTGCAGAAGTCACTAACATAAGTCCTTATTTGTTACAGTCTTCCTTTCGCTGGGTTCTTTAGTTGCAGCATTTGTTTATATGTTTATTTTATCGTAAATGAATTATCACCGAGCTACTGCCATGACTTCATCAACTTTGATTTTCTTGCCAGTCATTATCGTAATCCACCAGATTGTCTTACATTTGAGGTCACCATTGACACGAATGTTGTAATCGTGTTTTACTATTGTTATGTTCTTTTCAACTTGGGAAGCTATAAAATTTAACAAGCAGTATGTTTTACAGACGCATCGTGATCAAGTTATTGGTAACCTACTTCCAAAGAAATCACAGCAGAGAGGTATGGTATTCTGGATACTTGTGTTCTATGATTATTGAGCTTTATGAACTTCTAGTACTATTATGTAAGCTGATAAGTAAATAAACTCCATTTCCTCCCATGGCCAACTAATAAGAACATGATCATCCAAATGCCTTCTTTTCCCTTTTCCCTTTTTTCTTTTGGGAAGATGAGTCTCTCCATATTGCTAGAATCTCAAAGGACATGGGGTCTATTAGCTTTTCGAGTTAAAATTCAACATTTTTTTGAGTTTTAGTGGAGTAACAGTCGAACTTGTGAGAGGAGTGGTGCCAAATAGGAAAGAGAGTGAAAAGAATTGAGTTGTTTGCGAATGAAAAGCTAATCCAAAAGTATAGTTATTATCCTTTTGTGACCAACATGCTCGAATTACTGCAGGTTTTGGATCTTATGGTCCGTATGCTTGGATTTTCTGATGAAGACAAGCAGAGGATAGGCATTGCTCAGCAAGGAGCAGGAAAAGGAGTTGTCCGGGGTGTCTTTGGACTTCCAGGCCGTCTAGTTGGTGGCATATTGGGTGCTGCTTCCTCTGAAACTTCATCGAGCATGGCATCTGAGAATCAGGTAAGAGTTTCTGCCTTTGTCAATGATCTTATATGGCTGGATATGTGTTCTTCTTGGACTCATCGCTTCATATGGCTGGGATATACAGTCTTTTGCAGATCTCTGGGTTGATTTTCTTCTCAAGGAAAACGAAGGAAGGGAAAATAGAGAATCTAGTAGCAATTCTCAGGGAGATCAAAATGGAGGAAGTCAACCTTTCTCCACAAGTGGATCTCAACGAGACCAAAATGGTGTTGCTCATGCTCCAAATTTTGGTAGATCATCTAACCCGATTGTCCACCAAAATCAACCATCTCGTGGGAGTATCTTCCAGCCGGAAACCATGGATTCTGAGTTCTCAACAGTACCTCTCTCCTCATCTGAAAACGGTACTCAATTTACAAAACAACCGCCAAGGTACTCATAAATTGTTTGTTGTAATTAGGGTATAGAGGTTTTGTTTGTGCATCATCGTGTATTGCATTGCCATTTCTTGGTTCAATTCTTTTACCCCTTTTGTTCTTTTAATCTTTTCTTTCAATAGGGGCTTGCCATCAAAATTAACTATGTACATGGACTTCCATGTAAGAGTACTTCTATACAAGCATGGAATGATTAAAACCTTTCCAAGGCAAAATTTGTGAGGTATTTGTTTACGTGCTAAATTTCCATTTTCGAAATAAAGGTTTCATTTTCATTCTGAAGAAAATCAAAATTGCGTTTTGATCTAATAAAAATATTCATCTCGAGTCACCTTTTCTTGTAAATAAATATTTCGTTTACGATAATATTTGAAGCAAAGTATTCAAATCAAGTACCCCACTTTTTAATAGAAACTTAATACAACCATTCACCCTTTTGAAAGCTTCAATGGTAAAAAAGGTAGAGTTGCAAGGAAATACAAAGAAACAAAATTAGATATCCATATTGAACCTAGTACGAAGATTTAAACAGTAATTTAACTATAATATCTCAAATCCTTCAAATACAAGGCAAAATGAATATAACAAACCAAAGAGCCAGAATAAGAAAAAAGACCAGATTACATCCTCAAATTGACAGTGCTTACTAAAATCCCTCTCGAGGATGATTGCATCTGAATATCTCTATGAGCTCTTGTTTTTCAAAGGCCCTCTTGGAATTTTACTCAAAACCTTGGCATCAAATACTGCATACTGCTTCTTGATTTCAATCATGGCCTTCTCTGCAAATGCATCAATCTTATCGTCGTACTTCTCATATAGAACAGGAACGGTGTGCAGCAAGACAAATGCTGTTTCATTAAAAAATAATGCGCCAGTTAGTTTATTGGAAGAAAAAAATAGTGGTCATTGAGAAAAGCAGGTTCCTGATATTATACTCACTTGTGTAAAACAATGTCAAGAAATTGAAGTGACTGCCGAGGACTGAAAGTACCCACAAGCCAGCTATAACCTGGTGAAGAAAGGATCAATTTAGTCAAGCATATTATAGGATGAACAGTAACTATATTCATGTGCAAATATAAAGAATCTTAATCCAAAATCAGAAATTTTAAAGTATTACAAGAGCATACTCATCTGAAATTCACAATACTTCCTCGAAAAACTTAAAAGACGATCATCATCCACTTATAATGTTAAGACATGATTTTAGGAATAACTTACAGCTAAAAACTTCTTAAGATCTTTCCCAGATGCAATTTGCCGCAAGACAGAAAGGGCGCGATTGATCTCAACCCTCAGGGAGGCAGCAACCTGGAGGAATGGCTCTTCTGAGAGTTTAACTTCTGGTATGCGCGGAGGGGACCTATAGAAGAACACAGAAAGACTATAACTTCAGTATGTAGAGCCTACTTGATATAAGGTAACTCCAAGATTAGAGATCGCAAGAATCTCACTTGTTAATGAACGTTGTCGCATTAGCCCACAAGAACAATACAGCAATCACAAGAATCATAATGTGGCAGACTAGTGTAAGCAGGTGATACTCCAGAAGTTCAAAAAAAATCCAGATGGCGGTTGCTCCTCCAAGTACTGCTGCAGAAATCTTCTTGTTCCTCCACAAGAACACATCAGCAGCTGCACCAAATAGTCCAACTAATTAACTAGAAGATTAGATCTAACTAATAATTTCATTAGTTAATCCAATCCACATAATTTTCAATGGAACTACTAACTTCATTCAAATATAAATCGTTTAAGATATGTATCGAAAATCAATGAAGCAAAAAACAAAGGTATTTTGTTAATCAAAATATCAATATTACTCTCTTAACTATGATTAGTGTTGTACAAGTCTTATCCAATTGAATAATATTCATATTTTTACTAACAAATTAACTTACTTTTTGCTTCCTTAATTTTCACTAGACTTATTACGGAATGGAGAGAGTAACTAATAATTTCATTAGATCTGAAAAGCACTGAACAGTTAATCCCACTAAAAAACTAATTCAACAAACATAATAGTTAAAAAAAAGTAAAATAATAATAATAAGTCTCGAGAAAACCTACGTTTTCCACCACCGAAGAGCTGGTGAACAGGTTTTTCCCTACCGAACAAGCGGTACATCTTATCCTTGACAGAAGACGGCGAAGAAGATGCTTCTGGTTTCTTCTTATCGGAATCGGAATCCGACGACGAAGAAGAATCGTCACCGTGAAACTTTTCGGTAATCTTCTCCAACAGACTCTCTTCTTTCTTCTCCGGATGATCTTCGTGATCTTCCATTTTCAAATCGAGAAAACCTCCAAAAAGGAAAAACACTTACCAAAGTGAAAATTCTTGGTCAGAGAATTCGACAGATTTGGAAAAAGCTTAGAAATTGAGGAGAAAAAGCAAGATGTGAGTGAAAAAGAGTGTGAAGTTCGGAATATATACGAACAGGTTCGGAAGTACCCGACCCTGAGGTTCGGGATGATGGGGACTTTGCATTAGATTTACTATGGTTTAACAGAAAGAGCTAACCATGGCAGCCAAAAAAGTGGGAAAAATATTTTTTGCCAGAACGGAAGTGGGCATTCTAGGGCCAAGACGGAAGTTCCACTTCCGTTCTGGTTGATGTGGCATACTCCTAGACGCACCTTGCTACAACAGCCAGAACGGAAGTGTGACTTCCGTCTTGGCCCCCGAACGGAAGTCCCACTTCATTTCTCACTTGGCAGTGAGTTGTCGCAAAAACACTTAGTTTTTTTTTGTTGGCTGCAATTTTTTGAGTTGTTATTCTTACAACATAAAAATGGGCTTAAACAAAATATTTACCATAATTTGTGTACGAAAATGACTACGGCAAAACCGACTTTATTAATAAAAAATAAACAACGTAACAAACGAAGAAATCGTTTGTAAAACAAATTGTATGCAACAATAATTAAACAACTAAAAGCAAAATAAATAAAATCCTATCTACTGCCTCGACAAAGTGTATCTAACTGTTGGATTCCGTTCTTCCGTAGATAATATGTGTGCCTGTCCCTGGTTTGCACTGCACTACCATGCTCCGTCTCGATGATTTCAGAGCCTTCGTGGTCGATACGTATCGACTCATCAGGTGATTGAGTCTGGTCCAGGCCGAGGCTGAACAAGGGCGTCCCACTAGCATAGATATCCGGTTGTCCCGATAAAGAGGGGTCGGCTCTAGAATGACCCCCGTCTGAATACCCAGGGAATAAGTGTCGATGCTCGCAAATTGGTATTGATATGCGCTGGGTACATCAGCCTGAGACGGGACCTGAGACGGGAACTAAGTCTGTGGCTGCGTCGGATCTTCCTGCGGTTGTGCCAGCTTCGGTGCACCGCCACGTTGCTGAAGGCGCCTTGCTTCCATGTCCTCCTGAGTGGCTTGCTGATTCCTGCGAGTACCTTGCCTACCAACCATAGACCTACCTGCAACATGCTCCCTCGGCTGTGTGACCGGTTGTAGAACTGCAGCATCTGCTACATCGACAGCGCACTATCTACATGAAACTGTCTTCCCAGCCGCTACGAATGCCTCTTTTATGGTATTGGCAGCCTAGACGATTAGAGTCTTGTACTGATTATCTGTTCGAGAGCCAGGCTTCTCGAATTCTTCGAGCATCACTCTGTTAGATTCCCTCGCAACATAAATATTCAAATTAGTATATTTTAAATAAAAAGAACAATGTTGACAACGAAACAAATAAAATTTACAAAAATAGCCTCAGATGTACCAATGGGTTGAATGCCCATCGGTAGTAGATCGGGATCCTTATTTTGCAGGTTCGTCAGAAGGTGGACGGCAATGCAGTTGTACCAACCCATGTACTCACTGGTTGGTGCAATAACATTACCGGGAACGGGAGTAGCGTCCGCCAGTGCATTGAAAACCCTCGGTAGTACCCTCCGCCACCGCCGGGATTGGTACCAACTGCTGGAACCCAAATTGCCTCGCAACCCTATCAGGCATGTGGTACTCAACCATCTCGAAGCAAACGAGTAGCATACGGGCTCGACAGGTCACTTGGAAGCCATCATCCCGCACCACTCTCTCAGCAATTACCCAATCAGGGTACGATCTCCACATAAACTGTAAAAATAAATTCAATTTAATGTAAAACAATTTATTTAATTTATATAAAAAATACGAGATTACCGAAATTTACTTACCCCTTGTGCGTCCGTCATCATATCTAGTTGATCACGAAACACCGTCAACTGCGATTTCGGCGCGTTGCGGAAACTTCGACTTGTATTCCACCGTGACCCGTAAGCTCTCCCGTCAGAGGAAATATCATGTAGAATTGGGCCTTTGTTCTCAAGACGGAGACATGATATTCGCTCTCACGCCCACAACTGGTAAAAACAAACAACACCGATTATTAAATATTCGAATTACATATTAAACATAAAACCGTAATCAATTTAGACAAACCTGAATTAGCAAGCAACAACCAGACATGTCTTTCGAATCAGCCAGTGAAGAAGTGCACCTCTGGCGGTACAAATGTGGAAGGACACTGCTAGCCCAAGAAGTCTGGTCGTTTCCGATGATACCATCACTTATTGTGAGGAAATAACGCATGTTTCCCCGGGACCCGGACTTATTGGGAAAGAGAAAAGTAGACATCAAGAGGAAAAATCAAACCCCTAGCCCTCTGCTCTATCGCCAAGTCAGTAGCATCATTGCCTAAGAGCACACCAATATGGGCATAAACCTCTTTCAGGTCAAGGATGTTTCCCTTAATTGAATCCTCTAGGGGTCGGAATCCTAGCAAGTCGATCACCCGATAAATCCACTGGTCTTTAGTCATATTGTAGTTCTCATTCCACGACACTACGTGACCCCTAATAGAAAGTCCTAAAAGACATCCTACGTCCTTTAGTATAATGGTCATCTCACCGCAACGTAGGTGAAATGTATGGGTCTCAGGGCGCCATCTCTCTACTAATGCAGTCACTAAAGCGTGATCTACCTTGATTTTTCCTATTCTACAATAACCCCCAAGACCTATTTGGTCTATCAGCTGAATCACTCGCTGGTTGGTTTCATTTTGGTACGCCTCAAAAAACTTACCATGGTTACTAATAATCTTTAGTGGAGTGTTTAGTTGAACATCCCCGCCCTATATTCTTAAAGATCTATGCGTTGTATGTTTTTTAAAACAGTAGCATCATATGGACCGGGCAGAAGATAAGTAGGAACAGACATCTATACAAAAAAATAATAAACATACAATTTATCAGGAAAAACAAATGTTATATCACCAAATTTAAAAATGCCCTAAGTATAAATTCACAATTCACATAAAACACTAAATTCATAAATGCCCAAACAAAAATCACAAATTCTCAAAATTCACATATACAAAAAGTTCATAAAATCAACCAATTTATCTAAATTGCCAAATTTACATCTATTTATAAGCATATTTAGTAGATTTAAAGGTAAATTCAAAATAAAATAAAAAATAAGGGTTTATACCTTTAAATTGAGAGATGAAAGAGAGAGCAAGGAGGTTGGGATAGGTGGTGGAAGCAGCGGCGGCGGCAATGACGAAGGAGGTAGGGAGGGAGAGACGCGGCGGGGTGGGGGAGGGGGTTTGCCTTAGGTTTTTTTTTTTTTTTTGGCTTTGTGGGTGGGTCGCGTGAAAGGGAGAAGAAGAAGAATTGGGGATTTTAAACTACCAAGTGGGACTTCCGTTCTGGGGCTAAGATGGAAGTCCCACTTTCGTTCCGACTGATGTGGCAAGGCACGTCTGGGAGTGTGCCACGTCATCCAGAACGGAAGGCCAAAAATGTTCCCCCCAAGTTTTTGACTGCCATGGTTAGACCTTTTTACTAAAACCATGGTTAGTTTAATGCAAAGCCCCAAAATGATATGTGTGGGGGTTTATCGATGAGAGTAGCGCCGTCAAGGGGATTTGACAGTAGGGATCCACTGGCCCAGTGGAAAAGGCCGTGGAACGCAGGACCGAGGTCCTGAGTTCGATCCCCGCATCCCCCTTCCCCTCCCCCCTTTTAAAAAAAAAAGTGATTTGACAGTATGAAGATTCTTTTGAAGGGCCGGGAGTTTGAATTTGGACGAGACTTTAGTTAAAATACGGTTAGGGTTTTTTTTTTTTTTTTGAACGCCCGAGGGCGGAACCCCATGAACGGGGAGAGAACAACCCCATGAGCGGGGAGAGATCAACCCTAGAAGGGAGCCAACTTTTTAAAGCATACCGCACGCTGGCGGAGGGTATCGAACCCGGGACCTTTCGGTCCCGGGCCAAGCGCTTGCCCACTGGGCCACAGCACTTGATGATAAAATACGGTTAGGGTGGAGAACACATTTTTTCAATATATAAAAAATAATTTTGTATTATTGAATAGAAAAATTAATAGTTTAAGATTTTTTTTTGAAGAATATCTGTTGTAATTTTCATAGATTTGTTATGTAAGACTACATGCTTAAAGACATATGTTCAAAATTATATACAACACATATCCAAAAGACTTTTTTATATGTACTGGAAAAAAACGTTCGTTAGGGTTCAACTAAAAAAAAGTGGGACACGTGTAGATAGGATGACAGGACAACTTTAAACAAATTGGCGGTGGAGATTGGACTTTTGGAACACCAAATGGGATCCACGTTGCCTTGAGATGCGCAATGCTGACACTCGCTGTACTGTAGTCTATTCATATTAATATATTTCATGAATTTTTCTTATATGTAATATGTGGTTCAGAATTGGCTATATCTAGGGTGTCAACAGTTTCGGACCGGCTCACATAGCTCAAAAAAATGTGAATTGAGAGTGAATTTGATCTCGCTCAATCCAAAAAAAGCTTGAAACTGAATAAAAATAATATATATATATATATATATATAATACTAATTAAAAAGAATAAGACTTATAAAATTCATTTCTTTTGTTTTTTTCTACGGTATATATAGAATTTTTAACATTTAATTTTGCTATGTATTTATCTTTTATTATCATTTTATTAGTTTATTTTACTTTAAGAATTAAGTATCATTGTATTATTATATATATATATATATATGTCAAAATTTAGTTTCAATACTCATTGTATTATATTATTCTTGCTATAATATTTTTATTTTTTGCTAATATAAATTTAGCTCGTGAGCTCACTGTTTGTGAGTTTTTCTGGGCTGAGCGTGAGTTGAACTTTCCAATTTTTATGTGATTTGAACGTGAGCTCAGCCAAGCTCGGCTCACATAGCTCGATTGACACCCCTAGCTACATCATTACAGAATTGTCTCTCTTCATTTTGTAGTGATGTTGCCAGTTTTGAAGCATATGATCCAATGAACCTGCTCCATATCAGAACTATCTTATATTCATCTGCTTTTCAGAATTTTTTATTTGGGTATAGTCGAAATGACCCCTGAACTTATAAAGTTTATCAATTGAGTACCTATTTTCATAGAGTTGATAACTTTTTTTTTTTTGCTAAATAAGAATTATCCATTAATCATAAAATAGTCGAAGTCATTACAATCAAAGGATAAAAAGAACATACAAGACAAATAAAAGTTATACAATGGTGTATACCACCATGATAACAGATAAAAGTCCACACCCTGGACCGGGTAAACACTACAAAAAGTAGAAACAAAATAAATACATAATACAATTCTTCGCAGCATCTTCTCCAAAATACTTGAGCAAATGAGTAGCAGTGCTCGATTCCAAAACCTTTCTTAGAAATCAACAATCTACGAGACCATGGGCGTATCAACCGTCCCCATAAATTGTCTCGAAAAGATGAAGAAAACTGAGGAAGGGCCCAGAACAACTCCGGGTATAGAGGAAACTTGGGATCTAGAAGGATCTCGAAGTTGATCTTAGCATCCCGAGTCTCGAATCTCGAATAAGAATGCATTGAAAAAAATTTCTATCACTGATTTACAGCAGAGGGTGAAGACACCAAAAGTGAACAAAAGTAGATAACTGGCCAAGATTCGACCATTGGCCGGAGCCAATGGCCAAATCTGGCCAGAGGCAGCAAGAAAAAAGGGGAAAAAATACGCAGCACGAAGAGAGGGGGAAAAGAGAGAAGAGAGAGAATGAAGAGATTTGATAACTTGCATATCTTTCTTTCTTTCTTTTTTGGCAGAATGGTGGTTTTCGCGCAAATTGTCCTCTATCTTAATTTCTTTGTATTACACTCTCCAAACATTTTGCGTTTGGCGGATATAGTCCTTCCGTACCATTTAGTTAGGGTCAACGGTTAGTCAGCAAAATAAATAAATGAAAATACAAAAAAAGTAAGGGTAATTTGGGAAGGATAATACCAAAAAATAAACCTTCTTCTTCTCCATTGAAATCCCATCAGTGGTGGCTAAGGGCAGATTCATGGTGGACGGACGGAGGGTGGGGATGGAGGGTGGGGCTGGTGGTGGAGATGGATGGTGGGTTTTGAAGCAATGTGTTCTTAGATGCATATGTTTCCAATGAGAACAAAATCAATGAGCTGAAAGAGTATTAAGGCTTACATTAGTATTGCAATCTGCATCCTCCACCAAATCCTTGAGCCTCTCAACTCTCCATTTCTTGATATTGTGTCTTAAAGGTAGGTTCTTGAGTCCCTTTTCTTACCCTCTCTTAGGATTTTGGTATAAAAAAATGATTTTTTTTTTAATCTTGTTTAATTGCTTAGGATTTAGTCCATCTAAGAACCGGTGGCTCCTCCAAAATCCAAATCGAAGTTGTTCTTGTTCTTGTTCCTCCAGAAGGAATGAAACTTTTCCTTCTTCGTTCAGTAAATTTGGGATTTTATTAGGTAGAATAAAATGGAACAAGAGCTTTGTGGGTTTTTCCTATGTGGTAGGGATTTATCAGGTTTGATGGTTTTCAACAAAATCTTGAAAAAATATTGGATTTTTATTTCATGGGTATACTCTTATTTTTCATCAAGTATTCTGCTTGATTTTTACTAGTGGCTTGTTTAGAAGATGGTAATACCGCCGCATCACCGTTACCACTTTCGGCGTCCCCCTTCCACCTCCGTCATCCACCCTCGCAGCTAGGGGTGAGCAAATTCGGTTTTTGCCGAATTTCGATCGAATACGAATTCAATTTGACAATTCGAGTTCGGTAATTCGGCCAAGACCGAATTCAAATTGATCGAATTTGGGACGAATTCGATTTGACTATTTTTGAATTTGGTGTGTCGAATTCGAATTTGAAATTTTTAATAATTAAATATTATTATTATATAATTAAATATATATAATTAAATATTATTATTGAATTCCGAATTCACCAATTCGAATTCGGTCGGTTTTTTGAGGTAGGAAAAAATGAAAAAATCGAATTCAAATAGCTGAATGGGCCAATTCAAATTCGGTGTTCACCCCTAGCCGCAGCAGCAGCAGCTTCCGCCATTTTTCACATTGAGGACAACGAACCAAGCGAACTTTAGCAGCTTCCGCCATTTTTCATCACCAATTCTTCCTTCCACAAGAACAATTTTTTGAAGCAAGAAAAGAAAATTCAAGCAAAAACCAGAAAAGAAAATTTGAGGTTGATCTCAATTGTTAATGGAGTTTGTGGGATTTTATTTGCAGAAAGATTTTTTGATTTGGAGGTTGATCTCAATCTTTTGCTTTTTTTTATTTTTCTGATTTTGCATGGCGGTCGGAATCTTTGCGGAGGGGGATGGCGGAGGTGGAAGGGGAGGGTGGAGATAGAGGAAATGGGTAAAATAGTCATTTCACAACAACTTTAAAAAAAATTAAAATTCTTTTTTCCCATGACAGAATTAGACAGAAGGACTACATCCGCTAAACACAAAATATTTAGGAGTGTAATACAAAGAAATTAAGATAAAGGGACCATTTTTGCAAAAAATCAAGAATAGGGACTAAATCTACCATTTTGCCTTCTTTTTTATAACTCAAGTAACTATTGAAAATTTTGTACAAAGCATATATGTCTTGGAAGATGTTTTTATACTGGTTAGAATTAAGAATTTATACTATTCTTATAAATTAAGTCAACTTCGGTTTGATTGATATTTGCATGTATTAAATTATTATTGTTAAGAATGTATATTGATGTTTATTATCTCTTATCTCATTAATAATAACTCGACAGATTTTGTTTATTGTTTTAAGAATTCTATAACCTAAAGATAATGTAGGAATTTTTAAGGAGAAAGTACAATATTTTATAATAATAAGACAGATGATGCAATAGAGCATGGGACACAAATGATTTTTATTTTTATTTTCCTTTTCGAAAATGACAAGAAAGGGTAAAAGAGATGGAGGCTGTTCCATGTGCCATTACTTTAGACTTGTGAATTTTAAGATGTTATTCAAAGAATTCCAGGCCATCTTCAACTCCTTCCACCCTTACTAATCAAAATTGCTCCAAACAAAAATGGAAAATTTTCAGTCGAGAAGAACTCTTCCCTTTTGATATATATATTATATAAGTTGTTACAAACAACTCAATTTCTCAAAAAAATGAAAATCAAGAGTTTGATGCATGTTTTGGATTTGGACCATGGTGAATCCCCGTGGCATGTCTTAATCTCCCTTGCCTTGCTTCCTAGCACTATTCTTCCCACCCGACTGCTGGTCAAGATAGGCCTCACTTATAAGGATACTTACAAATTAATTACTAAACAGTCCCCATGTAGGAAGCTGGAATTGAATATTTGACTTCTATAAAAACGTACCAAATTCTTACCAACTCTATGAGTTTTTATAGAGTTGTTGATCTTTTGGGCCCTAGTTCAATTTTGCTTCCTTAAAAAGTGGACTTGGGTATGCCTCGTATTGGGCTGATAATGATATGGATGTTTCTCGTACTGGACCTATCATAAGTAACTTGCTCCTTACCTTAGTCCTTGCCTTTGATAAACTAGTCCAAATTTTGAATTTAAATGAAGCACATTTTTTTTACAAAAAATGAATAGTAGTTCCACATTTTCTTTTCAGTACGACTCAAATTCTCAAATTACTAATTAAAAGTGAAGCGTCTTGAACTGTGCTTCGTTATCAAATGAAACACATTGAATAAGCAACTGACACGAACCACAATAAGAACTATACTTGGCAAGGTTGGAATGTTACATGCAATAATAAGAAAAGCATAAAATGCAAAGTAAAGTTCCCAATTGTATTTTACTTTCAAAGAGTCAAAGAACACCACTATTAACGATTCTAAAACATCATTATCGTTCTTAGAACTTAATATAAAGAATATATCACATTTTATTTTATTTTTTTAGTAAGGAAGAAAACACAACCCACCCACCTTTTTGCTTCATTCCGATGCTTGGAATATAGAGAAGACTTGGGGGTGTATCTCGAGTCACTTTCTAGTTTCTCCTCCGTCCACAATATTTTGTACTAATGATCAAACGTTTTCTTTTATAAATAATTTAATTTTTAAAATATAAAGCTATTCAGATATACCGATAGTTTTTAGATACCCCGAATGCCAAAAACTTACCTACCGCTACTAGAATAATATAATATAGATTAGTTTATTGGCTAATAATGAAGTGAATCATACTCTAAAATGAAGAAACCCTTGAAATAAAAGATAATGATATAATTTAGAACATATAGCCAAAGCAAAACATCTTTCAATTGAAGTCATATTCATATAGTACTATTATCTACTTGAATTGAATCAGAGATTCTAGTATCGATTTCAAATCAATCTAAAATCAAAATTGACAAAATTACCAATTCATCGATAAAAAATTCAACAATTCACCAAATATGAAACTTGGAGTCAAAATTCAAACGTCTACACACTACCTGAAGTCATTTTTTATATAAAATAATTCCACCAACAAAATGGGAAACAAAAAAAAGATTAAAAACACCACCACCGCAATATTTGGTCATGACCTCCTCCGACCATCGGAATATTGAGAAAGCGGAACAACCTCCGATAACGGCGTAGACAGAGGCGTAAGAAGTGGCGAATTCCGGCAAACAGGGCAAGAGGCGTTCAGCTTAAGCCACGCATCAACGCAAGTGACGTGAAAATAATGCTTACAATCCGGCAACAACCTTAACATCTCCGGTTCCTTATACTCACACAAGCAAATAGCACACACCGTCTCGTTATTATTTCCATTTCCTTTGCAAAATTTGAATTTAGGGTACGAATTAATCACAGCTTGGTCCAGCCCAACGACGGCGTTTTCGGAAGAAATCTCATCGTCTTCATTCTCAGCTACGAAAATTATACGAGGTAGGTAAATGCTTGTTTCACGGGGATTATTATTGGAGTTGTTTTGGTCTGGATTACGCGTTTCCAATTCACGACGGCGGCGAGCGGCGGCGGAGCGGCAACAGATGTAGGAAGCTAGGAGTATAGTGGAAAGGAATACGAGGAAGCCTAAGGCTATGGCTATCGCGTAGCCGAGGCCTATTTTGCTTAGGTTTTGAGAAATTGAGTTTTTGGTGGTTAGAGACGGTGGTTGGCCGGGGAAGGGGGCGGTGGTGGACATTGGGAGAGGGGTTTTGTGGTGGTGGTAGTGGTAGTGGTAGTGGGAAGATCCATTTGATTGGAAGAAGAAAAGGAGAGATAGGGAAATTGGGGATGAGGAAGGGGGAGGTGGGTGGGGTGCTTATTGCCACTGCAGCATTTAATACAGGGGGTTTGGAAAACAGAGATGCTCATTTAATGGTCATCATCGTGGGATTATGGTGATCGCAATCCCGATCAGTGGGGAACTAATATTTTTATTAAAAAATTTAATATTGTCCAAAAAAAATTTGTGGTATATCATCACATAATTATCTTTCTTATTATGTAATGACATGTTTAGTTTTGGATCACAAAATTCATTGAATCTAATACATAACATAATTTTCCTAATTTTATGCACATGGAGGATATTTATTTGTTTTGGTTGATTTTGAACATTTCTTAGGTTACTGTCACGGTCATACTGTATGTATAGAACACGTCTTAATTTGATAAAAATTTATCTGTCAGATTAATTTATTTAATGACTAAGATAAGTTATACACATGATATCAGTTCCACATTGTATATGCCATTTATGGTGCTCGTTTTTTAGCGAGACTTCTGGGTTGAAGTAATTTTACCTTGGTTATTGAGTAAGTTTAAAACTTATATCCAGACCAATAAGTGCAATATACGTAGGTCAAAAGTGTCAATTCACATTAAAGAGAATTTATTTTTTATCCTACATGTGTTACACTTATTGGTCTGGATATACTACATTCGTCCCATATTATTTGCAATGTTTCACATTTTGAAACATCCCAAATTATCTGTCACGTTTCGGAATTTGATAAATATTTGACATATTCTTTCCAAAACTACCCTTCATCTAATTAGTCAACATTTATTTAATTACTTGAGTTTTTCCAACAATTCACACACTGATCTATGCACACCTAACAATTTCTCATCATTTACTAGTATTAAATAATGGGTAATTTAGACTTTCTTATTCATGATTTATGTCTTCCAATGATTGTCTAGGTCAGTGTTCAAAGATAAAATGTTACAAATAATATTGAATAGAGGTAGTAATTTTTAAACTTATTATAAAATTACCTGTTGAGCTGCTTTGATTGGGGGGTTAATTTTGGGATTTGAGTCCAGCTAATTTAGGAGTTAATTAAGTCAAATTTGGAGTAATTAACTTAGGGAGTTACTATCATATCATGGTCAAGGATTCCTTTGTTGAGATTTTCCATGTAGTGAGAAATCCTTGTGAAATCAGACCGTTATTCATAACTTCATACTAGTAAAAAATAAAATTCTTCATTTCGAAGGTTGGGAAAAAATCGTATGTTCCAGAATCCTTCCCTCTTCTCTGTTTCACTATTAGAAATGTGTCACATGTCCCACTTATAGAAAAATTATTAGGAGGAGAGAGAAATTATAAGCATAATGCAATGCAGGAAGTGGTTGTGTTATGAAAGATTAGACATATGCCACATTTTTAATGGTGAGACAGGGAAGATGATAGAATTTCGAGACATACAATTTTATGTCTTTCGTATACCATTTTTAATTTTATTATTGAGCAAGTATTGTATTGAGAGATATAAATCGAAAATATTACGCTAACTACATAAATTTTCATGACTTTTGCTTACAATAATGTAATTGTATAGATTAGTGCTAAAGGGCAGTGTATTTGGAAACGCTACTTGTAGAGCTCCTATCATATTGCAAGAAAATAAAATTGTAATTATGTAGGTATAGTTGTACCAATATTCCGATTCTTTTTTTAAATACTACTTATTATTAAGAAAAGATGATATCAAATTTAATACATATTATGAATTAGAAAATCAAAGTCTTTAACTTATCTTACTATGATTTTAGTGTTTATAATTAAGATAAAAAAAAATTCAAATAAAAACTCTATTAGATTCATAGTTAGTGATACCTAATTATGTAAATAAATATTAGTAGTCTAGTACTAGGTTTTAATTCTGCGTGTGAAATTATGGATGTGATTGCTGGTTATCTAAGAAGACCCTTTCCAACCGTAATAAGGGCTCAACTTGAATTGAGTTTTAGTTTTAGTTTTGATTTGGGTTTGAATTTGAGTTTTAGCAGGAAAAATTTAAATTTTTCTTCTTCAAATAATCGTTTAAATTCAAATTTTGGCCTCTAAAATTGGCGAGAGAAATCCAAATTCAAAATTTGAAATTGAACGATTATTTGAAAAAAAAAATTGAATTTGAATTTTTTTCCTCCAATTTTTTAGCTTCTCCCGTCAAAACTCAAACCACACCCAAACCCAAACCCAAATCAAAACCAAAACCCAATCCAAGTTGAGGCAAGAATAGTATAATTTTTTAAGTCGTCAATAATTTGAAATATGAGTGGGGGATAAACAAAGTGAATATATTACTAAAATAGATAGATTAAAGATTGAGCTAACTTTGGCATTGAATGCACATGAAAGGGAATGGTGTCTTCTTATACCGTCACCGTTGAAATAATAATTTCTCTATACTGTCACGTATGCTACGGAATCATATCTTCAAATCAAAGTCAGCGTAGATTCAAAAACCATTTTGTTTTATATACATATTATCATTCCATTCAAAATTTAAAGCATTTATGTGCAAGGTCAGAAAACTCCTTTCCACCAATAGAATACAATTCATTGGTCTTTGTTTATTTCTCATTTATTTATTTTTTTTCTTTTTGCATTTTAATAAATTGGGAGAAAAGATTAATAAGGGGAAATAGAATGGTAAGTAGTTGAAAATTGGAATGGGAACAGAGTCTTGAACTCTTCATCTACATAGGAGACTTTTGGGGTTGGGTTGGTCCTGTCTTCTGTGAAAAACAAAACAGCGATGAGCAAATTCCGTCTTTAGGTTGGTTTTTTTATTGGTCAAAATCTTAGTTTCCCCCCAATTGCTAATTTTAGAGCGAACGCAGAGAATGAGGACAACCGCAATCCCTGCGCTGGGACCATAAACAAACATGACTTGCGAGTTGATACTTTTTTAAGTCCGGATGGGCGGTAGTTTCATATGGGGAGAGAGAAGCGCCTCACAAGAGGAGAAGATAACCCTAAAAAGGGAGACAATTAATGCTTGCCCCATTGAATGTGGATGGTATCGAACCCACAACCTCATGAACGTGAGCAGACCCTTGCCCCACTGGGCTAGGAAACCTTTGATAAAATGCATAAAAATTACTCTCTCCATTCGAAATTAAACACCTTTTCTTCCGAATTTGAATGTCGATTTTCGATTATAATTGTAAGTTGGTATTTGACTTGGTATACAACTGAAAACTTGCATTAGAATTTTAGTTAAATTTAGAAATTAGACATTCACTTTCGAATATTAAAATAAGGCAAATGAGACATTCAAATTTAGGTGAAGAAAGTATCATTTTTATATTTTAATTTGTCCCAAAATGAAAGTTTACTTTATCATAAATGATTAACTCACATAACTAACCCCTATATTTAAGGGATGCAAATTCTATTAATCATGGGTGTCAATCAAACTATGTGAGCCGAACTTAGTATATCTCACGCTCAGCAAGAAAAATCTTACAGACCTTAAGCTCACGTTCAAATCACATTTTAATTGTGAGCTCAGGTTGAGTTATGAGCGTTTATGAGCTAAATATATTAGCAAACAAAAAAAAAACCTTAAATGGACTGATGAGATCATGTTCACGCTTGACTCACATAAGAATCATGTATGAATATTGATTTCACATTCGGCTCAACTATTTCCACGGTCACATTTTTTCAAGTTAAGCGACCGGGTTCATGTCTGAAACCCACTGACACCCCCTACAACTAACTTATGGTCCTACCATTAGTATAAATGAATCAGTATATTATAGTCACTAACTTTTAATATGGTCAAATTTAAATGTAGGCATTCAATTTGAGACATATAAAACATTACTTAGAACATTTGATATTAGATCATTTTGATCTTACGGTTAAGTTTAAAAAAAATAGTATTAATAACTAATTTCAATAGTTGAATCAAGTAATCAAACAATTGTTCCGTTTTTGCCAAAAAAAACTTCACAAAAAACCCCTTAACGTGAAAACTATTTTACCAAATCATGGTCGTTCTAATAAAAAAAAACTTAATAAACCTATCTTGCCAAGTTTAGGGCCAGAAAACTTAATACAAAATAACTTGGGGACCTGTCAGTAAAGAGTAAAGTTGTAAACCCTGCAGAGATTAGAAATTGATATTTTAAAATATCTAGTTTAATTACAGCCATTGGATCATTATATCCTACAGCCCGGATTCTATCCGCATACACCCAGGGAAAGACCCTCCACGAAAAGCCCCCAAAACCCTTCTTCCCTTCTCGTTCCCTCTCCTCTCAAATCTGAAAAGCTCTTCTCAAATTTCCGTTAATGAAACCTTAAATTTCTGGAATTAATAGTTAATACATCCTTAAATCCTACAAAAAATATGTATCTATACAGTCTTACTCTCCAAAGAGCCACCGGAATGATATGCGCCATAAACGGCAACTTTTCCGGTGGAAAATCTCAAGAAATCGTTGTAGCCCGTGGAAAAATCCTGGATCTTGTTCGTCCTGATGATAACGGTAAGCTCCAAACTCTTTTATCTGTTGAAATATTTGGCGCTATTCGATCTTTAGCTCAGTTTCGATTAACTGGAGGTCAGAAAGATTACATTGTTGTCGGGTCTGATTCGGGTCGGATTATAGTGTTAGAATATAATAAGGAGAAGAATTGTTTTGATAAGATTCACCAAGAAACATTTGGGAAATCGGGTTGTCGGAGAATTGTTCCGGGTCAGTATTTGGGTATTGACCCGAAAGGTAGAGCTGTTATGATTGGTGCTTGTGAGAAGCAGAAGCTTGTTTATGTATTGAATAGGGATACTGCTGCTAGGTTAACTATTTCATCTCCTTTAGAGGCTCATAAGAGCCATACTGTTACTTACTCGATATGCGGGGTTGATTGTGGTTTTGATAATCCTATATTTGCTGCTATTGAGTTGGATTATTCGGAGGCCGATCAAGACCCTACTGGTCAGGCGGCGAATGAGGCGCAGAAGCATTTGACGTTCTATGAGTTGGATTTAGGTCTAAATCATGTGTCGAGAAAATGGTCGGAGCAGGTTGACAATGGAGCTAATATGCTTGTGACTGTACCTGGCGGTGGAGATGGGCCTAGTGGGGTGCTTGTATGTGCTGAGAATTTCGTTATATATAAGAATCAGGGGCACCCAGAAGTCCGTGCCGTCATTCCTAGGCGTACTGATTTGCCCGCGGAACGTGGAGTTCTTATAGTCTCAGCAGCTATGCATAAACAGAAGTCGATGTTTTTCTTTCTGTTGCAGACAGAGTATGGGGATATCTTCAAGGTAACTTTGGATCACGACAATGACAGGGTTAAGGAGTTGAAGATTAAGTATTTTGATACCATTCCAGTTACCTCTTCATTGTGTGTTCTGAAGTCAGGGTTTCTATTTGCTGCATCTGAGTTTGGAAATCATGCTTTATATCAGTTTCAGGCAATTGGCGATGATCCGGATGTTGAGGCCTCATCTGCTACGTTGATGGAAACGGAAGAAGGCTTTCAGCCTGTATATTTTCAGCCTAGGAAGCTCAAAAACCTTGTTAGAATTGATCAAGTTGAGAGCCTCATGCCAATAATGGACATGAAAATAGTAAATCTTTTTGAGGAGGAAACTCCTCAAATATTTTCGCTCTGTGGACGTGGTTCTCGTTCCTCTCTAAGAATACTAAAACCTGGTTTGGCTATAAGTGAAATGGCAGTCTCACAGCTTCCCGGTGTTCCGAGTGCAGTTTGGACAGTGAAAAAGAATGTGAACGACGAATTCGATGCGTACATTGTAGTCTCGTTTGCTAATGCTACTCTCGTTCTTTCTATTGGTGAAACAGTAGAAGAAGTTAGTGACAGTGGGTTTCTTGATACTACACCCTCAATAGCGGTCTCTTTGATAGGGGACGACTCTTTGATGCAAGTTCATCCAAGCGGTATTAGGCATATTAGGGAGGATGGGCGTATAAATGAGTGGATAACGCCTGGAAAGAGAACAATTGTGAAGGTTGGGTCTAATAGACTTCAAGTGGTGATTGCCCTTAGTGGCGGGGAGCTGATATACTTCGAGGTGGATATAACTGGGCAATTAATGGAGGTAGAGAAGCATGAAATGTCCGGAGATGTAGCTTGTTTGGACATTGCCCCAGTTCCTGAAGGAAGACAACGATCCCGTTTCCTTGCAGTTGGATCGTATGATAATACCATTCGCATCTTATCATTGGATCCAGATGATTGCATGCAGATTCTCAGCCTGCAAAGTGTATCCTCACCGCCTGAATCTCTCCTGTTTCTTGAAGTTCAGGCTTCTGTGGGCGGGGAGGATGGAGCTGATCACCCTGCTAATCTATTTCTTAATGCTGGTCTGCAGAATGGAGTTCTGTTTAGGACCGTGGTGGATATGGTTACAGGCCAGCTTTCAGACGCCCGGTCCCGATTCTTAGGACTTCGGGCCCCCAAGCTCTTTTCTATTGTTGTAAGAGGACGGCGTGCCATGCTTTCCTTGTCAAGTAGACCTTGGCTCGGGTATATTCATCAAGGACATTTTCTCTTAACTCCTCTATCATATGAAACTCTTGAATATGCGGCCTCATTTTCATCTGATCAGTGTGCAGAAGGTGTGGTTGCTGTTGCTGGGGATGCCCTACGGGTTTTCACTATTGAGAGATTGGGTGAGTCCTTTAATGAGACTAGCATTCCTTTGAGGTATACCCCAAGAAAATTTGTGCTTCAACCTAAGCGAAAGTTATTAGTAATCATTGAAAGTGATCAAGGGGCACTTACAGCAGAGGAACGTGAATCTGCCAAAAAAATGTGCTTTGAAGCTGCTGGAATGGGGGGAAACGCCAACGCAGAGCAAATGGAGAATGGTGGAGATGACGAGGATGGTAATGATCCCCTGTCCGATGAGCAGTATGGTTACCCGAAGGCAGAGTCAGAAAAGTGGGTTTCTTGTATTAGAGTTCTTGATCCAAGGACAGGGGAGACATCCTGTCTGCTGGAACTTCAGAACAATGAAGCTGCTTTCAGCATATGCACAGTGAATTTTCATGGTAAAGAACATGGAACTCTTCTAGCTGTTGGTACTGCCAAGGGTCTACAGTTTTGGCCCAAAAGATCCTTGGATGCAGGATATATTCATATATATAAGTTTAAGGAAGATGGCAGATCCCTTGAACTTCTACACAAGACACAAGTAGAAGGGGTCCCTCTTGCATTATGCCAATTCCAAGGTAGGCTATTAGCTGGGGTAGGGTCTGTCCTTAGATTGTACGACTTGGGATTGAAGAGATTGCTAAGGAAATGTGAAAATAAGTTGTTTCCCAACTCAATAACATCAATCCATACTTATCGTGACCGAATTTATGTTGGCGACATTCAAGAGGTATGCTCTCAATTTTTTTCTTCCTTGTGGCAGGTTAAAGTAGATCACTATAACTTATTACTCCCTCCGTACGGAATTGAATATCCCATTTTCTATACAAAATGGGATATTCAATTCTGGACAGGGTGAAATATGATTTATTTTTTTTAATGCACAAGATGAAATATCTACTGTTTACTTGATATCACTGTACCAATTTGTTGGAATTTGATATTACTAGGATGGAGTCCAGCTTCCTTTCACACTAGTCCTAAATTTCTGTAACTAGCTATAAATTGTTGCCTAAAATTTCTGCCTAGTTGGTTGGATTCATTACCAAAGTGCTGACGTGTTTGGTGTTTTGCCTCGTGACAGTCATTTCACTATTGCAAGTATAGACGTGATGAGAATCAGCTGTATATATTTGCTGATGACACTGTCCCAAGATGGCTGGCTGCAGCACAGCATGTAGATTTTGACACAATGGCAGGTGCAGACAAGTTTGGCAATATCTACTTTGTACGGTTACCGCAGGATGTATCAGATGAGATTGAAGAAGATCCTACAGGGGGGAAGATAAAGTGGGAACAAGGAAAATTAAATGGAGCCCCCAACAAGGTTGAGGAAATTGTACAGTTTCATGTTGGTGATGTAGTCTCGTGCATGCAGAAGGCATCTCTAATTCCAGGCGGTGGAGAGGGCATTATTTATGGGACTGTCATGGGGAGTTTGGGAGCATTGCTTCCTTTCACCTCTCGAGATGACGTTGACTTCTTCTCTCACTTGGAGATGCATTTGAGGCAGGAATACCCACCGTTGTGTGGCAGAGATCATATGGCTTATCGCTCTTCATATTTCCCTGTTAAGGTAAAATTTTCTTTTTGCTTTGGTATCAAACAATACGTGTGATGTGCCCTTTTATTGAATTGCTTGGTCAGTTTTATCTTTTTGGTTTTTGCTAGCTAGTCAATATTAGGCAAAATCTGAAATATCGTAAGACAAATGATTTCCATCTCTAGACTTATTTTGCTTGAATGTTTCGGCATGTTTGGGATGGTGCCTTGAGAATTCTTCGTGTGAGTGAACGTTTGCATTGCTTTTATTACTCTTAACCCTTTTTCTTTCTCCCAAAATTTTCTGAAGTGTTCCTAAGAGCATTTGTAGAAGTTTTCGTTGTTTCCTTGCAGAAAAGTGTGTTCATTTTACATATTTTTTCTGAATAAGTCTTGAACACTTAAAAATGGAATTCATTTATATGATGCTTTCTTTCTACTATGTTTTTAGATTATCTGCAATTTTTGGTAAATGACCTTAAGATCCAAATGTTTTGTAGGATGTAATCGATGGCGATTTATGTGAGCAATTCCCAACACTTCCTATGGATCTCCAACGAAAAATTGCAGATGAGCTGGACAGAACGCCTGCAGAAATTATGAAGAAACTGGAAGAGATCAGAAATAAGATTATTTAAGTGTGTTTCCCCATATTATTAGAGTTAAAGGACTTCAATTGTCTTTCTAACAAAGTTAATTTTGCATGAACTCTTTGTTTTATGAATCATGCCTATCATCCTCTGTAATGGTTATTGTATTATTGGCGCCTGTCTTAAGACTCATCAAGGATCCATAATTACGATATTTCTGTCATGGAATTTGTGGTTCAGAATTATCCATGCCATTATGGGATATGGATAGAGACAATCTCGTGATTAGTTCTAGTTTTTTGATTACTCTATTTATCTTGCTTCTTGTTCTTAGTTTACTTTCTTTTTTTTCAAATTTAAATGTTCACATTTTACTTTCATCATAATTAAGGAGACTAGTTTGATTAAGCATAAATTATTATAATATTCTCATTTATTGATGCCAATGGTATAAGATTTATAATTTTAGTGGAGCTTGCATCTTTAAATATAAGAGGTTAGTTATGTGAGTTGAGGGAGAAATTTTATTCATTTTGAGAAAAGTGGACATTTATTTTAGGACAAACTGAAATAGAAATAGGACATTTAATTTGGGATGGAGAGTATTATTAATGCAAAAACGTGCCACCTTTTGACTACTTCATAATAGAATCTGTGATGATAAGTAAACATTTTTGTATGAATTTGACTAAAATCGAGTTTGTTTATTGGTTGCAAAAGTTGAAAATTTTGAGTCCGATGACCCTTAAATCCGCGATGGTTGGCAAAATCGATATTTATTTACCGATCGAAAAAGTAGAAAAACACGGGTTAGACGAACCAAAATTCTTAATGGTTAATAGTAATACATGGTTTTTTTTTATGAATTTGATTAAAATCACAATTATTCACCAGTTGTAATGATTGAAAAATCCGAGCATGATGACCTCAAATCCCTCAATGGTTAGTACACGATATTGTCATAACTTTACTAAAGTTGAGATTATTCACTTGTTGCAATATTTAAAAATCCAAGCCTGATGACCCAATCCGCAATGGTTAGTACAAAATTGTCAGAACTTTACTAAAATCGAGATTATTCATCGGTCGTAACAATTAAAAAAATTAGAGTTTGACGACCCCAAATCAATAGTAGTTGATACACAATTGTCTAAAATCGAGATTTTTGACAGGTTGTAACAATTGAAAATTTTGAGCTGAAACCCCAAAATATATGTTGGTTAGTACATGATATTGTCCGAATTTGACTAAAAATGAGATTATTCACCGATCGAAATAGTTAAAAAATTCGAACTCGATAATTTTAAATACGTGATAACGTACACAATTATTTATGAATATTACTAAATGGACATTGCTAGGGAGCAAAAATTTAGCCAATTAATTGGCTAAATTGGTGGCAAAATGGTAAATAGTAGGGGTGAATCCCTTATACCAATAGATGTGAATATTGTTTAATTTGGGTTTTAGCCAATTATAGTAAAAAGTGCTTAGCACTGAAGTTTTTTCCTTACTAAAATCGAGTTTATCCATCAGTCACAACAGTTGAAAAATTCTAAGTCTGCCAACCCTAAATTTCTGATTGTTAGTACACGATTTCGCATGAATTTGAATAAAATTGAGATTATTAATCTGTCGCAAGAATTGAAAATTTTGAGTTTGACATCCCCAAATATGTGATGGTTAGTACACGATAATGTCAAACTAGAGAAAAATTACGATTATTAACGGTCAAACAGTTAAAAAAATTCAAACCCGATAATTCCAAATTTATGATGGTTAATATACAATTTTGTATGAATTTGACTAAACTCGAATTTATTAATTCGTCGAAATTGTTGAAAATTCAGAGGCCTACAACCCTAAATATGTGATGGTTAAGTACTCGATTTATGTCATAACTTTACAAAAACCGATATTTATTTACATGTCGCAATAGTAAAAAAATACGGGTTAGACGAACCAAAATCCTTAATGGGTGGTAATACACGATTTTTTTTATGAATTTGATTAAAATCACAATTATTAAACAGTTGCAATGGTTGAAAAATCCGAGCATAATGATCCAAATTCCGCAATGGTTAGTACACAATATTGTCATAACTTTACGAAAATCGAGATTATTCACTTGTTGCAACAGTTGAAAAATCCAAGCCTGATGACCCAATCCACAATGGTTAGTACACAATATTGTCAGAACTTTACTAAAATCGAGATTATTCACTGGTCGCAACAATTGAAAAATTAGAGTCCCCAAATCAATAGTAGTTAATACACGATTGTCTAAAATTCACTAAATTGAGATTTTTCACAGGTCGCAAGAGTTGAAAATTTTGAGCTGAAACCCCAAATTTTATGATGGTTAGTACACGATATAGTTTGAATTTGACTAAATATTTACCGATCAAAATAGTTAAAAAAAATCGAATTCGACAACTTTAAATCCGGATTGGGTAGTACACTATTATTTATGAATATGACTAAAATCAAGTTTATTCATTGGTCATAACAGTTGAAAAATCGAAGTCCGGCAGCCCTAAATTTGTGATTGTTAGTACACAATTTTGTCCAAACTTTACAAAAATCGAGATTTATTGACCGGTCGCAACAATTTAAAAATATGAGTCCGTCGACCCCAAATATGTGATGGTTAATATACGATAGTGTTAAAAATTGAAAAAATCGAGATTACTCATTGGTCGCAACAGTTGAATTATTCGAGTCGCATCTCCAAATCCGCGATGGTTACTACACGATTTTATATGAATTTGACTAAAATCGAGAGTACGTTCGAGTCTTAGCGATGCGAGTCTATCTATAGAGTAGGTTTCCGTGTCGAGAGTGGATAGCAATAATATCGTATTCAAGAAGGTTCATTTCTGGGTGATCATTACGTTAAGAAATAAGGCTTTAGCTGGGCAGGTGCTAGTTACGTCGAAAAGACAAACTGAGTTGAGTTTTGCTAAGTCATCGATCGGAACCGTTGAAAAATATGAGCACGTCGGCCCCAAAATTCGTGATGGTTACTACACGATTTTGTCAAAAGATGACTAAAATAAGAATTAATCATCGAACACAATAGTTGAAAACTTCGAGTCTGACAACCCTAAATAAGTTATGGTAAGTATACGATATTGTCAAAACTTAACTAAAATGAAGATTATTAATCATTCGCAAAAGTTAAAATAAACGAGCACAACGTCCCCAAATATGTGATGGTTAGTACACGATTTCCTATAAATTTGACTAAAATTGAGATTATTTATCTGTCGCAAAAATTGAAAATTTCAAGTTTGACGGCCCAAATATGCAATGGTAACAATAATCGAGATTATTTACCGGTTGCAATAGTTGAAAATTTGAGTCCGAATACCCTAAATTCGTAATAGTTAGTACACGATTTCGTCAAACTTGAAAATAATCGACATTATTCACCGTTTACAAAAGTCGAGATTTTTCACATGTCACAACAATTAAAAAATCCGAGCCGATAACCTCAAATATATGATGGTTAGTACACGATATTGTCCGAATGTGACTAAAATCGAAATTATTTACCGGTCAAAACAATAAAAAAATTCCGAGATCTACAACTACAAATATTTGATGGTTAGTACACAATATTTTTAATGAATTTGACTAAAATATATTCACCGTGGTAGCAACAATTGAAAAATAAGAACCCGACGATCCCCAAATCATGATGATTAATACATGATTTTTTATAAACTTAACTAAAATTAAGATTATTAATCCGTCGAAACAATTGAAAATTCGAGTTCGACCACCCCAAATCTATTATGGAACAACTTTGCTTGAGAAATAGAACAACTTTCCTAGAGAAATGATATGACATTCTGTTATTATCAACTTGTCACTTTTTTTATATATACCCAAAATGCCCTTTATAATCTATATATAAGATATGACCGTCGAAATAAATTTGAAAATGAATCGACGGTCATACTTATATCTTGTATGTACTAAAAATTATTTGTTCAGCACCCTAACCGAGCAGTGCACGTACAAAACATTCTAAATGTTATTACCCAAAATTAGTTTGGCAAGGGTCTGCGTTGGAACTCGACAAGAATTTCCAAAGGTACACTCCAAAAACCCTCAGTTTTTTCAGATTCTTCTTCTTCTTCTTCTTCGATATTCAATTTTATATCTCTTGATTTTTGAATCTATGATTTTAAATTTTGTGTTCTGATTTTTCTTTGAATTTCTAATTTTTGGAATTGTTATTGATCCAAAAAATTTAAATTCATAAATTTAAGAAGGAAAGATCTAAGGGAGAAGAAGATTTGTAGATGGCATCAGGATGGGGAATTACTGGAAACAAAGGAAGATGCTATGATTTCTGGATTGATTTCAGTGAGTGTATGTCTCGCTGCAGAGAACCTAAGGATTGTTCTCTTCTCAGAGAGGATTATCTCGAGTGCCTCCACCATTCTAAAGAGGTCTCCTTTTTTCCTACATTTCCATTATTATTATTGTTCATTTTTTTCTATCGCCTGTTCATTTTTGCTTTCCCCCCCTACATATTCGAGCTAGTTTTTTTTATTTATTGCCTGTTCTGAAATGAATTAGGGTTTTATTTCAGCTGCATTGTTGCTTGTATGATCAAGGATTTTTTATTAATTTTTTTTTCTTGATGTAGAAATTTTACATTGCAGAAGCAAAAATTAGGTATTTGTGTCCTTAGTTTTTGTGTTGATGCATCACCGGGAGAAAAAAGAAGAAGAAAGAATTGGTATTGATGTGGTACTGAACCAGGGACATCGTCCTTATCATAGAGCTTTTAATTTGGATTGCATATTACACCATGTAGATTTTTTGTTTGTTTTTGCAAGCAGCTACTTTGTTCATTTATTGTCAAATGTTAGGTCTGACACCTATCCATCCCCTACCCATATCCCAATTACTGGGGACTTAATGAATTATGTTATTGTTATTGTTGTGTTTCAATGTTATGATGTGTTTACTTACATATGTTTAGCAAGGGAGTCATATGCTCTGGTTTCAAGTTGCTCATGAAATTCAACTTTGATAAATCTTGATTGCAGCTGTTATGCAATTTTGTTTATTTCTGATGATTTGGTTCCTAAGAGATCATATCTTTCTAGCTATTGCCTTTGCTACTATATTGTTCATTTGTTGCCATTGTTGGGAAAGTTATCATATTGCACCACCATATCTTTTAAGGACTTTTATGCTTCCCTTTTTCTGTTATTTAGTTGGTTTTTCTAATGAGTGCCCTAATTTTGTAATGAATGCTTTTAAGCTTTATGTTACAAATTCTACTAAATGTTGGATATTTTTTCCTGATTTCTTTCGCGGCTTCTGTAAACCGCCATCCGCCATTGATAACATTGGTCTCCCTCCGTGTGACTAAAAGCGTCACGGGTTCGAGCCGTGGAGTCAGCCACTGGCCTTTGTGCCAGGGTAGGCTGCCTACAATACACTCCTTAGGGTGACACCCTTCCCTGGGCCCTGCTTGATTGCTTCATGCACCGGACTGCCCTTTATTTTTCTTTTTTGGGAGATGTTATATTACTATGAATAACAGAAAGAAATCAACCTGTATAGGATTCCTGGATGTAGGCAAACCAAGTACATTTGGAACTATGAAACCTGTGTTTTCAAGAGCAAGTAGAATATTGATATCATTCAGTAGGTTGTAACAAATGTACAGTCTTTGTAAAAGGGGGTTGAAACAAATTCTAGTTAGATACACTCCTAATAGAAGTCTCAACTAGAATATGAAGCATTCCCCTTCCCCATTCCATTCTGTTTCCATATTAAATTGGTTCCACTTTTTAAACATGAAACTTTTTCCCACTATGTATTTAGTTCGTTGCTTATGCAAATCATGTGTGAGAAATTTGTTTGAAGCTCTTCTCAGTATAGGGAGTAACGATGAGGGAGGAGGACAAATAGAAAAGCACTCTTTGGTCTATATAATGTAAACAAAAGTTTCTCTTACCACTTGAATGAACAGTTACGGAAGCTTAGAAACAATGGAAGAGAACAAAGATGAACAAATTCTCTGTTCTAAAGATAGAAGTAGAAGAACCATGTGTGTTATTCCAATATCTTCCAAGCTTTCTGCAGTGTATACCTGAACCTTATCCCTTTTTACGCTCTCCTTTCAGTCTTTGGTTTTTTACTCCTTCGACCTTCTTAGACATTAATGCTAACGCAGCATTTTCGAACATCATCTACGATATGAACATTTGTTGTGATTTTGGCACGCACGATTCTGCTGCTCGCTAAGTGCTTCTGACATCATATTGTGTTATACATACAGAAATGCAACAAATAGTTCTTTGGATAAGTTGCCAGCTACCGCAAAAGAGTTATGGATCTTTATATACATCACATTACATTTTATGCCTGTCCCTTCTCTCTTCCCTGGATACAGGCTGTTTTTGTTAGGGGTTAGCGTCTGTATAGGAAAAAGCTAATTGTGAAATTTTTGCTAAAAATACTTATCTGCATAAACAGGCTTTTCTCTTTATTTTCCTGAGATTTCTTGTATACTTTGTTTTGTTTATGTTGTGCTAACATTTCTTTTATTGACAGTATCAACGTAGGAACCGAATCTACAAGGAAGAGCAGCGCCAGCTCCGAGCAGCTGCACGGGGGGAGAATGTTGGTGGACATGATGGCGGGACTCATCACTAGTAACTTCTCCAATCTCAAAGAAGGCGAGCACGAATTCTCACCTGCTAAAGCCTTTTCAAATAAATTACTCAGTTGCATTTGCAGTCTTTGAACCATTCAAATCATGGACCAGTTTTGTATCTTTCAAATCTGTGTAGTTCCTGGTGCATAATAGCAAAGGGAAACCGAACCTTTATTTTTGACATACTGCAGATTGCGATTCATGCATTTTGAAGTTTTTACTTTCGTATTTTATGTTTCTCATGCGTCGCTTGCTGTTCTGCGTTTGTTGAATGAATAGTTCTGTTATGAATCTGATCTGATATTGCGGTTTATAATTCTAAAAAACACAGTGATAAGAAAGAATGATCAAAGAAAAGGGCACAGAAAAGAGAAAACTCGAAATAAGTCTTTAACAAAGTCTGATTATTGTTATTATATCAAATTATGGATCATGGTAGCAGAAACTATAGAGTAGTACTGTTACATTCCATTGAATTATTATTTACTGAAACTAAACTTCAGTTGCCGATTCAGTTTTCTTCGATCCCCACAAGTCTGAGAAAGTAGGAAGCTTGACTTGACCCTTCTGGGAGAGAGGAATGGTAAAGTTTCCAATAACAGGAAGATCGATAGTCAAACCGATCTCCATCTCGTAATCAATATCCCAATCTCGTCCTATGTCACTCGCCAAGCTCATCAACAAAGTGTGCGACACCACCGCCGGTACCTCCAGCTTCGTCGTGTCGTTTCCTCTCAGTGAACCCGGGTCGGGTATTGTACCCGAAGCAATCACCCTAATCACAAAATAATAATTTAAAAAAAAACAAAACAGAATTGAGTATAACAATAGAGAGAGATCGAGATCGAGATCGAGAAGGAATTGATACCTTCCATTGCTTTTGAGTACATAAGTGATCTCGCAGATGGGAATGGAAACGCCATAGGGATTCTTAACGGAAACTTCGGCCTGATAAGTGACGTTCTGTAAAGTTATACTCTTGAAATCTACGTCGTTGATGCTGGCTTCCGGCACCGGCACATCGGTAATTTTTCCGGCAGCGTAAGCCTTAGCCTTATCCAATAAATCCATGGTTTCCGATCCTGCTCTTTTTGTAGTGTATACAATTACAATTGGTTTGGACAGTGAGGAGTGATTTGCTATTGTATCGTAGGAGTCGTCGGTGGATATATAGGAAGGTGAAAATATCTATTGGTATGATGAAGATACGTGGCGAGTCTGGGTAGCAACGGGAATGTCTTATTGGATGGTCAAGATTATCACATGTGATTACGTGCATGGGCCGTGTGCTCATCCGCGTTCTTAGATCTGTAATCGGTGTGGAAGGCCGACACGACTGCAAAATATCAAAAATATATTTAATACATTTTGGCAAGTGTTGTAAATTTTTATATAAATATTTAATCTATCTCAAATTATCTGTTAATATTTTATTTTTAATTTCTCTCAAATTAATTGTCAAATTTCTAAATAAAGAGTACATTCATGATAATTTTTTCGAATCATACTCCTTACATTGAATGTTGAAGAGAAGAATATATAGAGAGAAAATAAGTATAATTAAATTAAGAATAAAATTAAATAAGGTAATGTTTGATTTTACCATAGAATTTGATTAAAAGTGAATTTATGTGCAAAATAAAAATGAGACAGATAATTTGAGACGGAGCGAGTATACATTTTATATAATATATGTTTTTTCTAATTAACATTTGTCCCAAAACGTGTAAAATCTATTTTGTACGATAAGTGTTACAAAATTATAATTCTTGTTCGTTTTAAAAAAAAATTGAACTATTAAATTTTTTATTAACCAATAAAAAATGTTCAATATATATTAAATTTTAATATCACAGCCGAACACGTGTGAGGGTCGGGGCGGCGACGTTTTGATGTCGGTCTTGTATAAAAGGATTATTTTTCGTTTTTCTTTTTTCTTAAAGGAGCCTCTTTTTGGATATCTATTGACTATTGCAGCACTAGGTGCAGCATCATCGATGATGTTGACAAATGGCAATATTGTGAAGGTGACAATTATCAGTCGGTTAATACTCGAGAGAGATTTTTCTTTCATTATCAGTTCGACTTTCGTGTGAGCACTTTAATAAGTAGTAATACTGAGATAATCACAGACAAATCGTACATTCTCTCAACACTATTGAAATATTGAGAATTAAATTTCTAACAAATGTCAATACTAAGATAATAGTTACACAAAACAAATAAGCTCAGGTAGGTGTGAATGTGCATAGTGCTCTCAGTTGTGGAGTTCTTCTCCTCAAATAAATAATTTGGTTAGTTTTTTCTTTGTAGATAGAAATGGAAATTAGCAGCTTAATGTTAATGTCATTGGAAATCATACACAGGATTCTAACCACTTATATTATTAGCATTTTGTTCTTAATTGTCATGGTGCGCATTAAGAAAAAGGGAAAAAAAAATAGTTATAGTTATAGTTAGAAAACTTAAATATATTTTTTTTTAACGGACTAAAAATTACAAACTATCACACAAATCAAACCCATCATTTGAGTTGGTGAGTACGATAAAACTTTGACAATATTAGAGCTTGTTTTATGAGACTGAAACATTAAGACTAAAGTCTAAAATATTATTCAAAATATTATATGGATCACAACACAACACATACAAGTGATATCATTACACACTGATCTTGGGTGGTCCTAGGCATACTTTTACCACCATTTAAATCCGTCCCTAGCCCCATGTATGGGGAGAGTGTCGAACTCATAATCTCTCGGTCACAAGTCGAGACTTGCCCCACTGGACTACATCCTTTTTGACATCTTATTCGAATTATTAGATAAACAAATTATTCATTGATCACAAAAACGATGAATAACTTCTAAATTGAAAATAAAAGTTACATATTGGTTTATAAAATCACGATAACATACAAAGTCATACACCCAAGGATGGCTCACGGCTCCTATGCGGATGTGCGGGACAAAATCCTGACCGTCAGATGAGATTTTTAATGGTCCAGATCAGGAGAGAGAAAAGTTGCGGCTGATTAAAAAAATAATTTTTTTTTTTAAGTCTCTCTCTTGATCTGGGCCATTCAAAATCTCATCCGACGGTTCCAGTTGTTCCGCACATGCGGAAAAAAAGCTGTTCCGCATAGGAACCGGACTGCCAAGGATGAGGAAATAATGACAAATACCAACAGAAAAATTAAATACATAATAGATATGTTCACAACATTTCCTTTGCAATCTCGACTATAAGGGCAACTCCTTTTCAACATATTTCTTAGAAAACAACAATCTATAAGACAATGAGCGTATCAACTGTCTCAGAATCTTTTCCTATCAATCACCTGAAACATTAGCAAATGCATCGGACCTTTCTGGAAATCTGATTAGTAGCATCTCATGCTGGAGAAGACAAAAGATCAGCTGATGATCATCTTGTTGAGAAATTCTGCTTGCTCTGGAAAATACTCCAATACCTCGTCTTTCGTAACCCAAACAAAATCATCGCACCTTCCAATATTGAACTTGTTGGTTGCAATAACTTGAGATTTGAAGAAAAAACGCTGCCAAAATAACCAGATCGAAGGAGACGATAAGAAAATAGGCAACGCGACTAAAAGAGAGACCGACTGAGGACAAATCGCGGTTTTGTCTAATAAAACTTGGTGCACAAAGAAGCTACCTTGATGAAAGGTTGTATCTCCTGAGAACTCTGCTTCGGCTGAATTACAATGTGACCCATTGGAGCATTTCCGACAAAGTACGTGTGTGAAAGGTCCCCAATCACAGATTGTAATGCAGTCTCCGCACACTGCAAAATGAATTTAAAAAATTGTTAAAAGTCTATTCTCCAATTCAAACAATTTGGAATCTGTTAACTTCTCATAAAGAAATACAGAACAAGGAAGAACAGGCACTATCAGTTTACCTTTCGCAATGTCTCTTCGGATTCGTAAACTTTTTCTGGAAAACGCCAGGTAGGCTTTCCGTTAGGAGAGCCATACGTTGTCCCGTGAAGAAGAAGATAAAGCCTCCTATCAAGTGCTCTCTGCAGTGACCTTTACAAACCAAAGAAATTTTTCCAAAAATGATTAAAATGTCAAGTTTGACGTCCTATCATTAATACACCTTCAACGGTATCCAAATAAAGTTTTTATGATTTTCCATCCAATGCACAACCTAAGATGTCTTCTAACTGTAATGCATACCTTTTGTCATTAGTTTTATCAGCCTCGGTGATACGAGGAGCTGGCACATAGTCCATTTGGTAATCACCCTTTCCCCTAAAAGGAAGAAACACAAATATTTTGTAAGTTAATAATTCAGAAAATTTTACACATTTAAGCAGAGAAACTAGATTTTTAAACACATTAACATCAACAACAACAACCAAGCCTCGGTCCCAAGCACATAAACACACATACAAACACAGCATCTATCTATCACCCCTTCAGATATGCAGAAATCCCGTAAATTCACTGGGGAGAAAAGAAGGGGGAAAAAAGAAGACTGTATGTTACAAATAATAACCTAAGCCCAGCGCAAGCAGTGACGAAGACAAGGGCAGTCGCCCCCCGAGATTTTAAAAAAATGCTACTAGATATAGTAAATTTTATATGTAGTTCCGAATATTTGATCAAATTCATATTGTTGCAGTTTTTCGCCCCAACCTAAAAGTCATGGCTTCGTGTCCCCGAGTGCAAGGTATAAACTCTACTAATGAGCAACTAAGAGACATTGTTAAACTTGACATTGACAAAGAAAGGAATTCTAGAAGCCATAAAATGACTTGCACAGAAGTTTATAGCTTATTGCCTCTGGTGAAATGTGACCTCATCTTAATATGCGCATCTCCGCTACATGCATTTTCTGACTGTACTCGTATAACAAAGCCGGTCTAATAGCAGTTATGTATAACTTTCCTTTTCCATCTCAACGACGGTCACACAAATCACGAGTTGCACTCTTACATAAAGCATAACAATTCAGGACGCAATAAAAAGTTTATACTACCCTAGACAATGAGATATCTTCATTGTCATCTAGAGGAGAAAAATAAGCAACAGAACAAAGCCTACCTGGCATCAGACTTTTTTAAGAACTTCTCAGGATACTCCCTTCGATATTGTTGTCTCCACCGAAACCTGAAAATGCAGTGCAAGCATAGTATGATGAACAAAACAATACTTTCAAAACGGCAAACATAAACCAAGAGTTATTCTTTCTATCTGAATTCTTTGCATTTCTCGTTTAACTTCATTTAATCACAACTGAAAATTAGCAAAAGCATGAAAAAAAAAGCAAAATAAAATTAACTTGTGAACAGTTCATCAGTCCCTCTTATTATTTACTCCATCCATTGCATAATAAAGTTGGTTTATGACATTTAGCAAAAAATAAGGAAGTTAAAAACAAGATATTTCGTTAATTAAAATATCAATTTTACTCTCTTAAAATAATATTGATATTTTGACAAACAAAGTTTCTTGTTTTCTGATTCCTTACTTTTTAGCTAAGGATTTATATTATAGAATGGATGTAGTATTTGACAGAGAAAAAAAAATAAAGTCTTGCAATCAATAAGATTTTTTTTTCTCTTCATAATTAGTCTCGGGAGAAACAATAAATTGAACAGAATCAATTGAACAGAATCAAAGGAAAATTACTTACGAAAATTCCTGAAAAGCATAGACAATAGGATCGATTTTAGGAACGACAACTGGCAATCTCTCAAAGAGAACTGAAGCAACAATCTTCTCATTACCGCCGCCGCCGCTCTTTGCTGAATAAAAACCTCGTACTCCTATTTGATTCAAAGGTCCGGCGACTAATCTGGTACAAGATCTCTGCATTTTCCACTGCTTTGAACTTCAAAAATTATCCGAAAAAGCTAATCTGAAGCTCTTATAGATGATTTTGCTATGTTCAATCCGCGCATTGCGAGAAAGATGTTGAGCCAGAAAAGTATAGGAACTGCAAAACCATAGAGTTACCTGCTACCGGCTATAGTTACTGGATGATAAGAGAGAGGGTTTTGTTTGTGAAAATTTCATTTTGCATCATTAAGTTTTTCTTTTTACTGTATTACCCTACAGAATATTTGAATTAATATCCATCTGGGTCCTCAGGTGGCCAGTTTTGTCCTTTTTCAGCATTTTTTAGTTTTTTTCATCCCTTTTGTATTTACGGGCAGCCAAAAAGGTCCTTCTGTTAAAAAACTTCAAATTTTTCCGTCAAATGGCTTAACGGCTGAAAAATCCCTTTCTCTCATAGAAGGGCATAACAGGAAATTCAAGTGAAATACATATTCCCTTCAACCATCCGATCATTCTCCTTCCCATTAGCCGCCGGAGTCTACATCATCAGCAAAGACATAAACGGGGGATTCTCATTCAAAATGCCGGAAATCCCTTCACCTCCATCACCACCAACTTTCTCATTTTCGTCGCCACTCCCATTTGGTGTATCTGGATTCTGGCCCTAGATCGTCACCATCTCCGCCTCCACAATTCGAATAATTAACACCGTTAGGATTATAATGATTCGGCACAATTAAGTCGGTCATCCCAAAAAAAATGGGATTTTGGTGGGTTTATGTCTGGTCTCATGGTGATATGCAGAAAATGGGGGGAGGGGGGAATTGGTTTTTTTTTTTTTGTTGATGTTCTTGGCATACGGATAGATAGAAAAAAACTGGGATTTTGGTGGGTTTATGCTTGGTCTCAATTTCTGGGCTGTTCTTAAAGATTTGGAAGCTCTACTCTTGGATTAAACTTATTTAGGAAGCCGGGATAAGGTTACAAATGACGATTTTTGAGGTATTCGCTGGTATTTTTTGCCTAATTTAAAGTTTCAAACTGAAGGTATGATTTTTCTGGTTTGCTGGCATAACTATGCTTCAAGCATTTTTTTGCGATTTCTCGATGATTCGGTAAGATTTTTATGCTCAAATTTTACAGAAAGATTCGTATTTTAACTGTGAACTAGAACATATGTTTGAATTTCAGTTTAATGGTGTGTAGAGATTGGGCTTATTATTTGAAGAACTTAGTTTTTCGTAACTAATTTTTTGGCAGAACTATTGCTCTTAGTTTGTAGGCATTTTTTGGTTGATTCGTTAAGAATTTGAGGCTCAAACTTTGTAGAAAGTTTCGTCTTTTAACCATGAATAAGAGCCTATAATTGGATTGCTGTGTTATGGTCAGTAGAGATTGTGATATTTTTTGGGGAAAAACCCTCTGTTTCTGGGACTGTTGGCAGATTTGTTGTTCTTAGTTTGTAGGCGACTTTTAGGTGTTTCGTGGTATACTATTCCGGTACCTCTTCGGCCGATCACATTTCCGTCTTTCACGCAATCTAGTACGTCGAAGACGGAGAAATCTAGGCTTCCAAAAGCGGTAAAGATCCATAGAGTTTTGGATTTCCAGCAAATGAAGAAGCATTGAAGAATGAAAATTGGCCTGATTCATGTAATTTTCCAAAAAGATCATTGAATGAAAAACCAGATGTGGTTAAGCTTTTCATGGAACCAATTGATTTTGGAATTGTTTCATTCAACTGATTTCTTGATAAGGATGTATTTCACTTGAATTTCCTATTATGCCTTCTATGAGAGAGAGAGAGAGAGAGATTTTTCAGCCGTTAAGCCATTTGACAGAAAAAATTTGAAGTTTTTAATAGAAGGACCTTTTTGGCTGCCCGTAAATACAGAAGGGATGAAAAAAACTTAAAAAATGCTAAAAAAGACAAAATTGGCCAGACGAAAATAACTTGAGGATCCCAGATGGCTATTAATTCCAGAATATTTAATTGTAGAAATGGCCCATTTAAATTAGTCCACTATGAGGTCTTCATGTTAGAGTTCGTGAATTTGGATTGATTTTGATAATATAATATATTTTCTAAAATAATTGTAAAAATGAATTGTTGGTAAAAAAATAATAAAGTACAAAGTTAAAATTTTATGTAGGAGAATCCGTAAAAATAGTGCCAAATAATTTTAACTAATTTTTTAATAGATCTAATTCAGTGAAGCAGAACTTCACCCTTCACTAGTAAGTTAGTGGGTGGACATAGTTAAAGACAAAAAAAATTGAGAGAATTTTCTCCCTTTACCATAAGGTCAATTAGGCCACAGGGTCATGTAATAATAACATGTCAATTCTGAATCACAAAATCAATCGTTAAAAAATAAGTGTTCGAAAGAATTGAATGTGTATTTTTTTTTTTAAAACAATCACAATCGTCATATTTTACATTCAATAGTAAAAAAATTATTTCGCATTGTGTATAAAATTTGTTAGGTACTGGAGTCGTGGCGCTATCGAGCCAAATAATTGAATAGATTAGTTGGGAATTGGATGCAGGATGAGATGATGTTTTAGTCCTCACAACATATTTAACCAAAACATCTGCAGAAAATATTATGTGATATGTGGAAAAACATATTGACTATACTAACCTAAAATATTTTTAATCCGACTAAGTATATAGCCCGCTTTAATAAGTCTTATCAGCTTAATAGACATTATTAACTAGAATTTAACAATCAACTTTTATGAAACGCGGCTGATATCTCGACTCATTGCAAACGTGAGTCCTTCTAGCAGTTATGTTGCAAACCAGTGCTTCACTACTCCGCTATTTATGTTGAAAATTTAGAAAAGTTAATTTCAGTGATAGAAAATGAAGCGAGCATTTTTGCGCTTCCAATACCCACTCCACCATAGCCTAAACCCCCAAAAAGAACAGCCCAGCTCCGCCGCCGCATTCCGCCATCTCTGTTCTGAACCCAAACCACCATCATCACCTGAAGATCCGCCGCCGGACACAGCCACAGCCACAGCCACATCTTCCATTACTGCAAAACCAGATGATCCTCCCATTAATGTCGATCCCAATAGTAAAATAGTCTCCTTCCTTCGAACTACGAATGCTGAAGAATGGCCTGCTAACACTAATCTCCATAACCTTCTCTCCGATTCCCCGCCGACTTTTCTTAAAATAACCCGGCAATTGGGCTCCTACCAAAAATCCCTCCAGTTCTTGAACTACTTCAAGAACAATCAAGTCCATGATGACTCCAATCCAAATGCTCTCTCCTTCATATTTCAAGCCTTACTGGAGCACGCATCTCGTGAAGAGGGATCAAATGCTCCGGCCAAGCTCCAGGAATTGTTTGTATTTGGCAGGGAGCAGAATGTTCCGTTATCTATTAACGCCGCCACTCTTCTTATTAAGTACTTTGGACGAGCGAAAATGTTTGAGGAAATTGATACTGTGTTCAGTGGACTTGATCCGGGTTTACGAACGGCCTCCGTGGTTAATGGGATGTTGGACTCGAAGCTAAAAGCTGGTCAGATAGATGATGCTTTGAAGCTGTTCGACGAAATGCTTGAATCAGAAATAGAGTTCTTTCCGAATAGGAATACGATGGATGTTGTGTTGTCAGCTGTTTTGACGAGAAATTGGAGCGGAAGGAGCTTGAAGGAGGAGGAGATTTTCGGGATTGTTACGAAGTTTGGTGAGAGTGGTGTGTTTCCAAGCAGTGTATGGTTCACTCAAATAATAATCAAGTTTTGTAGACAGGGGAAATGTGATCTAGCTTGGGATCTTTTGCATGAGGTGATGAGGTTAGGCGGTGAGGTGGAAACTGTTCCTTGCAATGCCCTCCTGACGGGGTTGAGTAAAGAGCACAACTTTCAGAGGATGAATTTTCTTATGAACGAGATGAAAGAAAAGAAAATTCAGCCAAATGTTGTGACTTTTGGGATTTTGATTAATCATTTGTGTAAACTTCGTAGAGTGGACCAGGCATTGGAGGTGTTCAAGAACATGAGCGGTGAGAAAGAGACTGGTGGAATCTCATTGGAGCCTGATATTGTGCTTTATAACACATTAATTGATGGGTTGTGCAAGGTTGGGAGGCAAGAAGAAGGGCTGGAGTTGATGGAGAAGATGAGAGCACAAGATGGATGCAAACCTAATACTTCTACCTACAATACCTTGATGGATGGTTTCTGCAAAGTAGGCGAGATGGAGAGGGCGTTGGAACTTTTTAATCAGATGAAAAGTGGTGGGGTAGAGCCAAATTTGATTACGCTTAATACTTTGCTTGATGGATTGTCCAAGCGTGGGAGAGTTAGTAGTGCAATTGAATTCTTTGATGAAATGCGCGGGAAGGGTTTTGCAAGGTAATGCTGCTACTTATACTATCCTGATTACTGCTTTTTGCAATGTAAACAATATTGAGAGGGCGATGAAATTATTTGATCAAATGTTGCAAAGTGGAATTCCTCCGGATGCAATTGTTTATTATAGTTTGATATCAGGCCTCAGCCAGGCAAGACGGATGGATGACGCTAGCTTTGTTGTCTCTAAAATGAATGCAGCTGGCTTCTGCTTGGATATCATCAGTTATAATGTCTTGATTGCTGGATTTTGCAGGAAGAATAAATTTGATAAAGCATACGAGTTGTTTGAACAAATGGATAAATCAGGAGTTATGCCTGACCGTGTCACATACAACACCTTGATTTCATATTTTGCCGAGAAGGGGGATTTTAGAATTGCAAATAGGGTGATGAAGAAGATGTTAGAGAATGGTATTCGGCCTAACGTTGTTACTTATGGGGGCACTGATTCATGCTTATTGCAAGGAGGGAAATCTAGACGAAGCTATGAAAATATACAAGGATATGAGTTCTGCATCATCAGCGCCGAGTATGAGGCCGGACACTATTATATATAACATTTTGATTAATGCTCTTTGTAAGATTGACAAGATTGAAGTTGCTCTTTCGTTACTAGATGATATGAAGGACAAGGGAGTGAGGCCGAATACTTCGACATTCAATTCCCTGCTTAGAGGCCTTCAAGAGAGGCAATGGTTGGAGAAGGCATTTGAACTTATGGATCAAATGACTAACATGGCTTGTAATCCTGATTATTTTACAATGGAAATCCTTACAGAGTGGCTTCCTAACGTTGGTCAAACCGAAAAGTTTAAGATTTTTGTTCAAGGATACCAAGTTTCAGCTTCAACAGCTTAGGTTCCCTCTTTCAGTCCCTTCTTTGACAAGAGGGCTCGTTTCTGTTAAATGTTCTGTTTAAAATGAATAGGCCGTGGTAAAGGAAGAATGTCATTGTGAAACCCCATCTCACATGGACCTAAGTACCTACTCTTTTAGCATAACGAGTTATGTTGCCAAAGTAGATGATCGTGCGTGCTGTTAGGCTCATGTATCGTGTTTCGGGCCTGCGGGCACCGGACGTGACAGTCATAACATATTTGGTACTTTTGCTCAGGATGGAGAATCGGAGATGAACGAACATTCAACACCAACTGCGTGCAGTCGAAACTTCTGGACCGATGAAACTCGAGATATTCTAGTACATTTTGTTGTACATCAATGAAATATTACTTTGGAATAAGGAGAAATTTCAAGGGTTTGAGACTAATATCTGATATGTGCTCTTTTTTTATTTTTAATGTAATTCATTGTATTGAGAACAGATGATTTCCAGTTTTCATTTTTACTAGAAGTTGCTCTGAGTGCAGTTATTTGAACCTCTGATTTGATGTTAAAGAATCTCATGCTAAATCATAACATATCATATTCATGAATATCAGTTCAGGATCAGACTATTTCAATTAGTTATAAACAGTAAAATGAAGCCAGAAAAAAAAATCGGTAACATTTCAAGTCAAATTATAAACTTGAAAGAATCTGATAACATATGTAATAAATATTATCAGAATATGGAAATCGACTAATTGACTGATTTGCCCTTATATCATTTTCTCATCATATTGATTTTGGTCAAAATGTCTAATTCTCATTCAACTCTCCATTAATTTCTTTATTATTTGGAGTATTAATTGGGGTACTTAAGTCATTCTATTTGTATTCTAATTTATGTAAAAACTTTTTAAAAATATTTATATTTTGAATCAATGGAGTATAAATTTTGTTCCAAAATCTAATCTGTTGATCCTAATTACAGGTCTTCCCCCCGAATTTCGGGTAACCTTACTCGAGCACAGCTAGTGAATAGAAAACTTTTACATTTGTGTTAGGAACGTTTGAGACTGAACCAATGAGTTATGTCTAAAATACAGTTTACATTTTTAAAGACATGTAAATAAAAAAAACTTGTAAGTTGTGGGCCAGACCAATAAATCAGGTCCACGGAGGAAAGTCGGCTGTCATTTATACAAAAAAAAGTCAACTATCGCCGGCGGCGGTGGTAGTAGCATTATTTGCTGCAAGTTCTGGGGGGAAGTGATCCGGGAAGAAATCTCCGGCGGAATTTTCGGCTAATTCATCCAACCCATCAAAGAAATCGTCATCCAAAGGCATTGCCGGAGCATTTATATCATCATCTTCCATGATCTCTTCTTTGCTGTTCTCTAGCTCGAACTTCTCCGGGCTCCGGCGAGAGACTGGTTGCCGGGGATACCGGCGGTGAGCTAGAATTTTTACCGGGATCCTCTGATTGAGAGTTCCCTGACTTCTGACGGGTGCTGCCGGCGAGGGAATTCCGGTGGGTTGGCATAGGGTGGTTGTGTTCTGCTGTATAGGTGACAATGAACATCTCCGGGTCGGATCTGTTTCGCTCCACTTGTTTCCTGGGCCAAACAGCCCTTTGATGTACTGCATCTGTAATATCCTCTGTTTATACCAAAACACAATAAATTTAGTACCATCTAATTAAAACAGCATAAACAAGAGGGGGAAAAAAGCAGAAATATTCCTCAAGAAATTTCTATAAACTATTTTAAGCCAAGTAAATTTGTAAATCAACATGGAATAATCCAAAGATATGAGGATTTGCTAGGGAAAAAACAAAGTTGTTAATGGTAAGAAGATTGGATATAAGGGGTAAAATTGTTAGAAAAAGAATAAATAGTGCATTTGGACACTTTTTGAAGCATCTTCAATAGAGAAATGTGGTATCCAGTGTATAAGACTTCCACATTAGTAGATTAACTTCATCATCAGGACAAGTTTCGATTTACACAGCCTTACCTATGACCTAACTGATAGCAAGTAAATACTTGATTATCGCGCCAAATACGACTTTCTTTTGAAGCATCTTCAATACAGAATTTTAATTTTAGGTTCTACCTCTTCTTACAATTATATAAAGGATAATGATTATTGGATAAAAAATTTGGATCAAGAAGCCATAATGTCACATTAAATTTTAACAATTATTTTTATTTTATACTTTTTTTTATCCTTATTTGATCTAAATTTTTTGATCCAACAAATCATTATTGTTATATAAATTCTCAAATAAAAAATTAATCTAAGTACCCATTTTGCCCCTATAATGCATATAATATGTTTTGCACTAAATTATACTTCTAGCCCATGTTCAGCCACAAATCTTGCCTAAATTTGAGCTAAATAGTATATTACCACTAGAAGCAATTGCCAAAGTGAAGAAGTAACAATTTTCAAAAAGATGAATTTCTTTAAGAACCAAACACAAAAAGACAAGGAAAAAAGTGTTTAATTCGTAATTTAGAAATAAAATTAGCAGAACCAACCTTGGATATGGTGAACCTTTGATGGGTTTTTGACCATATTTCCTCCAAGACCACATGTCAGAAGATAAAGCTTCAGCAGGTACTTGACAGACTCTTTTCATCTGATTTTTCCTAATAATAATAATTAATAACAGATTCATCATTAGAAGTTGATTTTATCAAATGGGTTGTTTCCAATTTTCAAATTCCATAAATGAAAAGCAATAAAGATTCCAAATTTTTTGTAGTACCTTCTTTTGGATTTTGAACTAGGATTATGTAAAGAAACACCATTTCTAGAACCTCCTCCACCAATTGTTAAGGTTGTTGTCTGTTTAGGTTGATAAATTTGTTGCTGCTGTTGTTGTTGAGATATATCTTGTAATCCTCCAAGAACAGAGAGGGGTGAAATTGGAATATTAATTTGTGGAGAAAGGGGTGGTGAAGATTTAGGGAAGAAGGGTTTATATAAATCATGTAATTCTTGAATATTAGTATTATTAGTAGTAGAAAAAGTTGTATCATTTCTTGGTTCAAATAACAGATCTTGAAGCCAAACAAAGTTCCCATCTTTATTTGTTTGAGAGCAGCTGGTAGATGTGGGGGTGGTGATGGTGGTGGTGGAGCTGCAAGAGGTGGCGGAGCAGCCTCTGACCACCGCCTGTAGATCCCAATCTTCAGCCATTCTTTGATTTCTTCTCTCTTCTGATGTGTGAGAGAGAGATATTCAAAGATTTCTAGAGAGAGACAAAAGAACAGAGCAGAGAAAGAAGAGTTGAGGGGAAAAGGACAAAAGAAGGCGCTGACTTTTGGAGAGAGAGATAATGAGAAAAAAAAGATTTTGGAAGGGTTGCAAATGAATGGAAAGACATTTATTTATATATAGAGAGAGAGAAAGAGAAAATGGGACAGTGAGAGAGAGGAATATATGGGTTTGGGGGTTGGCATTATCAACAAATGCCATTCTTATCTCATTTTGGTAGCATATATGTTGGGTGTTAACTCGATTAATTTTGTACAAATTTATATAAAATAAATTTGATATTGAGACATGAAATCAAAATTTGAGTTCGGTTTATTTATTAACAAAGGCCATTTTTATGTCATTTTGCTAGATCGGTGTTTGGGTATTGATCAGTCTAATATGGTAGAAATTTATGCGGAATAAATTTATAATACGACATGAAGTTGTTATTTGAGTTACTTGAACTCGTATTTTTATTATAGGCAAAATCTTGTGAATCATTAGTTAGACTATCTAAGCTGAGTGTGCTTCTTCTTATCTTATTTTGGATAGCGGTTTTCTTAGTAAATATATGCCGAGACATTATCAATTATCGAATTTTCATCTAATACAAATTAAAAAATAAAAATTCATTTTTTTTCTTCAATCTTTAAATCGAGAATTAATTATCGATCATACATCATATTGTTCTTATCTTCCTCACTTTCTCTATCTTGTTTGTTCTCAAGAAAATGGATTTGTAATTGTGTGGGTTGACTTATTACAATGTCAAAGGGTGCTTGCTTGCTTAGCTAAGTAAAGAGAAGAAAAAGTCCACACGTGTAGTGTGTTGGTGTTGGGGCTCGTGAGTGAGAGTTTAAGAAGTAGAGAAAAAAAAAAGTGGGATCTGTCACGGGTAGCAAGTTTCAACACTTGAGACGCCCGCGATGCCGAGACCCGTGACTGATCCCTCTCCCTCTCACTATGATGGTAGGGGAACGTGACCTCAACTCAACCCCTCATGCGCGTGCCGGACCGACTTTTTCAATGGAATTAATCAGTTTTTATATATTTCGTGTAAATAAATTATTCCATTTTTTTGACTAATTCTATTAAAATATAGGTAAAATAGACTCCATAGTATAAAATAAAACCGCTCCTAAAATAATTTGGACTCGTGATCTTATTATAACAAGAATTTTTCTGATATGCACCAGGTCCACGTGGATCTTGTGTTTTATAATTAGCCACGTCATCACAGAATTGTCTCTCTCCTCATTCTGTCCTCACAAGTCCTAAGAGATCAAAAGTGGAGTCATTTGATTTTAGCTCACTTGACTCTTTTTTTATTATTTATGAATAGTGATTATTCAATCAAAAATATTTTACCAATGAGGCATTTGTCTAATGGCCAAGACTGAATGTCTCATGACGTAGAGTTAGCATTTAATGTGTAATTATGCCTTATTGATCCAAATTTTTGATCCAATAGTCACTATCCAATTTTTATATCCTACTAGAATTATAAAATGACATTAATTAAAAAATAAAATTCAGAAACGGTCGCCGATGTGATTAATAATATATAATTTGTCTTGGTGTTTGTTGATTGTTTTCAAGGGTGGAATTAAAGATCTTAATTAAGTTATAAATATTTTTGGATATTTTTAATAGTACTCCTTCAAGACGTGCTTGGAACATCGGTCCATTATGGTGGTACACATAACATGTTCACCATGTTGAGTTCATACCTTAAATTAGTCTTTTATATTGTTTTTCTATTCATAAAAAAAATAAGTATTCTATTATTCGTCTCAAATTATCTGTTCCCGTCTCTTTTTTAATATGTCTCAAATTAACTATTTATTTTTTAAATAAAAAAGTTCATTAATAATGATTTTTTTAATCTTACTTCTCCTTACATTGAATGTTGGAGAGATAACTTGAAAGATAAAAAATATAAAATTAAATTGAGAGTAAAATTAAATAGATAATGCTTAGCATTTTACCATATTCTACTATAAAATTTGATAAAACATTATTTTTTGTAGACAAAAATAATTGGTAGAGAGGAGTACTTTTCTTTTTGGTTTCTCATACAGTGTCCAAGTCAGACAAGTCTGACTATTATGGACCGAGTATTGCAGAAGCCCAAGAAGGAGGCGACTCTCTTAACATTAATAATAACTCTATACAAATATCATGGTCGCGATTCGAATGGTGTAATACTTTTTCATTCACAAATGGAAGTTTGCAGGGTGAGCGAGTGATACCCAAAACAACCTTGGAGCGAGTGCGAGTTTGCAGGTGGTAATGCAACTGAGGTTGACCTTTTTAAGGGGAAAATTCTGATATAGACCTGGGCTATATGTGGGGTTGTGGATCACTTGGTCCAGAATTAACCACATCACCTCTTTTGATTAAAAAAAAAAATTCTTATAAGGTCCCACCTATTTTTATTATTTTAATCAAAACTGTGATATGGCTGAATGTGGACCAAGTGATCCATGACCACTTGGTAGCCTAGGTCCACGACAGAATCAATCTTTTTAAGGTGCTTGATGAATTGGCCGGAGAGGAAGAGTAAAGAGGCGAGTGAGAGAGCGTGGGCGTGCGGGGTTGACAAATAAAAGAGTTCATGAGATAAGAGTGAGGTGGCATGACAACTTGCAGAGATCGTGTGGACCCCATCGCTTCTCTGATGCTTTTTTTACGGCCACATACTCATCCGGTAGGAAAAAGTAGGCACCTTTGTTGAAGGTAGCAGTTACGCGTGCACTGCGAATCTATTGTACCTCGGTTTTACTGTGAAATAAGTGTTGATTCGCATGATAAACACGTTAGTCATTGAATACTAATGAGAAAATTATTAAGTATTGTCAACAAACGTTCTCAACTGTCGGATCTTTAATTCGACAATCGATAGATAATTGCACGGTGCAAAAAAAAAATCATTTTGCATCAAAGTCAGACTGAACTACAAGAAATCAGAAAAAATGGGGGGATGGTCTCATACCCCTACTCACAATACATGTAGTAGTCACTATATAAAACTCTCTGAATAAATGTTATGAGTGAAAAATGAGATCAAAACCAATATATCTATTTATCCCCCTACTTTCCCGGTCTCATCTCAACCCCAAGTCTAGACATGAACCAACCAGAAGCCCTTTTTCAGGATTTCGAAAGTTACCGTCTAATACCGAGATGGTTAAGGTCGATGGAGCTTGCCCTAGCGACAACATAGAGCTCCCTCAAAATCTTAACTTGAGATTGACAACACGAATCTGTGAGCCCTTTGTTAAAAATTCACCCACCTCTACCCCCCAAAAAAAGTACTGAGAAGGTTACCTTTTTGGTATCCTCAAATTAAATAATCCGATGACTGAGAAAAAGATAGATATTTTCAATTTAATAACCGGCTTGCATATAGTAATACATTGTCTAATGATATGTCAATAAAGTACTCGAAATGTAACAATATTATTACACTAAAGAGAATTTATGAGCTCAGACCAATCCTATATCACCGTCCATATGCTAAGAATGAACCAAGAAATGACAAAGAATTCATAAGAATAGTGCTTCTTCCTATACGATGCATATTCATAATGAATATTGTAACCTTTTACTAAATACTAAAATCCACAATTGAAACATAATATCAGAAGTTGCATTAATTGAGGATAAATAGAAAAAACAAACTTAATGCCAACTTATTCCAGTCGTCATCTTATGGCCGCTTTGTTTAGCAAAAGCCAGGAATTGTTTGTTCAACTACTCTCTCTAATTATTCATCAAAAAAAAAAAAAAAAAAGGGAAATTGGCTTGTTTAGTCCCCCAGGAATTTTAGGTCAGCCTGTATAGTCCCTAATGTTTAATTTCAGCCTGTAAAGTCCCCCAGGAAGTTTCGGTCAGCCTGTAAAGTCCCCCAGGAAGTTTCGGTCAGCCTGTAAAGTCCCTAATGTTTAATTTCAGCTCGTAAAGTCCCCCAGGGAATTTTCGTTCGACTATAAAGTCCCCTTACCTAGTCAGTCGCGGAAGAGGCGGTGGAACCTCTATATGCAACATGTAAATAGATAAGGGACTTTACAAAGTGAAATTAAATAGGTAAGGGACTTTATAGGCTGACCAAAAATTTCGGGGGACTTCAGTACTGAAAATTAAACATTGGGGACTATACTGAGCTAACCGAAAATTCTCGGGGACTTTACAGGCTGAAATTAAACATTGGGGACTTTACAGGCTAACCTAAAATTCCTGGGGGACTAAACAGGCTGATTTCTCAAAAAAAAAAAAAAAAAAACTACTCTCTAATCTCTGCTCTACATATAGCACTGTCAAACGGGTCGGTCCGGTCCAATCCGTCGCGAATTATCCTAAAACGGATCGGGCTGGATTTGAACCAATTTTTGCGGACCAAGAAAATCCTAGTCCATACCCGTCCATAAGAAATCCGCGGGTTAAACGGGCCGGTCCGCGGACCAAATTAATTTTAAAAAATAAATTTAAAAAAAAAGAAAATAAAGCTTAAAAATGACTTTTTTGTTTTTATTTTTAAAAATTGAAAAGAAAAATTGAAAAAAAAGAATATAAAGCTTAAAAATTGAGTTTTGTTGTTTATTTTTGAAAATATTTGTAAAACAAATTGTAAAAAATGAGAAGTAAAACTTTAAAAAATATTTTTTTTATATATTAATTTAAATGCGGATTGGTCCGAGTCCGGTCCGCCTTGGTCCGTGGTCCAAACGGAGCGGCCTAAAATGGCTCGCATTTAAACGGACCATGAATAGCTTGGTCCAAATCCGTCCAAAAAATATGGATCACGGACCGGTCCGCAGACTAGTGGTACGTTTGACAATGCTATCTACATAAAAGATAAAACAGCTTCCCAAAATATACATCCTTTCTCTTAAAAAAATAATATATTATTATTATTATTATTATAAGAAGTATCAATGAAACTTATTTTTCTCGAATTAAAATTGTTATATCGACTGGTCTTCTTTGAGACTCTCAAAAGTAGGCATTAGATTTGACTCTGCCGAATTTTTTGACACTTCATTAAAGTATAGCAAAGATTACGGCTTTAGAGAGCCATGGAAGAGAAATATTCCGGGTTTTGATGATGAAGCTAATACAACGACCCAGACATGTTTCTTTTCGCAGCCGCTTCGGCGGAACGGATTAATTTTGAAATTTAATCTCGTATGTCAGATTAGAATTTTAACGTTTAAAATTAATATTTACCATAATTTTATGACACATATCCTATTTTGTGTCTAAGAATACATGTATTGAGGCGTTCTGTACGTACTAATTTTTAGTTGTTATGCATAGAATCCAAACCGGTTTGTTTTTTAAGTCTACTAAAGCAAGAAAGCTCAGAAAGATAAACCTAGAAGGTAGCTGCCACTAGAAGATACACAGTACATCTTTGGTACAAAACCGATTTGTTTCACATGTACGAAACAAATCTCAATCGTAAAATTTAAATTGAACTTCGAAATTTTTTTGAGAAAAAATACATGTTCTTTCTCCTAAGCTCTTTGAGAACCGATGTTCTCCAAAGAAGATGTGTTCGTACTTTTCGGAAAAAAATCTAAATCATCCGATGCAAGATTCAACGGTTAAAAATTTGTTCCAAACATACCGAACAAAAAGCGTTCTGCATTGGAGGCGTGAGACTAGAAACATGCACACCTTCTAAATGGGACCTTCTAGTACTTCCATTGCCACATATTTGAACCATTACCATCTCCACTGACGAAAACCAATAATCATCAAAGGATCCTTCCTTTCCTTTCATAGATTGAACAACTCAATTTAGTAGGTAATGATTTTTTTTCATTCCTGGCTTCACTTCATTTCAAAGGTCCTAGTTCACTCCCCTACCCTACTAACCACTCCTCCACCCCCTCCCCCCTCCCCCCTCTCTCTCTCAACCTACCCTCAGTGCTATTATGGTCATGGAAGTAATCAGTAGTTGAGGAATATGCTAGACTAGAAATACAGGTAGGAGGGGGGTGGGTTGGGAGAGGAAGGGATGGAAGGTCATCAAGATTTGACATAAAGAGACCTGCAAAAGCAAGTGCTAAGTTGTACATCATGAAAAGAGGCTGCAATCGAATAAATCCTGGTTTAACATGTTTACATCTCAATCGGATTAGTAAGTTGAGACCCGTACACCACTAAACCAAAATAAGGCAATGAATAATCCTGCCATGAAACTGATAAAATGAACTTCATGATCCACAAATCACCATGTCATCAGAGAGAGAGAGAGCGAGTATTTCTTATTTATTTAATCTCGATGGTGAATTCTGAACCATAAGATCCATGTGTGCGGACATAGAACGGTAGAACTTTCCATCAGGAAAAACATCAAGCGCCTACCCCTTTATACAATAATAGCTGTCAAAATCCAACAAGACATGCAGAACTGATTTAAGAGCACAGTGGATATTCCCAGCACTACTAGAGGCAATCTGAAACTTCTCAATCACTTCTATCCTTTATATCAATAACATTATTTACAAACAAGGACAACTCACAATTACATGACCTCTCTTTGTGCTTCCTTCATCATTAACTCCAGTGGATCTTAGTGGCTGCGGCAGTGTTCTTTCTTCTCTTCGAATAAGAGACCAATATTGAACTTTTTATATGAAGTGACTTGCCAAGTTAATATTCAATTTGGAAATACTCCCTCTGTCCCAAATTGAATTTCCGCTTTTCTCTCTTCTATTAGAAAAGAGGACACTCATTTTGGGACAGGAGGAGCGTGTTTTATGTTCGTAAACATCAAACTAATGACAAAAAGAATTATTACCATGTCTAAATAGAAAACGGACATTCAATTTAAGACTGGAGGAAGTATGTTTTATGTTCATAGACATCAAACTAATAACAAACAGAATTATTACCATGTCTAATTGTTGAACTGAAAGGTAAAGTCTAAATTCAGGTTTGAGCAAAACCTGATCAAGCCAATACAAACAACCACTTACAAAGAGATTCCCAAACGATTATGACAATGTAGAGACCCTAGTTACTTGGCAACATTAGTAATAGCGGTAACTACCTTAATTCAATTCATAAATATACAACCCTCGGACAATAAAAAAAAATAAACAAATAAGATGGAAAGTAGGATTAATAAAGAATAATCTATTCTACCTAACCTCTGTCTAACAAATTTCCTTCCGCAGTTCCAACAAGTATAGCAGCAATTGGAGTACATCTAGGTCTTGGCAAAGAAACTTCAAGATGCATAATAGCCTTATCCCCCCACAACTTCATAATGCAAGGCAGATAATAAGCTGTAGTAGTTCGACACATTTTTTCTCCTTTTTAACTCAAGCTGGGCAACAATGAGCTGAGTCTAGTAGCAAGTTTTGCACTCTTGAAGTCTTCTCTAAGCTGAATAAACCTGAGCAAACCAATTTTAAATGTTTATTTCATTTAGCTACCAATTAAAACGAAAAGAGCAAATAAAAGAAAGAGGCATGGCCTCCAAGCTCCAATTCCAGTTTTTCTCTATGACTTCTTGAGCCGGTACTAAAGAAACCTTCTTGCTCAAATATGATTTAGTAAACGTAAAAGCTGATATACATTTCCGTTTGAGTTCATCAAAATATCGAACATGGTTTTCAAGTCATCTAATATCGTGTCTAGAAATAAAACACACCTCAACGTAATGCATTTACCTTTGTGCATCTTTTCTGATACTTGGAGTTCCCTCAAACAGTGTGGACAAGCTTTCAGGAGCCACAATAAAGACATTTGCCATTCTGTTGGAAAGATTCAAATCCGTAAAATGACACTAAACTAATAAAAAATGAAAAGAACTAGTGCATCTTTAAAGCATTGCAACTTACATGCCAAGCTGTTCAAATTTCTCATCGACTGAAGGAGCATTGAAACTGCGGACAAACTCCCCATATTCTGTTATATCACGCTTCAAGCGCAATCCTCCACTAAGGAAGTTGAAATCATAAACATTTAAATGAGCAACCCATGGGAATAATAATATAATACTCCCTCAATCCCAAATTGAATGTCCTATTTCCTATTCATTTTGTATAGGAAAGTGGACACTCAATTTGGGACGGAGGAAGTAATGATAAAGCCAAAAAGTATTGAAACCACACAACGATCAGTATAATGAGAATATTTGTGATATGGAGTCACTTTTCATGCAAAAAATACATGGTTTCACATTTCATGGAAACAATGATAGAATCTTTCCACTTACTAAACTTCGAGTCATCACCCAGACCTGATTGCTACACGAATTATTTCAACTAAACCGATAATATTTGTTACTTGTTTCAATTGGAGGGTCTTGGATGCTTCCTAATTCAAATCTCAACTAGTTTACACACACTAGGTTGATCCTTATCAGAAGCATTCTTCCCCCATGGAGGGACAAGAACTATAAAGTAAAAGATGAACAAGGATGATAGTTGATGATTTTCTATGGATCAAACATGCACTACAAGTCTTTTGGAAATTAGCCACCAAACAAAATAAAGATTCCATCTCATAAACCTGAAATAAAATTTTATAAAAAAATAAGAAATTCAAGTCATGTGCTGATGATTTCAAAGAAAATTCTGGTATCTTGACATAATTTTTTGCAAAACCAGATGGGGGAAAATCATATTAAAAGATAAAACACATTAAACCATGGAGTGGGTGGTAGTGGGAGAAGATGATTGAATGATGGTCCGGGCCGTAGAAGCGATTAGCAATTCATTTATTCAATAGTAGATTCACAATAACACCCACACTAGACTTTGATTAGAAGAATCTATAAACAATTTAGGAAATCAGAAACTAAACATGCAATTATCTCTATGCTTCAACATGTTTTCAATATTGCGAGAACAGAATAAATTTACACTCCAATGACATGAGTTGGAACAAATCAATCATGTACAAGCACAAGAAGTTTATTTACAGTTCCTCCATTAAATAGGAACTGGAGAACTCTTTTTAACATAAAAATGAGTACTCTTCAGGGAGAGAGATTATGAAGGATAGAAGAGAATACAAAATTTTCACATATAAAGGTGAGTTCTGAATGAAAAGAAAGGGTGGTCACTAAGTGTCAAGTGAATACCTAGGGTTAAAGGTGAATTTCTCCCAGTGGTTAAGCAGACCCTTTTGCAAACGAGTTCCCTGCATTAACAAACTCGTCATATTACAACAGATACAGAATATGAATAAGTCAGCATAAATGTCATGGCAATACTTGCTACATTGCTTCCAGAGATGGATAATCATATGCAAAAGCATGCAACACAGAACATAAACTTCTGATCAGAATGCCAATATCCACTCCAAGGCATATTTTTGTTCTGTCCGAGAAAATGGACTGTGTTTTTATATACATTAATTTGAAATGTAAGCTCTTGCTGTCTCTGCACACCCTAGCATGCAGAGACAACAAACCCACAGCCTTACGCCTAAGTTGAAAGCATATTCATGCACAAACCCTGAACTCGCAAATCACAATGGCCCTTCTGTTTTACTCACCAATGCAAAAGCCATATATGCTGATATGCACAATTAAATCCTATTGCTTTCATCGAGTTCATAGAATAAATCTATTATTCTTGTTCCACCTCTTTCCATTTTAGTAGTGTGAAAATAGCTCATGGGCCTTCATGTCCTCTCAAAACCAATTGGCATTAAGAGGTGTTAGCCCATGAACTTATAAGTGATTCAGATCTTCCTTAGGCAGTCGATGTGGGACTTTATATTTCAACACTCCCCTCAAATCGAGGTGGGATCAATTTCAACAAGTAGCATGAGCTAAAAAACCATTGTGTTGAAAAAACATTCTTAATCATATCATTTGTGCTCTAAACACAGAGTCAATATCTCACATTCAAGTAAAGAAGAGGTTATTTTTAATCCCGTATTTCACATTGATTTTCTCACAAGAAGACAATGGAAAAAAAGACTTTTGCCGACTGGCAGGACATCGAGGAGTAAGATGATCTATAACTCAGAAGAAACATGAGATTTCTAATGATAAGCATATCATTTCAAGAAGAAAGGGTAACTAGAAACTTAAGTGACAAAGTCACAAAAGAATAAGTGACTTGCTATTTCTGCATTGATCTTTAGATATTTAAGAAATGAATAGCAAAAACAAACAAGGGTTCTCATAACAAAAAGTATGCATAGGTAGTAAGCGCAAAAATGAGTCTAATCAATAGAAAAAAAAGAAAAAGTATAACAACAATGTATGAACTTTCAAGAAAGAAGAGCAAATCATCTCCACGAATGGTTCAAAAACAACATGTATGGGCACAAGGCTATTTTGATCGGTAACAGCCGGACAAGACACATGAAAAAATGATCAGGAGAATCCACAGGACAAAGAATGAAAGTTAAGGCAAACATTACTTACTAGTTCAGTCAGGAAAGCTTGCTTGTTAAGACCCTCCAGGGCAGTGAATGCAGATTCAAGCACTCGTGAAAGGTACGCAACAACTCTATTCAAGGGAACAGATGAATTAACTTCAGATACAAAAACAAAAATATATTGCATCATATATACCATAAAATACAATGTATAATGAAAACAAGAAGAGGAAAGGGAAAAAACATAGATTGTAGAACAACATACATTAGCAACTCTTACGAGAAGAACAACCAGCAGGGGACATCGAATTTTGCACAAATGGTAAACTAGTTCAAATAAACTTAATAAAATTTACAAAGTTAACTGCACCTCGTGCAGGCATTTGTTGGCCGATGGTCAGGAGCAATGCCATCATCAGGTGACCTATAATCTGTTGCTTTTTGTTCAGCTGATAGCAATCTTTCCACCTGCAAAAGTTGTGAAAGTTAAAGAACATTTATCTCTGGATAACATGAAAACGAGTAGAATAACATACATACATAAAGACATACTCCCTCCATCCCAACTTGAACGTCCTATTTCTATTTTAGTTTATCCCAAAATGAATGTCCACTTTCTTAAAAATGGACATGCCTTCTCCCTAAACTCCCATAACTAACTCCTATCTTTGATTCTTTAAGAGATGTAAGCTCCACTAATTTATGGATCCTACCATTAGTATTAATTAATGAGGATATTCTGGTCACTTGCCATTAGTAAAACTACTCTTCTTAAAATGAAAGTCAATTGTGGTTCAGTGGACGTTCAAATTGGGATGGAGGGAGTATTTTAAATGTACATAGATACATGGAACGGAATAATACTCACAAACAAATACAAAAGAAACCAGACCAGTTCATTTGCATTGCTGCTATATCACAACAAAGCTAATCAAATCTTATCAAGCACAGACCTCAGCCATGACTGTTTCAATGCATTGTTGAAGCCCTTTATAAGCAGCACCCTCAGCACTGGACATGGCAGTTGCCATTTCTTCGCAGGAGGCGCCATGTGCACCATCCACCGGTAGCAAAAGCCGAGAAATTGAGTTCGCAAAATACTGCAAAACCCAAGTTCAATGAGAGTGCGGGGTTTGAAAAAGAAAACCATCAACTCATAAATATCCAGGCCAGCTAGCATAAAGAGAAAACAAACATACTTGCTGAACAATAGCCACACTGCTTCCACAACGTTGTACAGCAACCACGAAAGATCTGAAACTACTTTCACCAGCAGCAGCAGCTGCTTCAGCCTGTAATTATAAAGCAAGTACAGAAGAAAACCAGCTTATAGAGAGGATACTATTTACTCGTTTTATTTTTCCACAACAATCCATAATATATATTCAGAGAGTGCACACCGTAACAGTAAAGAACAGAAGGAAAAAAGAAAAGTCATTACAGCAGAAGCAGCAGCAGCAGCAACTCTTCGACTAAGGTTTGATCCCAGTACAAACCTTTCCCTTAGAGCAGCAGCCTCAGTCAGGCTATCTCTAGCCCTTTCAAGCCCTTCTGTTATATATTGGCTTACCTGAAAATAAGAAAACAAAGAAGAAGGTATGGGCCTCCTTGAGAGCGGAAACTTAAATCAGCGGAAGACAGCTAAGAATGAGAAAAGGAGATCAGGAAGCTACTTGGTCAAGAAGGCATGTGAAAACAGCTCTGACGTTGGCTGCTAGGGCAGCAGGCTGAAAAGTGACAGTTTAAAATCAAAATAAAGCCCCAAAGAAACTCAAGTTCAAAGAAATGGAAGCATACTTTTTTGCAAACTGCATTAACAAAATTAGTATTGAAATTTTACAATAGCATACATCTTTATACGTATAATTTCAGAAAGTAAAAGTGCAAGAAGTTATAAAAAACAGTAGGGCATTCAGAATTTCCACAATCCTTTTCGGGTCACAGATACCTTCCATAAGTCAATAGAACAACACTTGACTAATGAGTAATTTTTCTCGACATGTAGGCTTCTTTTGAAGGTGCCATGTTTCCGTCATACAGGAAGTTATTATCTATGAAGCCAGTTCCTTGTGCAGCTTATAAGTTCCTATGGCATACGATGCATATCTAGAAACTTCAGACTTCTATTTGATAAGTGACATGTTAACCTTGTTTTGTTCATTTATGTATATGTCTTGCCCTTAGTTCATTATTAATAGAGTTAATTTCAGTTAGGAAAGAAAGTTAGCAGACAAGTCTTTGCAAGACAAAACATCCACCAGTTCATAGTTGAACATTTTACAGTGTGAGGGTGAGTGAACATGTACACTATTATTAATTTAATTATATCATTTAACATTTGAAAACCTTGCAAAAAGATAACTTCAAGGAAACCATTTTTTTAATCTGGCAGTAAACATATTAAAACAACCCTAGCCCTGAACATCTTACCTTCTTTTCCTCACTCTACCAGAGTAAAGGAAAGAGGACCAAAAACCAAAAAGAAAGCCAAATCCAGCATTTACTGCAGGCACCATTACATCTCTCTCTCTCTCTCTCTCTCTCTCTCTCTCTCTCTCTCTCTCTCTCTCTCTCTCTCTACCAAAAACATGGTAGACAGACCAACAGTCCTTAAAAAAACTTGACTGAAGAGAAAGTAATATACCTGTGAAGAAATCAAAGTACATCTAGATATGGCTTCTTCATTCCACCGTACAAACTCTGTTACCACAGTAACAGATATTTGTTGGTGAGAAGATGCTATTGAAGCTCCTTTTGATCGCCCAATCGTTCCACCAGATGATTCAGTTGATTGCTGGTTTTCGGCACGAAGTTCATCCATCTATATGCATGCAAAAGATTGCTATAAAGTACCAAAATAGGTAGACCACACAAAATTAAAACCAGAACACACAACCACAGAGAGAGAGAGAGAGAGAGAGAGAGAGAGAGAGAGATTGTTCAAACCTTTGATTTGTATAATTGCCTAAGAGAGGCTTGCTCATACTCAATATAGATATCTTTGTGGGGAAGAAATAGAGACTCTGTTAGACCTGAAACAACAGATTAAACTAGTTTTAGGACATGGGAGGTAGAAAAGGTATAATTAAACCAAAATGACTACACAAAATAGAAACCCAGGTGCAGCTCATGTTTGATTTCGGCTGACATATGAATTGCATCTTCAACCATTTGTATAAACCCAATGTTCCACAGCCAAATCACATTTATTAATTAAATACTAATCTGCTGATACATCTTGCTCTATTGAGGGTCAGGAAGTGTATACTCACAGTTAGTAGTTTTGATTAAGAATCATATGGCGAAAAAGAACACACACACCCCCCAGGCTATCTCTAGAAGCTGAAGATGGAATGTGGGATCAGAAAAGGGATTCCAAGCAAAGCAAGAACCCCCAAATGAGTTCTGAGGACTCAATACAAACCAATGAGAAGAGCTTAACCGGTTGTTTGGGACAAGTTTTTAGCTCAAGGAAAGTAAAAGAAATTTCAAGTCTGTACCTTCAACATCCAAGTCTCCACATCCTACCCCATGTAAGTCTCTGGAAAGCTCCTGCGTCTTTTCATATGCCACTGCCAGCAATCTTAGATACTGATCTCAGGTGAATAGAATAAAAGAAGGTCAGCATTAAGCCACAGTTTGAGGTTAAGAAAAGAGATCTGAAAAAGTACAGCTACAGAAATGGCACTCACCAATATAAGGCCACCTTCTTCCATTGGAGGCTGATTAACAAGTGAAGGTCTCACCAAAAGTTTTTCCAGCAGCGTTGGAATTCTATCTTCTAATACACGCTGCATATAACCACATAAATGAGATAGTATTTACTACATGAATAGAGAATCCTGCTTTTCTTGCTACCTATACTTTCACCAATTGTGAGCCAACTTTATACCAGTAGAGAATCTAGAAGAAGCTTGGATTCTTATAAAACAATACCCCGTTTCTTAAAACTGGATGGTTCATTTCACAAACAACCAAAACTTTCCTCTTCCCAATACCTAATGAATTTTGTGAATTCAGGAACTCGTTGAGTTACCAAAGAACTGGCACACCTTATAGGAAAAAGATCAGAAACTTCCACAAAGGAAGTCTAACTGCTGATTCCATAATGGGGCAGAACCACTAGTTAGAAAAATTACCAGAAGACCTTATTTGCAGTATAAAGTTTTATGCTTGAATACCTGGACTAATATAGACATAACATCATTTGGATAAGGGAATACAGCTGTTATGGTGGCTGCTTCTTTGCGGACCGTATCTACAACAACAACAATATATGATAATAGTTATAAGAAGAAGAACGAGTATAAGATCATTTGCAGTTCTTAAAATACCTGTTATCTCTTTGTACAACGAAGAAAGGCCACGTGCAACATTACTAGGACTAGGCTGTGAACCCTGATCACCAAGAACTACTGCAGCATCTTCGTTCATAACCTCCACATCAAACATTGGACGTAGGCCAACATAGTGTTGCATGGCACTAGTACCCCTGTTGAACTGCATTGAAAATTCACTATGTCAAAGAGTCACTTCCTTGAGGAACAAGATCATCACAAAGCAATTGTTCAGATAGGAGACACTTCAACTCTTAATTCAGTTGGAAGGCATCATACCTTAAATCAGAGGAATGTATAATTTTTGTTCAGCTGAGAAAAAATACAAAGAGGAGAAGAATAATGGAAAGGTACAACTAGACTTGCTGAGAACCGTCCAGATACAAGGCCCATCTAGTACCTTTCAGAAAAACTTTCATTTCTCGTTATATTTGGCAGAAAATTTGTGAGCCAGGAACACAACGGATATATTTGGCACTAAAGAGACCTCTTTTTGTGAAATCAAAAGGTACAACTAGACAGCAAGGAAACCCTCTCTTAAGCTACACCACCCATAGAGATATCTACTTTAGGGAGATGGTAAAATAATTCAAATAAAGAGGAAATGATCAGCACAAACATAAAATAACAGAGGAAACGAAGTACCCTAGGTAACTCATTTCTTGTAAGTCAACCTGCATAGGGGCAGGCAGAGCAGAAAACTGTCTCTGTTTTTCTTAAAATTTTCAGTTGCACCTATGTCTGGTTCACCACCATGCATCACTAACAATTATGCTAAACTATTGAAAAAGGAAATGCATGAAATTTAAGGATATAGGTGAAATTTACTCACTTGTGACAAGATTTTAGCACATTCAGCCATTGTAGACAACTCCCTTCTTTGTGATGCTGCATCAAACCGAGACAATAATCTGTTCTCCAATTCTACACAGGATTTAACAAGGAGAGCACATATCAGAAAGTTTACTTACCAAGGAAAAGTAATAGTACCAAGGTATACATTGATTTCACGGAAACACAAATGCAGAAGTAAATGCTCTTCTCATCCTTTGTTTACCTGGCAGAAGGAAGGTGTCAGGTACCTCTTCAGGGCACATTTTCTAAGAACAGGAGAATTCACTAGCAAACTATTATTCTTTTTCAAGTTCTTTTACAAGAAACTTTGGCGCATAGTTTCTGAAAATCAGTACTTCTATCCCATGGTTAACATCATACCTTTTAAGAAATCAACTAATTAATGCCTATATCTTCCTGACACGAATTTGTTGCTGCCTTGCTGGTTGTCAGTAATATTTATTGACTTATGCAACAGAAAAGATACTTTTTCTTTAAAGATTTCCTATGTATATATGTTCCATCCCTTTTCTACACCATTATAAAGATATCTGATTAGTCTTTTGACTCTTTTCAAACATCCTCTTCTCAAATCAATATTCTTTTCATTGAATTGAGTTTTCAGAATACTGCACAAGCTTCTAATAAAATAATTGTAAGAGAAGAAACAAAAGATTAGCGTACCATTGCAATATTCTTGTAGATTAGCAACTGCAACTTCTAATCCTCTGCTTGCTGCTGCATTCCCCACAGCTGATGGGACAGTCATTCCTTGTCTTCCAATATCTTCTTCAGCAAATGATCCTAAAATTCATAATATCAAGAGAATTAGGGTGTATTTGGATAGGCTTTTCACTCTGTTTCTTTCACACAAGAACTTGAAATGAGTGTTAAGTTTTCATTTGGACACCAATACATATCTCTCACTTTTACTTGGAGTTTACCGCCAAAATACAAAGTTAAACACAGATCAATGAACAGTGAACTACTCGACACCTTTCCATTAAAACATTCAACTCATAAAACAAAGGGATTTTCAACTTCAAATTTGTACTTCATGTGTTGGAATTTCAAATTTGGAGTTCCCACATCCCAAGAAGTCAACTGAAAAAATATATATTGAGTGCAAACTCTATCCATATAGACCCTTGTATTATTATTAAACTTCAGAAAGATGCGACAAATTTTATTTTTATTTCTTTTTCCTTTTCTTTTCTTTTGGTGGGTGGTGGGGGGGGTGCTAAGTACTACAAATTCTTTCTACATAGCCGGTGTTGAGAATACCACATCCGCTAGTCTGTGTGCATATTTGCAATATATAAGGCTTGGGCAATCCTCCCCCTCTTGAGGTACCTTTTGAGGGATTGAGTTAGGCCCAAGTCCATTTTGAACAGCCGGGAAAACTTTTTGATTAGGTTTTAGGATGTTTTCTTTTTCCCTATTTGAGAAAAAAAATCACAGCATCAATTGCATAAACAGGTAAAAATCAAATATTCTTCTAAATTATTGGGAGATAAAAGAAAAGGTTTAACAAATTACACCAGTACTAACCAGAATTAATTATGCTCTCACATACATTAGACAGCCATCTGACAATCCATATATTAGGCAGATTTTCCAGCACAGCTCACTTGACATAAATCCTTTATCTTTTCCCTTTTCTAATATCATAACATTGTTTATAAGAGTCCAATACTAAAGCTCTACATAACTAGTCTGAAAATGACTGGTTCTCTAAGATTTGATGGCCTGGGCTACACTGTGGAAAGCAGTGGTCCTCAAAACTTAAGGACCTTTATGCATCTTAATCCTTTGTCTGAGCTCAAAGGCAAAAGACCCTGACTTTCATATCCAAGACCATAATGACTTGTACTCAACATGATCACAGTTTAAATAGAAATTTATATATTATGGGAACAAGGTATTCATTTTCAACCAATGGAAACTTATATTTTCCGGGAAAGAAGTCGCAGCTCAAGCAATTATTTGCCGAACTCTTAAGAACTTGTCAATGTGAGAACTTCTGGTAGATAGCCAGGGCATTGAACCAAGTTCATTCAAGATACTATGACCAAAAGACATGAAAATACATTGAAATGTGTTAGTCGTTTATTTGCATTACAAAATGTGGATCGACAAGAGATCAGCTTACTCAATTTCTGAGCAATAGAAGCAGCCTCAGCAACACGGCTATCATCAGAAAAAAGAGGTGAAAGCTCCATTAGATCTCCAGGACTACTATTAAACTCCATCAGGTACTGTAGAATGACAATCAACAAAACATGCAATGGTTATAACTATAAGCAGATCATAACACAAAAGACCAAAAACACTGAAATCTTTCAAATTCTTGCCTTTATGAGCTCTATCGTTTGACTAGCAGTTTCTCGCTGAGCATCTGCACTCTGACCAAAAGAATTTCAAACCGGACCTTTTAGTCATTAATGTATCTGATATAGTTAACCACCAAATTGGCACTACAAGAATTGAGAATGAATCGAAAGCTTGGACATCAACAAATGAAAATTCAATTATATTAAAAAGAAGACAAAAACAGTAAAAGTAAATGTAACAATTACGCATCAGACATAACCTTACCTGCAGGTGATCTCCTATTTTCGCTGCAGTTTGACCGACACTTGAAATACGTGAATCTAACCTTGCAAAGCTAACAAACAAGCCATCCACACCTTTCTCAAGCTGCACATCGTAATACACATTAAAGTTACCTGACAGCAGTATGTAATCCTTATATTATTAGACATGATTGGACTAATTTGTTGGTGAAAATGAGAGAGCCAAACAATAAGATAATAAGAAAAGTAGCTTTTATATTTAATGAAACAAACCAGAAATGCATATAATTACATCATTCAACAGAGTTTTCCAATACTTCTAAGAATACACACGTTTTCTGACACGGGAGTGTCCTCTAGGTAGTCGAGATTAACCAGTTCGTAGTCCAATATAGTATGGGTGTAAAACTTATATCTTTGGAAAGATCTTGAAGTCTATTTTATTCTGGAGAAAACGGATCTTGATTTGGAGTTTTCTACATAAAGTTACAGTCGTTTTACTAATGTCACTCAAAACTGTCTACAACTACGGGCTTTGAAGGTTTTCTACCTGGTTTGACTAGTTATTTAATTTTCTTGGCTTACTTAATTAGCTAGTGTTGATTCCCTATGAGTCTACCTAGTATTTATCTAGTCTTTCTTGGTCCATATTATCTAGTCTTTCCGGTGTCATTTTCTTATTTAGACCCTAAGAGAGAATTAGGGTGTATGTACCAAAATATACTAGATAAACTAACCTCAGCAAGTGTTTTTCGGTGCTTAGAGTCTTGCACAGCAACTTCTTTCTTCAGGTTGTAGAGTTTCCCATCAATCTTTAATAAAACAGATAAGTATCAGTGACATCTATAAAAGAGCTTAACGTAATTCATGAAGTTCATGACTAGATCTATGTACCTGCTTCCTAAGATCAATCAACTGTGACGATGAATTCTTAAATAAAGACAGTAGGGAATCAACTTCAGGAAATAATGGACTAGTTAAGCCCGGACCAGACCTTCCTGCATCTGGGATTCGCAAGTTCCCATTAAGCAGGATATCATTACCAACAATGTTGCTGTGGCCTTCTGATGACTCTGTCTCCTCTTGTTGATAAGAGGGCAGCAGCTCCTTTACTAAGTTGCCAAACAATGCATCAAATGAAAAATCCCCCTGCATGGCATTGGCAATAATTAGCGAGATGAATGACGCATGCATTCAGTTACACATCAAACAATCTAACAGGGGTCACCTTAAAATCATCTATATCTAGAACAAGCGGATAGGAATCAGCAGATGGAGATTTCTTAAATCTTTCGGTCTTGCTTCCGTCTCTACTCTCCTTCATCTGATTCAGGAATAAAAAAATGAATATCCAGAACATATAACTCTAAAATATGAAAGCTAACAAATATATATGTTTCCAGCTTACATCTGACCATTTGCAATACATGATGAATTGCAAAGAGACAATGGTTACCTTTACGTATCAGATTCGTTGCTCGTTTTCAAAGAAAACTAGAACATGGCGTTGAAATCCAAACAATTTATAGCATTAAAAGCTCTCTACTATACATCTCAACAATAAAGCACTAGCCTCTAACAAAAAAAAATATACATCATCTTGAGAAGCAAGACGAAAACTTACATTTTCTGTAGTGCTTCTCTCACTAAACTACATCATTCAACTCATATCTCCCAGCTAGTGTAACTCAAGAAGATTCTAATTAATCAGTACCTATTAGGCGCAAGCAATAATTGAATTGAATCCTACAAAACTGAATAGAATCGAAGACTGCAAATAAATTTAAAAACACTTTAAAGTAAATGATACAATACTCTTATAACACTCCAGAAATTAATCTACAATATAAAATCAGTCCAATTACTAGCAAAACATAAATTAACAAATACATATAAACATGAGCACATAACGAGTAATTGAAAATACAATATATGATGAACCAAAATTCACCTCAGAACTTTAGCTGTTTGTGTGAATTGAGCTTCGGAATCGATCAACTCCGGATTAATAAGCTAACGAATCTTTAAAAAAAAGCAAAAAAAAATGATGGATGCGAGGTGGCGGAAGCGGTGGTGCCGGTGGCCGGAGTTGGAACAAAATTCTCGTATTCTTTCCGATCTTTTCTTTTCAATTTCTCGTACACTTTATCGATTAGATCGGGAAGTGATCGTCAGAAATAGACGAATGTGCAGAATTTCCATTTACATACTGTGTTGCGAAGAGTACAATGGTTAAAAAATGACGAAATTCTTGTAATGACTATTTTAGCCTTGGAAAATGAGGCTGTTACGTGAATTGCATAAATATTGGGGCTTCAAGGAAATTTTTTGATATACCTTTTTTTTTTTTAAAGGAAAAAAAAAGGCAAATTGGCTCTACGGGTCCAAAAACAATTTTACTTTGGTGATTTTTGTCCAAAATGTATTTTTTTTCCAAAATTAGGTATCAAAACAATTTATGTTTGGTGTGATAGGTCCTTCCATCCAAAATTTAATCAGTCAACGGTTAATTAAAATTTGAGTATGGTCAAACCCAAAATTATCAGGGGCATTTTTGGGATTTAACACATTAAACCCACCCCTTGCTACGATCTACCCCGCCCCATCCCTTTTGAACCACCCAATCGTCACCCTACATCACCACCGCCCCAACACCAACGCCATCACCTGCAATAATCTATCCAGAAAACCAAAAACCTTGACAAAATTTCAAACACTTGATTCAGAGATATGAAGAATATATTCAAAAGATTAATCCCCACCACAAAAACCAATAAACTTACTCTAATTCAGTAATTCCCACCTCAATTAAAACCACACATACTAATTAAATTCAAAGTTCCAAAATTGATTGCAGGAATCAACAATCCAAAAGAAACCCACCAATAAAATACAAAGATTTTATCAAAAAAATCACCATCACCGAACATAAATATGTACAATAAAATCGACAGTCAATGTAGGCATGAAAATTTGATGGAGAGAAGCAGATCAAATATGTCAATTTTTGACAATTTCTACCGCATGTTTCAGCTTGTTCAAGCTTTTGTTGGATTGTTTTCTAAAATGGGTTACGTCAGGGAGGTGGATGGAGGGGTCGCGTGGGTGGAGGGATGGGCTCAGGCAGGGGGGAGGAGGAAGGGGGGTTCAATGTCTGAAATCCCCAAAATAACCCTATAGCTTTAGTGTTGACCATACTCAAATTTTAATTAACCGTTGACTGACGGAATTTTGGATGGAAGGACATACCACACCAAACATAAATTGTTTTAATACCTAGTTTTGTAAAAAAAAATAGATTTTGGACAAAAATCACCAAAATAAAATTATTTTTGGACCCGTAGAGCCAATTTACCATCGTATTTACTTAATTTATGGATTACAATTGACCCGCCTAAATTGAGGATCTGACCCGCCCTAGTCAAAGCAGGGGATTCCCTATTTTAGCGCGTGTGGGCCCATTACTGGGAAAATATCTTCTTTTTTTTTTTTTTTTACTAAATAAGAAATTTTCCATTAATCACAAAATAGCCGAAGCCATTACAATCAAAGAAAAATTTGAAAATAAAAGTTATACAATGAATTTAAAAAATCATGATGACAGATAAAAATCACTCCCAAGAAACTTGGGTGGTTAGGAAATACTAAGATACAAACTAGTAAGCTAAACAAATACATAATCTTTTTCTTCGCAGCATCTTCTCCGCAATCCTTGAACCACAGATACAGGAGAATATCACTTTCAACATCTTCTGTAAGGATAGACAATTTATAGCACCATGGGCGTATCAACCGTCCTACAAATTACCTCGGAAAGATGATAAAGGGCCCAGATCAAGTCCGGGTTGAAATAATCCTCATAGAAACGTAGAAAAATAGTCTAGATCTGTGAAGATCTGAGACAAATCCAACTTCTGTGTCTTGAATCTTGAAGAAAAATACTTTTAAAAAAATTTCATATGATTTGTGGTACAAAATAGAGGTATAAAACCCGAAGAAAAGCAATACATAAAGTTAACTGGCCAGGATCCGATCATTGGCCGGAACCAATGGCCAGATCCGGTCAATAAAAAAGATAGACATAAAAGTTGCAGGGAGGAGGCGCAGAGAGAAAAAAAAAAAGGAGAGAATAAGTGAATCATTCTCTATTGGGAAAATATCCTTTAAAAGAAAAAAAGTATTGGTCTTAAAAATAAAAAAATTAGTTATTTTATTTCAAATAAAAACTAATTAAAGGAATATATAGATACTATCTATTTATTTATTTTTTTTGCTAGATAAAGATTTACCCATTAATCATAAAATAGCCAAAGCCATTACAATCAGAAGATAAAACGCAAATACAAGAAAAATAAAAGTTATACAATGGTATAGATACTATCTATTTAAGGGGAACAAATATTTTTGTTAGATTTTGGCGTGGGCCATGGTAGGGTGGGGATTTTCGGTTCTCCGCTAGGACATGGATTTTTTTTTTAAGCCCAACTGGGCGTACACCCCAAGAGGGGAGAGAGTAACATCTCATAAGAGGAGGAATAGATAACCCTAGAAAGGGAGACAATTTAAAGCATACCCCATGCGCGGGGAGGGTATCGAACCCACGACGGGCAGGCCGTCGCCCCACTGGGCTAAGGACCTTGTGATCGCTAGGACATGGGTAGGAATCTAATATTCCTTTCTGACGCGACAGATGATTAAAATGGGGAAGCTTATCAAGGCTTGGATACTTGGTCCCCGCTCCCATTCGGCTATGTTACCATCCCTAATTGTTATGAGCTTTGTTAGGATTTTGAATCTTATATACTGTTATCTACTACACTAATGAAATTGATTCAAGTGTAGTAAATATCATTTGATTATAGTGAATTCATAGGTTCAGACCGACCACAAATTTGAATTTGTGTAACAATATACTAGAGGTTATGCTAAAAAAATCCTTATGCCGGTGAGATATTCATCTTGATAGGAAAATCCATTACGAGTTTTACGCCAACCATCCTTAAGCTCTTTTTATATTTAAAAGGCAAATTGGCAAAAAACATCCCCAAAGTTTTGCACGCTCGCGGCGAAGGTCCCCGTTGCATATTTCTTTGTATTACCTTCCCCAAACAATTTGCGTTTGGTGAATGTAGTCCTTCCGTCCAATTCTGTCACAGAAAAGTTGAATTTTGATTTATTTTTTAAAACACTTGGAATGAACTAGGGTTATTTTTGGGAATTCACACCGAAATTAACCATGGGGTTAAACCAAAGCAAGCCCAGAGTATTTTTTTTATTTTTTACCATATTTGTCGTTCTCTCTCCCCGTTTTCCCCAAATCGGTTCCCATTTTTAGGGTTTTTAAATTTTTTATTTCTACTGAATGATCGACGATGACACTAAGGCCAGGACTCCATAAAGGTGGGGGAGAGTAATGGATTTTGCATCTTGAGTGAGTTACTGAACTTATATGCGTTGGAGGGTTATTTAAAGTAAGGTTTTTTTTTTTGTAAAAATTGTTTGTTTCTTACACAGTCAATGCGATTTAGGGTTTATATTCCGAAGTTTGTTTCTTTTAATCTGTTAGTATAATCTAGAAAGAGGTTTCTGAAGATAAGAGGTCATTATTCGAGAAGTTGGATGCAATATGGTTCAATGTCTACTTTAATCCGTTAGTGAAAGATTCTGAGGCTAAGGTGGTAAAGTGGGTTAAGAAGATGAATATACTCAGAAAACCGTATGTTCTTGTACCCATTGTGAAGTGGTAAGTTTATATTTGCCAAGGAATAATGCAGATTTTGAAGAAATTGAAGATGAATTAAGTATCATCACATCCTGCCTACTGTGGTGACTCCAAGTATCAAGATACTTATCCTAATATAAATCATTTTGCAGTTGATACTCATCAAAGGACTTGCACTTGCAGAAAATAGGACATTTCAGGTATACCTTGCATTCATGGGGTAGCTGCTATAGGGTTACAAAAAATGAAGTCTGAAAAGTTTGTTGATGAGTGTTATACAATTGCTACATATAAGAGAGCATATGAGCCTGTTATAAACCCTACTAATAGTCCTAATAACTGGCACAAATCCTAAAAAAAACACTTCTTCCCCAAGGCAAATCAAGATGCCAGGCAGGCCAAAAAGAAAAATAAGGCATGAAGAGGGAGAAAAATGATATAAAAAGAACTTAGTGGATGACACTTTAAAACTTTCGAGGGTGGGGGTAAAAAAAAGCACATGTAGAGCATGTGGGCAAGTTTGACATAATGCCAGGAAATGTCCAAAATTCGGTGGGCCCTCTAATGTAAACAAATGTAGTAGGTGTAAGGGGGATGGTCACACAAAAAATAACTGGTGGATTGGCACAAGATCTGCCTCTTGGGGCTGGCATTTCAAGCTGCCTTATTTTCATTTGGGACTGCAATGCTGTTTTAGATGATATTGAGAATGCAGAAGTTGGTCAGTTTGGGGCTGCTGTGGGTGGTACTGAAGTTGGAAACTCTGAAGCTAATTTATCCAATTTGGGCAGTCTTGGTGTGTCTCAAATTGAAACAGTTTAGGTTGTTGAAGGTGTCTCACAGCTTGTTGACAAGGAAAATTGTCCCATCAAAACTGTTGAACTGGTAATTTGGTTTTATGTTGTGTTCATTTTAATTTCTTTGTGTGATTTATGTTGCTGATTATAACCACACTTCTCAGGAACAAGCAGATGTGCCCAAGAAGAAGAGGAAGCCAACAGATGTAGTTGGTGTCTCAACACAGGTCACAATAGGTCCACTTGTCCAGTACCCGGAGCATTTGTGGACAAGAACATTAGCATGTTCGACAAGCTGTCCAGAAAACCGGATTGAAGACGTCTTATGCTATTAGATGATTAGGAATTAGGATATTGGTTGGGGCTGCACTTGTAATTTTTTGTCCAAAATACAAACTATTATGTATTTTTTTTTGCAGATATGGATGTAATATCATACAATTATCTTGTTTTGCTCATTGAAGATATGGTGGATTTTTTGTAAATCCACATACATTAACTAGCTCAATGAAATAAGTACATTACATTACACTACTACATTCAACATTCACTTATTCTAACAAACTAGTAACTAACATCAAGCTAACAATTTCTACTTCAGCTTCATGCTTATCCAACAACAAATGAAGATTGCAATGATCCATGAAGTAATTAGGGCAATACACAAACACTTTATCATCCTCTTATCTTTAGTCATTTCAACATCCATCTTCTTTAACCTTCTCATCAATCCCGACATTACATTTCTACCTCTCGAACACAGTGGTGGATCTGCCCATAAGAAGAATTCACATTTCTTCTTTGCCTAATGTAGACAATCAAATAGTATAAAGGGTTTTAAATTACAATAATTCCACATAAAAAAAAATGAAAATTAAAATGAAAATTATCAAACCTTGTAATTCTCACAAGTCAAAAATCTTCTTCCTGAGTTCCATTCCGTCCAAGATGTATGAATTTGGGTCGGAAATGGTTTTGGACATTGGCAATGAGTGGGCAATTCCATGGGTAAATCTCATGGACCCCTTCAAATTAGAGCTCCTGTTGGGAGACTCCACTTCAAAACACTATAACTCTTTGGGGTCTTGCCATAATTTGAAGCTTTTCTCATGGTCTTCAATTTGTTTCAATGGAAATATGAGATTTGTTTCAAGAAGGGAGAAGAAGATGTATTTTGGGTATTTAAAGTTGGAAAATATCACAATATATTCGTTGGAATAGAGATTTTCCATTATATCCTTCCCATTATTGAATTTTTATTTATTTTTTACTCTATAACAGCTCCCATTGATAGAATTGGACGGAAGGACCACATTCACCAAACGCAAATTATTTGGGGACGGTAATACAAAGAAATATACAACGGAAACCTTCGCCGCGAACGTGCAAAATTTTGGGGATGTATTTTGACAATTTGCCTATTTAAAATCATTCGAGTATGTTTTTTTCCTTCTTTTAATATCCCCGAAGACATGAGCTATTGAAATGGTAACACTTTCTTTTTTCATCAACCAAATACTTGTAATGTATTATGTTTTTATTTCACGATACTATTTTTTAAACAATTTTATCTTGATTTTATACAATTGATTTTTTTTTAATAGGTGGTTGCAGGGATAATACGTTTATACGGTAATGGTGGTTGCAGGGATAATAAGTGTCTACGAAGATGATGACTATTAAAAGCTCAAGAGCCAACATACACGGTGGAGCCAGAAATTCTCAAGGGGCGAAATTTTTACTACAAAAATTAATAAAAGGGATAAAATACAATATTTATAAGTAAATTCTACAAAAGTTAAAATTTTATTGTTCGTCATTTCTAATAATATTTGGAGGCAGACGTCAACTTCGTCCATTTGAATCCACCACTACCAAGAGATAGAAGATGATAGATTATATTTTTTTGTTTCTTTCTCTCTCTCTTTTTAAATAGAGATACATTTGTTCAGTATTTCAAAATTGAATCTATCACTTAACTTAGAGTAAAGGTGTTCAAGAAAAAACCGAAATTAACCAATCTAAGTTGATTCAAACCATTTTTTCCAATTTGAGTAGTGAATTAGATTGGTTTCCATTTCGATTAAATTAAAAACCGAATTTTCAGTTTAGTTTATAAAATTTCTCATTCCAATCTAAATCAAACTGAAGTTATTCACACACACACACACACACACACATATATATAAGGTAATTATTTTAAAAATAACGATTTTTTTTTTGGTTCACCCCTTGGGTACCTGGTGTTCACTGCCAACGTAGCGTGACCGCTAGCAGGGAGGGTCTGAACCATATTGTTCTTTCACACAGAGTCCAACCACTGCGAAAAATTCCACGAGAGTCAATATCCATCGAACAATCGAACAATCGTCAACTATGAGTAACAGCTCCAACCAACTGCCCAGAGCTCAAGGTTAAAAAGTTAACAAATTAAATGACTATTATAATAAAATAAGTTTAACCTCTTATAGAGTTATAGTAACCTGCTTAATTGATCGATATTATATCGCTACTCAAATAAGTGATTTTCTTCTTTCAGGCCTCACCTCGTACGTATTCCTAATAGCTAAATAACTTATTTTATCGATTTTTATTTTTATTTTTAATTTAATTACTTTTACATGTATCATATTGTTTGTGAATATTATTTTACATTTTATCATACGAAACCGTTAAAATTAGCTAATGAGGCATTGATCTAGTGACCAAGGCAGTAACCAAGGCTAAGGTCTCATGACGCAGAGGTCATGAGTTCGAATCCCCTATTTTTTGTAATAGATAGGTCGTACGTCCCCCTCCCCTAATAAATAATAAAAAAAAACCGTTAAAATTGAGCAAAACAAACTCAAACCGAATGTAACTGTTTGAAATTTTGAATGATTTAGATTGATTTCAAAATTATCAAACCAAAAAAATCGATTTGATTTGAAAAATATGCAAAATTATATCAAAACAGAACCATGAACAACTTACCGTAGATGATGTTTTTTTTTTGGTTTGAACAAATACCGTAGAGGATGGTTTAAAACATGTATACGAACTAAAATGCAATAATTTCCTAATTTCAGGGGTCCTAAATTACAATAAACACCTTATTTTAAAAAAATCATTGTCTTTGTACTCTGTTTTTTTTACTTTTTTTCATCCACCCACAAATTGAGTTTCCCTCCACTTCTTCCCGCACATTTATTTTGATGAAAATTGGTTCTTCTTCTTCCCTCCATTTTCTCCATGAGAATGAACTCCAGAAGAAGCGTATATAACACTCAACACCCAGTCCTTCCATGTCTTTTTTCCGAATCGAGACAAGAGGAACTGAGAGAGAGATGAAGTAAATTAACGATGGTTGAAGCCAATGCGACAGCGTTTTCCAAGACCATTTGCACAATCTGCTTTGAAGATCTCAAACCAATTGTTGAAGATCTTCAATCTATATTCGTTTGTGGCCACGTCTTTCACGAACTCTGGTCAGTACCTTTTCCTTATCCAAAAATTCTGCACTAATTAAGTTTTAATTTCAGTGTTAAATGATATGTTTTCATGAAATTACGATTCTGATAACGTAATTTAAGTTTTTTTCTGTACTAATTAGGTTTTAATTTGAGTGTTAAATGCTAAGTTTTCATGAAAATACGACTCTGATAACGTAATTTAGATTTTTTCTGTACTAATTAGGTTTTAATTTGAGTGTTAAAATGTTAAGTTTTCATGAAATCTATAATATATAAAGTTAGGCTAAGTTGATGTAATAATATATAAAATTAGGCTAAGTTGAGGTAGAATTTCATGATGTGACATGTGGCATTTTGTGGAATGTGGACCAATTAGAAACTTTCATGTGGCAACTTTATCATTAATTTACTCTTTAAAATTACTTATCTATGAGCTATAATCTTAACTCTAATTTTAAGTTGTTATGGAGATAAAAATTTGAGAAAATTTCTATAGCTAATGGCTATAACTACATATATTTATAAAGTTCATTAGTTATATTAATGAATGAAGTAGAAGAGTTTTGTAACTTTTATTATAGTAATTATATTTATTTATAGTTGCTTCTTTTTAAATGAAAAAGTTGAATGAGTTTTTTTAAATAAAAAAGTTTAATTGTTTTTTTCCTGTACTAATTAAGTTTTATTTGAGTGTTAAAAGTGTTAGGTTTACATGAAATTACAATGCTAATAACGCAATATGATATTTATTTTTTCTTTGATGTACTAATTAAGTTTTAATTTGACTGTTAAAATGTCTGAGTTTTCATGAAATTGTGATGTATAAAGTAACTTAGATTTTTACTTTTTATTTTTGTTGGTACTAATTAAGTTTTATTTGAGTGTTAGGTTTTCATGAAATTACAATGCTAATAACGCAACACGATCTTTATTTTTTCTTTTGATGTACTAATTAAGTTTTAATTAGACTGTTAAAATGTTGAGTTTTCATGAAATTGTTATATGTAACGTAACTTAGATTTTTACTGTTTATTTTTGTCGGTACTAATTAAGTTTCAATTTGTTGTTTAAATGTAAGTTTTCATGAGATTAAGATTCTCATATGTTAGGTTATGAAGTATGATATACTAAGCAAACGGCCCATGATAGCCGCGATTAATTTGGGCTTTTCTATTTATGACCGTAATTAGAGTTTCATATTTTCAATTTCTTCACGTATTGAGTTAACAAATTGTTGTGTCTTTTTTTATTGTTTTCTCTCTCATTATCACTCTTTATTGCCTAACATTATAATGTTACATAGATTTTGTTTTGTTATTATTTTTTAAATGTGAATTAAGATTCTAATAGACCTGCTTATTGAAAACTGTTAAAGTCTCCAGCAATGGTTCGAGTATTGCAAAAATGGGAAGAAGAAGAACTGTCCTGTCTGCAAGCAGTCATGTTCAAATGCAAATGTAGCTCGACTTTATTTTCAGTCAATTGGAGATACGTGTGATGCTAGTTTATCCCAAAAACCACATTTTCATGAAGAAACTCCAGAGGAGTTGCGAAGCGAGGTTAAGAGGCTTGGGGGTAAGGTTTCCGGGCTTAGTGCACTTTTGGAGGAGAAGGAAAAGAATTTGGAAGCAGTCTGTGCTCAAGTATGTATCTTTCTTATTTACTTTTTTGTTTGACATCGAATACTCTGCAACACTCATTGTACCACTCGGTGTAACACTCTTAGTTATAGTATTGTTAACGCTTAGGGTCTTTTTGAGTTAAATGATTTATATTGTTTAGCTTAATATATATATATAAATGAAAGTTTCTATAATGATAGTGTTAGAGTGAGCACTACAAGGAGTGTTACAGAGTAGAATATAGTCTAAACTAGTATAACGGAGTCTTATATCACATTTGTTTTGCGTAAAAAAAAATTGGAAGGCATGAAGTGGCAACAGCAAATACGCTCTTTTTTCTCCTCCCTCTTTCTGATTTTCAAATTGGAAGGCATGAAGTGGCAACAACAAATACACTTTTTTTTCCTCCCTCTTTATGATTTCCCAAGCAGCTAAAGGTTATCTTAATCATTTTCATGAACATTCTAAGCTCACTATCATAAGTGCTTGAAAGATGTCTTCTGATTTGGGGATATTTGCTTTAGCTGCTGTTGTGTAAGGAAGGGTTCAAAGAAGAAGTGTCTTTGAAGGATAAAGCTCTAAGAGAGAAAACAACAATCCAGTTGCAGCTGCGTTTGAAATCCGAGGTAGGTAATCTTTCCACTTTGAGATGATATTTTGGTAAGCATATCTACACGGTATGTCAATGTCCTCAGTATCCACTGACAACAACAACAACGTTGCAGGAGTTGCATAGCTCGACGTTAGAATGCAAAAGGCTGCAGGAAAGAAACATGGCCTTGGCCAAGGAACTTGCAGCTTTGAAGCTGTAAGATATTAGCATGAAATCAGCCACTAATTCTATACTTATATGGCCAATAAATTCCTGAAGTTTTTATGAATTCGTGATTTTTGATACAGAGTATCTGATTTAAACTTGGAGGAAGATGAGGTTCTGAAGTTTGCTTCATTAGGAAATGGCACAAACAGCAAAGAGACAGTTGACGTTCTGAAAAAATCATTGGTCATCCGTAACAAGTATGCCACTACTTCATTAGATTCCTTTTCGTTATTTAACTCTGTCTAGTTATTTCTTTATTTTTCTTGGCCAAAGTTTAGATGGTCATTTCAGGCAACAGATGGCACAAAACTGTTCATTTCTTCACCATAGTTTGATCCTTGTAAAATTCTTAGACATGACTCTCTTTAAGTTACCTTTTTTCTCTTATTATCTTGTAAGTTTGCTCTTTGAAGTGCATAAAATCATCGTAGATTGATATTGCATGTTTACACATTGAGGATCTTTCAAATCCGTTGTGCTGGAATTTGTCATTATCATTCATTGCCTGTTTAGGCAACATTGTGTTCCATGTATTCTACATGTCGAAGATAGTCCATCTTATTTCCAACTTGAATATGCATAGAAGTCTTGTTCTTTATATGTTCTTTATATGTTCCCTTGGTTCGTGATAATATAATTCTCTTTGTGCCATGTGCAATCTCCTATTTGCTTTGCTTGGCTTCTTTCCAGTTGATGGTGTAAAAGTTCATCTTTATTTAAGTAGACAGTAAACACATGCAACAGAGTATGCTCGGGAAACTAGCAATCAAATATGCATTTCTAGCATTTTACAAGAGAAACCCTCTTTATATGTAATTCCACATGGCTTCCCTCTTCAGTTTATGTCATTGCCTGCCTTTTGCATATCCAGACATGATTCACCTCCTTTGTCAAAACTAACCTTTCTTTTTTCTCCCAAGATCCTCCCACATCCAAACCAATGTACCCCCTCCTCTATCCTGGCCATATCTAGCATAGAACTTTCAGGAATATCTCTTGATGCACACCTGTGTGGCTTTTGTTAGGAGTTACAAAGAATTGATGACCAAGTGCAACATACTCGGCCGAGGAGAGGCCCGTTCTCTTAATAACCTTGAAAAAGCTAAAGAGAAGATCAAGAAGCTGAAGGCAAGTTCATTATTCCCTAAATGGATTATATATTATTACTTTAGGATAGAGAACAAATTAGTATTCACTATGTATCATTTCACAGGAAAGGATCCAGGAACTTGAGTCAGCTGTTGAGCGCAAAGAAAACAATGCTTTGAGAACTCTAAAAGCATCCAAGGAAGCTACTTATAATGCAAATGTACCGAATGGATCTGATCTACATTCAAAAAATGGGGAATGTTTGTCCAAAAATCATAACAAAGAACCCACTCCTCCGGAAGCAGATATCATGCAAGGAGAGAGAATGTTCGATAATTTAATCAGTTCAAAGAAAAAGAGAAAACTTAAATTTTTGGATGGTACAAGTAATATAAATGTCATAGATAAAACAGTTTGCAGAGAATTTGAGCATGATAATCAGGAGAAAGGTCCCTTATTGGTTAATGAGTATCCAAATACACCAGAGACTTGTGTTCCTGAGCTCTCGCACCAGCATTTACAGCGTTTAACTGAAAATGGAGTAGCTGACTGGAAACTCCATTCAAGGACAGAGAAAATGGAGTGTGAAACTAAAGAACAAGAATTATGCGACAAGGTTGGAATATCTGGGTTTGCAGGACCTGCCAAACCTAACAGTATGGATGAACCTATAGTAGTGGATGACATGGTGATTCCACCTTATGATGACATGATGCTGTCTCAGCCCTTTCCTAGTGTGAGAAAAGAAACTCAAGCAGCGACAATAGTTCCCCAACCAGGTAACTTCTTTTTTATTGTCCTAAATTAGTTGTACTCTAATGATTTTCATACCACGTTTATTCTTTCCAAGACTACTCTTATATTTATTAATTCAACAAACATAACATGCATTCCATTTAAAGTTTCAATATTTGTTTTGGTCATTTGACCAAAAAACTATTGAATTTAACAAATTTTTTTTAATTTGTGAAATTTGATTTGGGACAACTAATATGGGACAGAGGGAGTATTTTGGAGAAATCACTAGTTGAAGTCTGGATATGCATGTGTTTTCCAACTTGAACCTCATTCTTCTTAACAGGAGTTTGAGGCTTCTCCTAATTTTAGCAAATTCAAAATGGATATATTTTGCCTTTTATCTGTAGCATCTGATTTCTCGGAAAATTGTCCCAGGGAATCGCTGTTTTTCTGGTGGATTGCTAGGTCCTGATGGGACTAACTGGCATTTAGGGAAATGGTGCAAAAGGGATCGTAAAGGACAAGAATTGCAGCCTACAGGATTTCAAGGTTCAACTGCAAGAACTGGCAATTTGATTGCTACCGGAGCTGATGGTAGGGGTGGCAGAATTAAAGTCTTGAGAACTTTCGATCAGTCATCATTGGTTGGTCTCGCTCTTTCTTCCTACTTATTGACAATAAGTCTAATTATAAACTCCACCATCTACTTGAAACTTCTTGCATATTAATCTATTCTCTCCCTTAAGGTTTAGTCGTCTGGTCTTTGATTGCTCTACTGAACTTTCTAGCCATGTTTGCATTAACCATTTCATCAATAGCGTAGAAACTTGACACAAATGGTCCATATCAAGGATTGTCTGCAAAGCAGAAAGTACTAAACCAACATCCTTGCTTGTAATGCACTTACATGCGGTATACTAGATTTTTATACCAAAGAGTTAAAGTTTATCTGGCACTTTCCACGCGATAAGAAAAGTTTGAGTTATATTTGTTACCAAAACCAATGTCCTTCAGAAATTAAAACTTAATTCGCATCTTAAATACCACACATCTGTTCCAATACTGTTCTTGCGTTAATGGTGTCATATGTTGATCCATTAATATCTTTCTCACTCTCTGTCCTTGTCCTACAAATTACTAGTATAATTCACATCAAACTTTGGGATTTTCAATGTTCTGTGTTTGTTGAGTATGTCTTCTCTAATGCCTTTTGACTTGATTTAACGGTGTGACTTCGGAGTAATGCGACGGTATAGGGAGATTACTGTTTCAGTGGTATTATGTGAGCAATCACTGTATATTCATTGCCAAATGTTAAGTCAGTTTCTAATCAATTTATTTTAGTACTACCTCCGTCCCATATTATTTGCAACATTTCACATTTTTACACGGACCAAAGTAATCATTCAAATACATTAATAATGAATAAGAAAGTCCAAAATACCCCTAATTTAATACTACTAGTAAATGATGATAAGTAATTTGAAAAAAAAAAAAACTCTAATTAATGAATGTAAATTCCAAGTCAAGTTATAAACCCAAAACTAATCACACCAATCTCAAAACCCAAAACTAATCACACCAATCACAAAACCCAAAACTATAGATAAGTGTGAATTGTTGGAATGACTAAAGCAATTAAATAAGTGTTGACTAGTTAGATGAATGGTAGTTTTGGAAAGAACATGTCAAATGTTTATCAAATTCCGAAACGTGACAAATAATTTGAGATGTTTCAAATGGTGAAACGTTGCAAATAATATGGGACGGAGGTAGTAGTATTTTGAGATAAATTAATTTTCGCATTTATTGCCAAATGTTACAACAGTCTGCTACGGAGTACGGAGGGAGTATATTATTGTGGTGGTTGGTGTTCGTTTTGAAGTTTGATCTTGCTGTTTCCTTTTCCTGACCAGGATAATAAAGAAAATCTGACATGCGCTAGAAAATCGAAGTATGGAATCAAAGCAAGTACATTGCAGTCTCGTGGATGCTTGCAGATAGAACACTTTTTCGGAAGGGCTAATCAATCTTAAAATAGTTAATGGTAAGAATGTCGGAACTTGCTTAATCTATGTCTACTAGTCTTTCTTAACCCCTCCATCGCCCGTATTATGCTATGATATCCGGACTCTGGTACGTGTCAGTTACGGATATGTATATAGATGTCGTGTACTTAAACATTTAAAATAAAATGTATGATCGGTGTTAACTATATTCGGTAAGTATCTCTACCCATAATCATGACGTATTGTATTGACACAGGTATGACAGACATAAACGAAGGGTACATGTAACATAGGTATTATGTTCTTTTTGTTTGTCTACTTGTCCTATTGGTAAAATATTTTGCTCTTGTTGAATTTATATTCTCTGCAGGCATGCTCTAGGCATTTTGTAATCCATCTAAGGAGGCCAATGACATGTTTCATGGGTGAATATGTAGATTTTGACATTAGAGTCCTTCACTTTTTGTTGTTTCGATGCAGAAAAGGTAATTTAAGATGGTCAAAGCATATCCTTTGTACAGTATGAATTTCTATACTATGGATAAAAGTTTTCAGCTCTTGTGATGTGGAGTGTGGACTGAAGCTAGGTACTCTCAACATTTCATAATAAATGGGTTTTAAGTAGTTTAGTATATAGATTAAGGAAGAGAGAATCGATGAATATTTTTTTCTAGTATGATTTTAATTTTATTAAGTCTCAATCAGTTATCTCTTTCCCTTTCTTTCTATAGTAAGAGTAATTTAAAAAAATATTTTTATAAGTTGAAAATTGACATATTTTTAAAAGAGATGGAAAAATTAAAAAGGACTTGAGCATTAAAAATCCGAGGGAGTAATAGTTTTACTTTTATGATTGTGGCTAGTCGGATAAACTCGAATCATAAATCTACTAAAAAAATATGCTTTTATTGCAATTGAATTTAGCTCGTTATGACACCTTATCAGGGAGATAAATAGCTTGATGGTCAAAGCATATTTTTTTTACGAGTGTTGAAATCATGTTGAAAGTTTGGACAGATGTTACTGTCACTACTGAGTAAGCATTTTGGACCACATCACATTATAATAAGGGCATTATAATGTTTTGTTTTAGGCAATTTTGGATTTCAGAAATTCCATTTTCCTAACAAGGCATGACTTTGGACATTCATTATATTACAAAATTTGTCTCAGTGACTCAATTAGTTGTCATTCCATGTCATACATACTGCAATTTTCTATAATTTGATGTTGATGGACATTTTAATAAATATACTTATCATGCATTGTCATTTCAAATTATTATAAATAACCATTTAAAGTAATAGAAATCACTGTTTTAAAATAGTAGTTCAATTTATATAAAACATATTTTTAAAAAGGAATACATCATCAAATCAATCTATATTATTGGTGTGGATTAAGTCTAGCTTCAAAATTTTAAACTTGGTCTCAAACTAATCTCAAATGAGATGAACCAAGTTTTGAATAACCAACCGAAAGATGGAGTTTTGTTCATTTTGGATACTCAGTTTCAATTCAAAATTGATTTGAGTCTTTGTCTTAGTATTTGAGCGTCCGAAGGCGATTGCCCCCGAAGGGGAAGAGCGGAGAATACCCTAGATAGGCAAGATTGAAGCATGCCCCATGCTTGGGGGAGGGAATTGCCACACCGGAGGAGGAAGAGAACGCCTCACCAGAGGAGGAGATATATTATTGCCCCATTGTGCGGGGAGCAGGTGTCGAACTTGGGACCTTCCGGTCCCAAGCCAAAGGCTTACCCACTGGGCCAAACCTTTTGTTGACTTGTCTTAGTATTAAACACTTAATTTTTATTATAGACTCAATCCAAATACATTTTATCGTTTATCACTAACATATTTAAAAAGAAAAAAAGTAAAATAAAAGAAGAACCACAATCATATTCATGATTTATCCTCTTCGGACGAATTGATTAAGCCATTATTCTTGTTCGGTTATGCTGAAATATGTGGCTAAAACGTTAGTTGTTTTGATGATTCGTTTGAACTAGAGAAGAAGATAGATACTTGATTGCCATTTGCCATGTATATTACTCGTCACCCACCTTCAAAATATTTTTTCTTTAGTTATCACTTTCAAAAACTTCACATTTTATTTTAACTAGTATTACAATTTACCATAAATATAAGAAATGGATTATTGTCATTTGTCTAATTCAAGACTCACCAATCTGTCTTAATCATCCAATCAGAATTCAAATTACGACGTCGAATTTTTTAAAGTTAAATAAGTCGAATTCGAAATGTTTACGAATATTTCGAACAATCAAATAAACGAACTCGAACAAAATTTCAAACTTGAGTCGAAAACGAACAAACTCCAGGCGAACTCGAACTCGAGACTCTGATGCTCGATTCGTTGGAGCTCGGTTACAGCCCAAGGTGAAAAATCTATTTAACTAGGTCTATGAAAAAACCTACTTAGTGTCCTGAAACAGTTCTTATAAGCCTGGTCAATGGAGGAATGGAGAGAAAGAGAACTGATGTTGAAGGAAAGGGTGATATGGAGGTGAAGTGGTCTATGAGCCAGGTTGGCAATGAGTTGAAATTGGAATAAAATTCACCAATAGATCTCTCTATTTCACCAAAAGTAGGGATAGTTCTGATATGGATCAGATCCATTGGATCATGTGTTTTAGAACTGACTACATCACTACATAATGAGGAGAGACAATTCTGTAATAACGTGACTAATTTTGAACCACAAGGTCAATGTGGACCAGGTCTATATTAGAAAAATCCCAAAAGTAGAGAGCTCAAATATTTTCAAAGAAAAAAAAATAGTTATATAACTTGCAAGAAAGGTGAGTTTCTTCTTTTAATGTATATCTTTCTTTACTAGCAAGTGATTTCTTCAACCCTAAAAATACTCTTTTGAGGTTGAGAATGATTAACATGTCATTCTAATACAGTATGCTAGAGTTAGAGGTACTTGGAATGCTAGAGATAGATGGACCATAATTTGAATATCGGTGTTTTAAGTATTATCGGTCTAACATTATGATCCATAATTTAAATCTACTTGAGATGTAAGAAGGTATTTTGACCGATTTAACAAGTATTCCTACAAACATGCAATAATAATTCGCTTCCCTACACTGCACTGGACATGATTCAAATGCTTACTATTTCATGTTGTCCAAAAGAGGAAGTACAGAGTACATACAGAAGGGACAATATATTCTTTCATTAGGGAAAAATTATATACTTCAATTAATGCTACTAATCTAAGCAAACCACTTATAGGGCACATGTGGAATCAAGACTGGATAGCAATTCATCCTTTGTCCTCTATCAAGGATTCTACAAACTTCACTCTTAGACACCCTTTTCAAATAGGGTTCCGATTTTGGTGTTGACAGGATTTTTGTCAATACCATACTCACACAATCTTAATCTTTGAACAGAATAGTTCTTGAATAACTGGTCTTGAATATCTATTCGCTTATTTCTCAGCTATCAAATTGACAACCCAACAACTAAGATCATATCAGCACGATGCCAATCTTTCATACACCTGTAAATGCATGAATCTAGGAAGAAAATCTTCTTACAAATGTGGAGAGTATGTTTGAAGTACTCATTATAGGAAGCAGATTTCAAACTTTGTAATATTAATAGGCAAAAATTTTTATTCAGCATCCTCTACAGATTTCTTGATCTGAATTGGGACCAATATACATAAACTTCTATACACAAGAACTTCATGTTCTTAGGCGTCGGCTTGAATTCGTATTCCATCGAATGCAAGGCCAACGCCACCACCCCAATGAAGACGGAAAAAGCAAATACGATCTTACCAAAATCAACTGATAACACACGCGTTTGGATTCTCCTCCATGCTGTGGTTAACATGATAATAGGTCTGCATCGGAGGAGGAGGATAGTATGGCCGGTATTGCATTGTCGATCCCACCACCGGCATTTGCATTTGATGAATTGGCATGTGCATTGGCATTTGAGGATAGTATGGCCGGTGGACTGGGACTGGCACCGGGACAGGTGCTGGAGGTCCCGGCTTCTTCTCTTCTTCCTTTTTAGGTTCTTCCTTTTTGGGCTCTTCTTTCTTTGGTTCCTCTTTCTTAGGCTCTTCCTTCTTCGCCTCCTCTTTCTTCTCGGGCTCTTTTGCAGGCCCTACTGAGATTATGTCAGTTTGCCAATATTTTCGCAACCTACTTGCTACGGAGACAGGATCAACTGTTCCAATTACTGTTAGTTTCTTTCCCTTTAGGTCAATGAAAATTTCATCAATCCCTACAAATTACATGAAGGAAATATTAATCAATCCACAATTTCTTATCATGTGATTTCCAGGCTTCTCATACAACTTCTTTTAACATATTCTTCCATAAAATAGAATCATTGGCTAACAGACAGCCAATTGATCATGTTTTGATCGTTGGCTCAAAGGACCGATAATTCTTACTAAACAAAATTTTGCACAAGTACTATTATTAACTCCATCAAACAGGCTGACCCAAGTGTTTTGGTGAAAAAATGCTTCTAATGTTAGGTGAAGAAAGAAATGAAAAGACATAAAATGCTTCTAAATGCTAACAGGGTCTACCATGGTGACAAATACTGGAAAAGAAAGATAATAATAATAATAGCAAAAGTGCACCACTTAAAATAAAGACCACTTAAATATTTTTCTACTTTTGTTTGATAATAAACAAAACAAAGAGAATTTGGCTCCTCTCTAGTGCTTAAAAACATAAGAGATTCTGCGGTCTATACTATTTTTATAGTAGAAGTTACCGTCATGATGTAACTCTATCAACTCACTTAGCAAAATCTCAGACCATAAAATTTGCACTGAAAGATTGACTACACTGGAGAGAGCCAAATCCGTATGCGGTTTGGCTCATCTCCAGTACCTAAAACACATAAGTCTACTGTGTCATTTAGTGGCGTAGATTTTGTCAACTGGGAGTTCCAGGTTGAAAGTTAAAGTTAGTGAGATAGTCAGAGTCTATCATCAATTAATAATATCTCCACCATCAGATTAACTCTAATGGGAGATGATCCAAATCCATCTTTAACCATCTAGAAACAAGAACAGAACAAGGAAGTGGTGATCACTCAATCCTAATACCGTCTTTCTGGGACTGACTCCACAGTCCCCTCACATGAATTGGGCGGAGCGCACATCTGCAGGTAAGCCGGCCCAATTCATGTGAGGGAATGTGGGGGTCAGTTCCACGAGGACCTAGGATTGAATTTTCCAGGAAGTGGAAGTGGTACCTGAGAGAGCTGAAACTAACTTCAAGGCCTTCCGCTTCTCTCTGTCATCTTGCAAGTCCAATTTCAATACAAACTTCTGTAAAACAATAAGAAGTCAAAAAATCAGAATGCAAGAGATAGAAAAGATCTAACCCCAGAAACAATCAAGTTATACAAAATTCAATCAGCCAGACCCATCATCAAAGGAGTGAAAGTGCAAAATCATGAATCTGGGGAAATCATCCAAGAAAGCCCTTTTCTTTGTATACATATATAAGTAATACTCCCTTAATTCCATATTATAAGTCGTTTATAACGTGTAGCGAAAATTAAAAAACAAAAAACAAAGTACTTGGTCAAAATATCAATATTACTCTTTTAAATATAATTAGAGGTATATAAGTACTATTTAAGAGAGTAATATTGATATTTTAACTAACAAATAACTTGCTTTTTACCTCTTTAATTTTCGCTAAATGTTCTAAACGACTTATATTATGGAATGGAAGTGATAGCAAAACCATTTTCAAGGTCTTGAACTTGATCTTTAGCCAATTTTGACCCCAAAAAAAAATACAAGAAGGGGCAGGAAGGAAAAATAACTTTTAAGCTCCCAAAAAGACTAGCTGCAACACTCCACAAGAACAAAACTTTGCAAATGTTTAAGGAATCAAAGAATCCAAAGATTCAGATTCTTAAGTGGGATTTCAAAATAAGACTTATTTTATAAATAATAAAAAAATTCTCAAAGCTGGGAGTATTTTAGAAAAGGGAAGTAAAATCAATGAAAAAAACAAAAGGGGCATTGAGAGAATCCCAAATACTAGAAAAAATAAAAATCAAAGTAAAAAGAAAGAATCAAGAATCAAACCTTCATTAGCATATGATACTTGTGGAAATTTTTGTAAGAACTGATCAGAAGTCCAAATGGAATTCCAAAAAGCAGCTAGACATAATAATAATAATAAAAAAAAAGACAGAAGGAGAGAAAGATGAATTGAATGGAGGAAAAGAAAGAAAGAAACGGAATAATTTTGCTTTTTAAAAAGAAGAACGAAATGAGAGATTGGTATTTTGACAGAGACAAAAAAGAAGGTCAAGAAAATCCGAATCAATACAAATTTTGCATTGCAAGGAGTACAATACTGAGTTAGGATGGATTCAGTGTAAAATATGTAGTTTTTTACGTATTTATAATTTAAATTTGACACTTAATTTTCATTCAAAATGTTAGAAAAAGAATAATCAATTGTTACTTTGAATAATTATATTCCGTTGTTTCTATTAAAGAATGGGTTATCCCTAAAAAAATATGAGTTGTTGATACAACTCATCTAACGACATATGTATTTTACATGTGCAAATAGAATAATTCTATATTATTGTTGTTGTAACTCAGTTGATGACGACATATGTATTTTGGCTATTGGGTTTGAGTTTGAGTTTTGGATTGAGTTTGAATTTTAATTTGAATTTTGGCGGGAGAAGCTAAAAAATTTGTGGAAGAGATTCAAATTCAATTTTTTTTTCTTCAAATAATTGTTCAAGTTCAAATTTTGACCTCTAAATTGGCGAGAGAAATTCAAATTCCAAATTTTTTTGATCAAAATTTGGAATTGAATGATTATTTGAAAAAAAATTTAAATTTGAATTTCTCCCGCTAATTTTTTAGCTTCTCCCGCCAAAACTCAAATCAACATTTAGAGCCAACCCAAACTTAAACCCAATCCAAATTGAGCCTTTACGTGCGAACAAAACATGAAAATCAGCTAAAATTATGTTTGCTGATGTTATTGTTTACAATTCCATACTAATTAATAATCAGCAGTCAGCTTTTATGTTTTCTTCTTCTTTTTGGTGCTGTGAAGATGACACTATCGGCATCTCAACTTTGTCTTTTTTATTTTCTCTCCTTTTCTCTATTACTAAGAGTAATAGTGGACGGAGCTAGAAATTTGTCATAGGGAATTAATTTCTTACTAAAATTTTTTAGAAGGGGCAAAATACAATATTTATAAAAAAAATAGGCAAAATTGTAAATTTCGTCCTAGAACATTTTACGACTTGCACGTTGGGTCCTTTTTTTTTTCCCTTGTTGGGTACCTGAACATTTTACGACTTGCATGTTGGGTCCTTCCGTGTGTTTTTTGGCTAGTCAACAGTTAGTCAACATAAATCCAAATATAATCAAGGGCATTTTTGGTATTTCAAATCTTCATCTTCTCCGGTGACCACCTTTCTCCGGCGACAATATGTAAAAATTTCAAGAAATCATAAAAAACAACCCATTTACATTTCTCTCAAATTTCATGAAACCTATACCATTTTCATGATTAAAAAACAACCCATTTCCATTTAAAGAGACCCTTCACCAAATGTTTTTCTTTATTAAATGAAGTAGAGTGGGCTGATTTTTTTGCTTCCATTTCCGGAAAAAAATAAATTCGAGACCCATTTTAGCACTTCACCAAATTTTTTTCGGAAATGGAAGCCAAAAAACCACTGTGTTTAGAGAATCAGATATGGAGAGATTTGGCTCAAACAAACGAGGCCACCGCCAATTTTGGTGAAGGATTTTGAAATGGGTTAGTTTGTTGTTTTGGGTGTTCTTGAGATGGATTTAAGAAATTTTTTTGGTGAAGGGTCTCTTTTTTTTTTTTATAATCAGAAGTTTTGGGTTTTGAAATGGGTTTTTTGGCTTCCATTTCCATCGAGAATCAAAAGTTTTGGGTGTCCGAAAATGAAAATGGATTTTTTTTAATCATTAAAATGGTATAGGTTTCATGAAATTTTCATCAAATTTCATGAAATGAAAATGTAAATGGGTTGTTTTTTTATGATTTCTTGAAAATTTTACATATTGTCGCCGGAGAAAGGTGGTCACCGGAGAAGATGAAGATTTCAGCTTCATGAAGATGAAGATTTGAAATACCAAAAATGCCCTTAATTATATTTGGATTTATGTTGACTAACTGTTGACTAGCCAAAAAACACACGGAAGGACCCAACATGCAAGTCGTAAAATGTTCAGGTACCCAACAAGGAAAAAAAAAAAAAAGAGGACCCAACGTGCAAGTCGTAAAATGTTGTAGGACGAAATTTACGATTTTGCCAAAAAAATATCACAAAAATAATTTTTCTAATAAAAAATTCGTCATTTCTGAAAATTTTGGGGCAGGCTCCGCCTTTGAGTGTCTCTCAATTTTTTATAATTCTTTAATTCATTATTGAGTATGCCAATATACACAAGATGTCAGATTTATGATTTCCCTACATATTTCTCGACTATAAATTTGAACTTAACTTTAATTCTTAGAAAATACTTTAAAAAGGAAAAATTTAGCTACACTATATAAATATTAAACTTGCTCAGTGCTCACTAATTAGGTAATATAAAATTATCGACATTGTTGTTTTTATACTCTAATCACAGCTTATAATATATATTTTTTTGCCACCTTAATGCTTGAATACACTAGAAAATGTTTGAATACACCACCAAAAGTTACCTAAAAAAATACACTACCAAAAGAAAAGAAAAAAACCCATTGTACATAAGATACGATTAGGTTGGCCCGACCTTTTTTTATGGGCTGGCTCGACTTACATTCTATAAATATGAATATAACCTCTACTTCTCTCTCTTCCCCCTACTCTTCCCCTCTGTCTTTGAATGATTTGGCTAATTTAGCCTCTTGAGTCCCTTTTGTTCAGTTTATATTACTTTCTATTTTCGTACTACGAATCATATGAAACCTTTTTCAGAGTTTTTTTCTTCAAAATTCAAGACACAGTGGTTAGATGAGTCTCAGATCTTCACAGATCTAGACTTTTTTTCTATATTTCTAGGAGGATTTGTTCAACCTGGACTAGATCTGGGTCCTTTATCAACTTTTTACATCTTCCCAAGGCAATTTGTAGGACGGTTGATACGCCCATGGTCCTATAAATTGTCGACCCCTAAGGAAGATGTTGAAAGTGATATTCTCCTGTCCCTGTGGATCAAGGATTGCGATGAAGATGCTTTGAAGTAGAAGATTATTTATTTGTTTAGTTGGCTAGTTTTTCTAGTTGTTTTTCCTAACCATCAAAGTTTTCTTGGGTGTGTCTTTTGTATGTTATCGTGATTTTTTAAATCATTGTATAACTTTTACTTTATGTATTTTCAGATTTTTCTTTGATTGTAATGTCTTCGGCTAATTGTGATTAATGGAAACTAAATTTATTCAGCAAAAAAAAAAAAGAATATAACCTCTACTATAATTCGGAACATGTATTATGTATATGTAGAATATTTGTCAGATGATAAATCGGAGGAGATAATTTATTTCATAATACTTGATAATTTTTTTGCAATAAGTGTTGTGCAAAAATGATCTCTAATAAAATGTTTAATTCAAAGACGGTTAAGCTTTTCGCACGTATGAAAAAAGACGGTTAAGTGTTTCACACGTATGAAACTCTTAAGGTTGAGCCAGCCCAATTTACCAATCTTATAATGTTAAGCCCAGTAGTACACTGAAATTCAGGCCCAAGGCTAAAAGTGTAAAAGCAGTATCCAAATTGTACACAGAGGAGCTATGCCTATGAATGAATGAATTGCCCACATATTCACCCAAAGAAAAAAAGAATGAATTGCCCACACAGCCAAACTACACGCAAACAATCCCCACTCGTACCTTTGACGCGTGTCTTCCACGCTCCACTTGTCTTCATTCAGTGTACTCCTCGCGTTCTTCTATTGACCCTCATTTCATCCCAATTCGATCAAACAAAAAACAAACCCTAATTTCTCAATCCCAAAACCTTCAATTTCCTCGAAATTCCATTAATTTCGTATGGAATAACACAAATTCAGCATTTTTCTCACTAGATTTGCCGGTATTTAAAAAAAAAAATCGAAGATTGAAATTCTAATTATAAAGTTCTTTATATGGATTCAAAGGAGGAAGAATTATCTATGGCGATATATAAGCCTTCGAATTTCACCGGAGGTTGTTTGGAAATACGGTTATTTTATGTCCGAATCGCGCCGTGCCAGGTTGATTCGTTGCCGGACCACCTCAATCTACGTCATCTCCGGCGAGAAATTGGCGTATCGCTCGAAATTAACGGTTATCGTATACCGGCATCGGAGACTGCGTCGATCGCGTTACGGCGGGACCGTGTTGATAGGGATTCATCAGAGGTTACCTATGTAACGACGGATAATGTTAGGTTATCTGGAGCGGTGGAATTCGAGGTGCGGGAGAACGAGGATGAGCTAATTCTTTGTGGCTCGTTGGAGAGATTAGAGACGGCGGCTGGGGCGTGGACGAATGGGAGTGTATTGGAGAATGATTTTGGAAAAACTGGGTGGAGCATGGATTGTTATACTTCTGCATCAATAATTACCTCTGGTACGTCGGCATTCTTCCAACCGAAGCTCGGCGGAGTTTGCTCGCCCACTATTGAGGTTTATATAGCTGGATGTTGTTCTGGAATGCCTGTCATTTTGACCAAGACAATTCAGATTAGTCCAAGGAAGAAGGTGCCTAGGCATAGGATGCTAGATGCAATTCCTGAGGATGAGGAAATTGGGAAGGATCAAGTGTTTGCAAATGGATCAATCCGGCAGCGAAAATTGCAGGTAATTGGAAATTTTTATGCCACTGGTTTTAGTATCTGTTCAAGTTTCATTCCGGTTTTTAAACCGTGTATGGAGATAATGTGGGATGTCATGAGATGTGACTAAGTTACAAACCTTACCGCAACCCTCCTCCTTTATCCGGGCTTGGGAGCGGCAGTAAGTATTGCAAACTACAGGCGAGGACCGGCAGTAAGTATCACAAACTAAATTTCATAACACTCACTGACGTGATGAGACTATGGTGTTTGATAGAAGGAAATGGAGGGAATGTATTCATGCGAAAGACCATAGAAATCTTAATGTAGCCTATCCCAATTACTTGGGATTAAGGCTTTGTTGTTGTTGTATGGAGATAATGTGGAAGGTTTGAAAGCTGATGCCTTTGTGCTTCCATGCGAATAAGCTGTGAGCAATCAACTTACATCTTAGTGAAATTGATATTCAGTGACTTGGTTTTAAATCAATAATTTAAGTGGAGAAAATGGAATCTTGTAAATGGTGGCTAACATTTTATGCAACAAGTAATTACTTTGGAGGAAGAAGAAAAACAACTAAAAAACGTCTTATAAAGCTTTGAATTGGAAATATGTTCTTGTAGTGAAGGAAACTGGAATGCTTTATGGAGGTTTATAATTAACATTGAATTTAGAATGCACTACCAAATCTGTAAAGAATTATGGAAATATAATGTGGTTTTAGCAAGCTTCTCCTGTACAAATTGTTAAACAGGTGGGTAGTTGAGATTAGGTGTCCTCCTTGTGATTAAGTAACTATACTTATAGGAATCGGATGGCCAAGTGGGTAAGGCTATCTTCATTTGGGGCTTAGGTCCCAAGTTCGATTCCTGTATCTCCTCGTTCATGGGGCAATAATTCTCCTCCTCTGGTGAGGCTTAAAAAAAAAGTAACTATACTTAGGAACGTCCACCTGAGTTATAAATGCATTTCTATGGAATTGCAACTTGTGTGTTCTGGGGACACCACCATTTACATTGGTATCGTTATAGAATGGCACTCCAATTGCTGCTGGTTGTTATGTGGTTTTGTGCAACTTTGTTTCTTTTATGCTAATTGCCGGTTTCAGGATTATCTCCTTTGTCGCAGAATATTGCATTGGCCTTGTAGGCTGACGTTTGAATATATTGTTTCAAGCTAGCACCCATTCTTAATTGTTTGTGTTTACCAGGCCGCCACTCAATTTGTTTATACATGTCTCAAAAGTGAATGTTTATCTGTATATTATGAATAGTTACTTGAGTATATGGTGGAAGACTGTCAACTTTTACTATGGGAAAGGGAGTAAAAGCTCAACTTCCTCTTTTGCAAATTTTACTTTTGTTACCCGAAAAGCAAGTGGAGTGAAATTCGCTTTCACATGAAGATCAAGATTTCAACTTTTTAAAGTTTCCTTCTTTGCATGGCATATTTCCTGGTGATTCTTTGTCTGCTGATGGAGAAGAACTGAAATCATGAACTATTGCACATCTGAAAATTGGGAGAGTATATTGATGTTGTAATAGTATTAGTCTGCTGCAGTGGGAAAATGGTTTGGAGATTTTATTTCTAGATATTTGATACTAGTTATAAGTGAAGAAGTATGATTAGAAGATGTTATATTTAGTGAATGGAAAGGGAATATCTGTTTTCTGCAGACCATTGTAGCAACTAGGTCAAACTTTGTGAGGAAAGTGGGGATTTCTCTTACGATAATGCATGTTTCATGGTTGTAGATGTAGTTGTCAGTGGTAGTGTTGCCTTACGGAAAAAATGCAAGCCCTTTGTTTGAATTTCTATTAGCACATTTGTATTTCACATTTTACTGATCTGAAGTTTTTTCCGCTATAGTTTTTCCTGTTGCTCCAATCATAGTTTTATTATTCTCATTTTAGCTGCTTCATTAGAATAAATCTGTTTGAGCTCTAAGGATACTTTTCGCTTTTTGCAGATCACAGAGGCAGATGAGGAGGACTATGAGTCTGATGGAAAGACTGTAAGCTACTACTACTCGGAGGATATGTATCCAGGTGAGGATGGCCAACTCTCATGGTTTAATGCTGGTGTAAGGGTTGGTGTAGGCATTGGCCTTGGTATGTGTCTCGGGGTGGGGATTGGTGTGGGACTTCTCATGCGTTCATATCAAGCTACTACGAGGAATTTCAGGAGGAGATTTTTCTAGATCTTCGATTCTTGAAAAGTATGGCACTACCATAGTTAACGAGTAGACAGTGAAGTTTAAATTTTGGCACCATAACGTTTAAGAGTAGTATAGTATATATAGCATCCAACTGATGAAGTGAAGGGCAAATTATGAAGTATCCAACAATTCTAGTTTGCTGTGTGGGATTGGGGATATAGGTTTAGTTTCGAATTTTCATCTCCGGTTTTGCAAAAGTTGAATTTGTTTGTTGGTGAAGCCGTGTGATCAAATCCGAAATGTGAGATTTAAGATGTTATCCAATTGCACTGCTTTTCCGTTCCGTTGTGACGATATTTTGTTTTAGATTGAGATGCTCTTCGATATCGGATGCTGAATCGGTACATAGTATATATCCTTTGTATTTAGGCCTTGAGAGTTCAGTATATATATGTTCTTTTTGTGAGAAGTTGTCATGAGAGATTTATGTCCAAAATCTTGAAATAATTTTGACATTTCTAATCATTCAATTTTGTCCCATGTAATAAAATTTCATTTTCTGTATTTTTATTAAAACTTTTTGTGGAAATTTTGTCCCATGTAATAAAATCTTAGTTGGGAGGATCTATTATTTGTCTATTAAGAAGAATAGTTATTAGAATGGAATGGAGTATCATTATTAATTGAATATATTAATGGTATAATATGTCAATGAGGCTTGTATTTTTAACATATATTATTAGTGTTCACACTACTGTTCGATTGTTTTAGATCCACACAATTATTAATTATCTACAAAATTTGGCTTTGTTATCCTATCTACGATAATTTTGGCAAGCAATTATGAGTCGTGAAAATGAATTGTGTAGACAATTAATAGTCATGGAATTACAAAAAAAAAAAATTACAAAACATAATTTTAGGACAGGACAGTTGTACGTCTGTAACAGTTTTCGAATCAAAATTTACAAATTACTTCCAAAATATTAATCTTAAAATAACTAAAATAAAAAGTTCATCCAATATATTTATTTATTTTTAATCTGCTGTTACATCCGTCCACTACAGCTCATTCATTTATACAGTCTCTCCATCTCTTCTTCTCTCTCGCTCTCCATCGACAGAGAAGAAGCTCGGGCGTGATTTCTTAAGCTTACTTGAATCGGTAATTAATTTCTTCAATTTCACAAATTAATTATATGCTTTCATTATTTTCGATTTTCATGCTCTGTTGTTCCATTGCAATCGATCAATTTCTTTTCAATATTTATTTATTAGGTTGTGATTTCAGGTTTTTGTTATGATATTTTGAAGGTGTAAGTTTATGTTTTTTTTCTAGATCTTTTTTTTTGTGATCTAATGTTACTTTTTATATTTTAAAATTTTATTAGAAACTTGTTTATATATATATGTGTGTGTGTGTGTGTGTGTGTGTAGAAATGTCTGATTTCTGATAGATCTTCTATGCAATCGCCATTTTGTTTGGTGAGTTTAATTTATTGGATTCTCTTAGTTTTTGCGCTGTTGTATAATTTTTAATTCTTTTCGTAGCTTTCGGATATTCTATACCATTTTCTGTATAATTACTTTTGTAGTAACACTTCAAATTATAGAATTTTTTTTTTATTTGTGTATATTCTAAATTATAATAACACTTTAAATTAAACATTAACAATAGTATAATTAGGCAGGCTACAGGGAGTGGGGAGTGGTTGGTACAAAAAGTGTTATGGAGGATCTCTTGCCGTTTCATAGTTAGTTTTCAGACTGCAATTGGAATTCAGTATATCTAAAATTGAGAGACTTGCTTATGATTTAATATGGTTTTCTTTAGCATGAACTCGATATTGACATGAAAATTCTTACTATTGGGATTGCAAATTTATATGCTTGTTTAACTTTATGGTTGGATTTGTCATTTGTATTGCTTGTTTTCAATAACCGGAGAAGTACCATTTGGTAAAATTGTGAGACTGTTAGGAAAAGTATAATATCAGGAGTTCCTTTGGTGGATTGGAATAGTACAATTTGGAACTGAGTTTGAGGGCACTTGTGAAGCTTTCCGATATGTTATCACATGATATTTTTATGGACAAAATCTTGAACCATCACTAAAGTTCCATTTTTTTTTTTAACTTTTCTCTCCTAGAATCTAAATTTTTATATAAGTATTTTTATTACGGGCTTACATTTTATGAAATTAAATGGAGAAACATGCATATCTAAATTAAACATGATGTTGCAAGCCATTATATTCCTTTTTTTTTTTTAGAAACCTCACTTGCTTTTTTGGTTTCATCATTCTGTTACATATTTTTTGTGCATGCATTTAGAAACTAATTATGTTACACTTCTGTTCGAACCAAATTTGTTATGGTTTTTGGTTCTTGTGTTGAGTTATGGACCTCCTTTTGCGGTTCATTTCTCCGCATATCTGTTGAAATTGATCATTTTTAGAGAGATTTGTGTACTAGTGGAAGGGAATAAAAAAATGTCGGGTATGGAGGAAGGCAAAGAGCAAGTAGATGTCGGTGCTGCAGAGGAGTCTGAGAAATCCGCACCAGCACCCCAACAGGAGGTTGGCTTGATTGCTGCGTATTTTTTTATAACTATTTCTATGTCAGCGTGCAACCATTTTTTTAAACAGTTTTCTTGTACAGGAGGCAGTTATTAAAAATAAGTATGGAGGTATCATGCCCAAGAAACCGCCATTGATTTCTAAGGTACTATCATAGCCTCCTCATTCATCATTAGTTGTTATACTAGTGCTGACATATTGAGGATAATGCTATTCGTAGCTTATTATCTAATGCACAACTTGTTTTTGTTTTTAGGATCATGAACGTGCTTATTTTGACTCAGCTGACTGGGCATTAGGAAAGGTATTTGTTTTTCTGAAGTGGACCTGGTTTTATTCATTCTTGTTGCATATAAAAGTGAGAGATTTAACGTATGTTTGTATCACCTGACGTGCTACAATGCTATACATGTACAGCAAGGAGTGGAGAAGCCTAAAGGACCACTAGAGGCACTTAGGCCGAAGTTACAGGTATATAGTTCTACTTCTTGTCTTTTTCTTTTTGGGCAATTTTGACTTGCTTTTTCGTCATGATTGGGAGTGGCACTGATTCATAAGTTTTCATGATTCAATATTTGGGGTTTCTGTTTTATGATCTTCGTTTTGGTACAGAAATCCTTACAATTCTTTAAAGATTTTCTTCTTTATTCACTCCCTCCATTAAACTCGTTTGCAACTTGGTCTTCCAGCCAACACATCAACAAACAAGATACCGCAAATCTTTTTGTGCTCCAGCTGAAGGTGAAGGTAAGATATGTGAAGATAAATACTATATTCTTGCTTTTACATATCTTTTCGCTCCTCGTGCTCGATTTGACTGGATATATTTTTTGGTGATTCCTTCACCATGGTGGTGGGATGTGTAGCTGTGGACAGTGGGGGATTTATATTTGAAACTTTCTATTTGATCCTCTTCTCTTCCTAACTTGTTAACATATTTGATTTTAGATGGAACTAATGCCCCTGAGGACGCGAATGCTAATGAATGAAAAGTGGACTATCATCCTTGATCTGCCAGGGAGGTTTGGTTGTCATGTGGACATGAGTTGAGCAATTTTATGTTTAAAATAAGATTTCCGTTTGCATCATTTGGAGATTTTAAACTTCAACCAGTATTGTTCCTGATGTAGGATATTTTTTAACCCTACCATCGAATGAGCAATGAACTATATATATCATTGTGATTTACTATATTTCTTTCTGTTTTCAAATTGAGTAGCATGCATATATGCAATTAGTTAGGTGTATGTTTGGGAAAGTCCCTGAATCCTTGGTGGTTATCCTGTCGTTGCTGCCAACTCTTGTCTAAAATTCAAAGAAAATAAACATTGTTAGGGGGATTGGAGATGCGGGGATCGAACCCCGTGCCTCTCGCATGCAAAGCGAGCGCTCTACATTTGAGCTACATCCCCATCTGATATTTATGCAACCTTACAAAGTCAAGAGATCTACTACTCGGACTACGTTTATGAATAATAGCAAAAGACCAGATGAATTTTGGCTATTGTGATGATTTATTATTATTATTAGCCAACTACTTTCTCAACGGACGAAATTATAGCCACCCGACCTAAAGGAAAACTTTTTCCTACACAAGGCAATCATAGCCTACTTTACTCTCAAATAAATTTGCACTCTGGATCCTATGTGAAATAACTTTTTCTCAATACATATGGAATGCCTCGGAATAGGTGTCACGGGTTTATAATAGGTGTTCGTTTTAAATCAATCTTAACCGTCAAAATTTTATTCCAGTGGACGAGGGGAGTTTTGCACGGGAGACAATGTCATGAATTTGGACCCCTTTATTAATAGATATGGACCCTTCTTCTATGAACGGGTCAAAACTAAAAATTTACGTAAGAAAATAGTGAGTTATGATGTATTGCACATGTTTTTGTCCTAAGATGTAGTTATCCCGATTCGCCACCCGAGCCACCTTGCTATGCTTATTGTTGGTCTTGGATCCAGATATTGCTTACTTGGTTAGTATTGTAAGTCAATTCTTGTCTTCTCCAACTGTCGATCATTGGGCTGCTTTGGAACATATCTTATGTTACTTGAAAGGTGCACCTGGACGAGTTATATTATATAAAAATCACAACCACTCTCGTATCGAGTGCTTTTCTAATTCTGACTGGGCAGGCTATAAGATGACTAGAAGATCCACGACAGGTTATTGTGTCCTTGTGGGATGGGATTTGGTTTCATGGAAGAGTAAGAAACAACATGTTGTTTCTCGCTCTAGTGCAGAAGCAGAATATAGGGCTATGTCACAATCGACGTGTGCTTATGTGGATATATCAGCTCTTGGTTGAAATTGGCCTTAAAGTTTCCATTCCTGCAAGGTTGTATTGTGATAATCAAGCAGCTCTTCACATTGCTTCTAATCCAGTTTTTCATGAGTGCACCAAACATATTGAGTTAGATTGTCATTTTGTACGTGACAAAATAGAAGATGGTTTCATTTCTACTGATTATGTGAAGACTGGAGAACAATTGGGTGACCTCCTCACAAAGGCGTTAAATGGAGTTCGAGTCAATTATCTTTGTAGCAAGTTGGGCATGATCAACATCTATGCTCCACCTTGAGGGGGAGTGTTACAACCTATTAGCATATTTAGCACATTTAGCACATGTTGTATAAGTGTATATACACAATTATAGTGATTAGATTGATTAGATTGATTATAGGATTTGATTGATCCTTATTGATTATTTTCTTTATTTACTTTCCTATTCAGTTTTCCTATGAGTGTATATATATGTAACACTTGTTCTATATGAAATACAACTTGAGTATTCACAATTCCTAATTACTTTGTTACATGGTATCAGAGCAATAGTGAATTAGGGTTTAAGTGAGATACTCGTTTGGGGCAATCTGAAAAATTGTCAAAATTAAAGTTTGAGTCTCGTTTAGGATCTCTACATTGGGTTGAGAGTTTTTCGACACCGAGATTCTAATACTCAGATCGGCATTGAGATTTCGGCGGTGACTTTCTCAGCAACTCAGAAGCACATATACGTGCTCGATTTGGTATTTCGAAACATATCTGATTTTCCATTCAAGTCCATTTTGTTATCGTTTATTGCTATGGCCAATTCAGGTAATCCAAATACATGTCTCATTTCTTCATCATCCAAATTCGTCATTGATTCGGGTGCAACAGACCATATGTCGGGTAATCCTAACTCTTTCACCACATATCAACATGCCCAAAGTTCAGCCACACTGTTTGTACAGGTACCGATGCTCCTATGGAATCCCGAAACCCATTCTCCATCTACGTTCCTAAGTAGTCCCCCTCCACCACCCCTGCCCGTGTTACCAATGGCTGAGCCGTCCACATTTAGCTTTAGCCACCCGTCAGGCGGTTTAGTCCAAGATATATGGATAATTCTTGATTGCCGTGAACTCCTGGCATTCCCTCCTAAAGCATGAAATTTAGTCGATTTAGTTATGGTGTCACGAAAAGAAGGGGTGCACGGTTTTCCTGGGGAGAACAACTTGTTGTTTATATGATTCCACAGAGCCCAGCATCCGTATGCAAATATACTCCCCCAGGGTATATTATTAAAAGTTGAAAGAGTGGTTGCCTCAGCGCTTCTCTTTAACCACTTATCGAAGCTGTTGTTGTGAAGGCATGAGATATGCTGAGGGAGATTCATGTGCTGCCATAACTCTTGGGCAATAAAACAGTCTCTCAGAATGTGTTCAATCGTTTCGGGATAGAGGCCACATTGAGGGCAAGTAGGATTAGGACTGATATTCTTTCTGTGAAGATGCTCTCTAGTAGCCAGCCGGTTATGGGAACAAAGCCATAAGAACATTTTTACTCGTTGGTTACAATTCACCTTCCAGATCCAGTCCCATTCTTTAGCATTTGTAATGAAGTCAGGATTTTCTTCATGGATGGCCATGTGGGTGGCCATTGAATTGAAATTACCATCAACCAACATTTTCCATTTTCTACGATCAGGCGAGCCTGAGTGGTCAGATCTAGGGACACCTGTAATACAATCAGCAAGATCCTTTGGTAATTCAAAAGTGTGTGTAAATAACTGTTAGTTTGAGTAAAAATTTAGTTACAAAGGATATTTTTCTTAATATATACTCATAAATTTTTAACTTTTTTTTAAAAAGAAAATAATATCATTAATAGATATTAGGAACTACATGAGGGAGGTGGAATTCCAATGGATCCCCTACCATTTGAAATGGGACATCAAGCCTTAGAAAAATTTCAGCTAACCAATGAGCTAGAACATTGCAAGACTCGCGGTCATAGAAAAATCTAGAGAATAAATACCCTATAGTACAAAATTCTATGATCGTATAACCAAACACTACAACAAAAAAAGCAATAGCAAAACTGAGGTCACGCACAAGCCAGAGGCCTTTCACAACTTCGAGAGTTCTTGTCTGCAAACTTTCAAAACAAGTAAAAATAAGATGGGAAATCAGCTGAAAACCGCGTAGAGTAGTTGGCCAGCGACCACGCCAGATACGAACAGAGTGTCCGCTCACGATCCTCCATTTGAAGCCATGTTGCAATAAAACTCTATCTTGATGGATGCTTCTCCAAATTTAAGACGGTCGCCCATATCGATTGCTTACAAAAAAAAACTTGAAATAAATCCTAACTTAAAACTTGGAAAAAAACCTAACAATGTCATGATAGTAATCATGAAGCTGACAAAAGGCTTTATTATGAAAAAGAAAATACTAGTAGAGTTCTGCACCATTTTGAGGCGCATTAGATATTGAATTGTCCAGAATTTGCTAATGCCTTGACAATTCACGAACAGGCGACTCATGGATTTTGGCGGGGCTGACTTGCGACCTCCATCTTATCCTGATTAACGTCAGGAGCCCCCGTTAGAAATATTTTAGTGAGCGAAAATAAGCTAAGAATTGTAAAGAAATTATTGGAAAATCCAATAACAATATTTACAAATTGGATGAAAAGAAAAAACAACCCAACACATATGCGATCAAAGATAAGACCAACAAACAAAAGACATGTGATGTCTGGCCCAAATATAGAGGCAGCCAAGACTGGGCCAGCACCATGCGGCCCAGTAGTATAAAAATACCATAAACATATGTTTACCCACTCCCCTGCCCCAAACATCTGCCCTAAGAATCTGTCCCTTCTCCAACCCAGATCTGATCTTGGGTCCAAAACCCTATTTCACTTCAGCATAACCAAATCTGCCCAGCGCCCATTCGCCGGAACCCCGCAAACTCCGGCCACTGTGTTCTTCCCCGGCGGACCTTCCATCTCCCCTCTATCCACTCTCTTCCATAACTCCAACCCTAAATATAGACTCTCAATAGGGTGCTTGGCCCAGAAAAGCTTCGAAAAAGACATATAATCTCTTGCTACTATTTCGACACAACAACGAGCTAGCCTGCCGAATTTCAATGGCACATACTCCTGTATCCTTAACCAAATTATAGCATATCCAAAAAAGTTTGAAACGAAATCTAGCAGACATATTCCTTGTACCCCGCAAACTGGTACATACTCCGTTACCGGAGCAAAGTCGTGGCCCAACAAACAGATCGAAGAGAACCAATCTTTTGTTCCGACACGATCTAAAATCATATTGATTGAAGAAGACATCAAGAGATGAGGAGTGCGGCCGATGACATTCATCGTCCGGATAGAAGACGCACACGATGGCGTAGAAAACCCTAGAAAACTAGGGAGAAGTTCCGACATGATCGGAGCCTCACCAGAGGCCAAAGAGAATTTTTATTCTGAAATTTTTAACTGTTGATTTATATTTAACGATAATGACAAAATATCGCATTTTTTTAAAAAAAGTAGTAGTGTTTTTAAAATAACTAGTCTGAAGAAATAACTATTTTTGCGATTTTTTTATTTTGAAACTCAAACTAACCAGCAGCGGTTCGAATTCTCTGTTATACTTCATGTGATATTTTAATTACGAAAAATATTACTCATATAAATTTTAAGCGTCATTTCTAATTGCAAGTATGAATATGACTATACTTAACAATGTAAACAGTTCTTCATTATTAAAAAAACACACTTTCTTCACTCTTCCGCGGACATGCTTTGGGGAAAATGAATATTCTTGGGACTATATCAGAAACAAGAAGTTCCAAAAGGATATTACTGCAAATTAAAAAGAAAAAAAAAACTCGAAAAAGGAAACCCAAAGCAAGCAGAAGAAGACGACAACTAGTGTCACTCACTCTCTCTCTCTCTCTCTCTCTCTCTACACTTTGATCTTCCGTTTCATTTATCTCTCTTCAATCACCACGCCTTTTCTCTTCCATTTCAATCCAAATGCTCTCAAAGATTTTGATTTGAATTGTTCCTACAATGAGTGCGAAAAGGCTGAGCTCCTCCAGTTCCAGATCTCCGGCGAAAATGTCTCTGTCTCAGCCGCTGCCCCTCGTTGTCACGCTCAATTGCATCGAAGACACAGCTCTAGAAGCTGAGTGCCTGTCCGATATCGCCGTCGTCGAGCATGTCTCACTCAGCCGTTTAGCCGAATCGCGGATCGAGTCTGCGGCGGCTGTGCTTCTTCACTCGCTTGCTTTCCTTCCACGCGCCGCTCAGAGACGTCTTCGTCCTTGGCAGCTCATCCTTTGCCTTGGCTCCTCTGACCGCGCCGTTGACTCCGCTCTCGCTTCTGATCTCGGCCTTAATCGCCTTGTTCACGTTGATGTCAGCCGCTCCGAGGAGGTCGCCGATACTGTTATGGCGCTGTTCTTAGGCTTGCTTCGTCGGACTCACTTGCTTTCTAGGCACGCACTATCGGCTTCTGGCTGGCTAGGCTCTGTACAGCCTCTTTGCCGCGGAATGCGCCGCTGCCGCGGACTCGTGTTGGGGATAGTTGGTAGATCTGCTTCAGCTAGGTCCTTGGCTACTCGGAGCTTAGCTTTCAGAATGAGCGTGCTCTACTTCGATGTTGACGAGGTATACGAACTCAATTCGTGCAAATTAAATGCCACAAGTTGTGAATTTTTATTAATTATTGAAATCTGATAGTTATCACAATAGTAATTGTCGAAGCTTGTCGTTATATTGAATTTGGATTACCTAGAATTGTCCAAGCTTGTCCTTATATTGAAATCTCCTAAATGCTACTATTTTGAATTTGGATTACCTAGAATTGCTTGTAATGTAAATGAAAAACACCACCGCATTGTATTGTAGATGAATGGTTTACTGTTTCCTTATCATCTCTATTACTTTACATATGTATTTCTTAATAGGCCTTTTAGACCTGTTTCTGATGACTGATATTTTTCTTACTACGTTCACAGGGAAATAGAAAGATAACTAGATCTTCCATGACATTTCCCCCTGCTGCTAGAAGAATGGATACTCTTAATGATTTACTTGCTGCAAGCGACCTTATATCTCTACATTGTGCTCTGACAAATGAAACAGTTCAGATTATAAATGCAGATGGTTTGCGGCACGTAAAGCCTGGTATCAGTTTTGTTGACATGAATATCTAATGTTTCTTAAACACATTTCTGTTTTCTTACATAATATTGTCGCTTCAATGCAGGTGCATTTCTTGTCAATACGGGTAGTAGCCAACTGTTAGATGATTGTGCTGTGAAGCAGCTTCTAATTGAGGGTACCCTTGCAGGCTGTGCCCTTGATGGTGCTGATGGACCACAATGGATGGAAGCATGGGTATGATGTAGTATTAGGGTATGGGGAATAATTGAAATCATGTTCGTGTTGTATTTCTGTCATTTGTTATGATAATCACAATGGTAGGGCATGATATTAAAAAGACAATGATTTCTAAATTCTTAGTTTTGATACTTATACTGTAGCCATATAGATAATAATCCTTAAAGATGCAATGCCAAATTGCCCGAAGTTGTAAGAGATATGCACCTCTGTAATTTTCTAGAACAAATAGTAACACTAGCATAAGAGGTACATTATTTTCAATATTGATGATAGTGAAGCTCGCGGAAGACTCTTCAGCTGAAAGCATATTCAATCTGAGCATTTGTAACTGGAATAAAATGTCTGCATGATTCGTGAAGAAAGATACTTGGAATTTTAAGGTGTTACTTACAGTTTGAGCTTGACATAAATAAAGGATTTGCATGTTTATTCTTAGAGATAACAGTTATGGTGCCATTTCTCTGTTGCATTTCCTGAATTTCCTGTTGGAATGATATGAATGATGCTTTGTGCACCACTAATGCTCTGGATGCTGAATGAAAGAAGCATGGTGATGTGCACATAAATCAAAATGGTTCTTGGGTCTGCCTTCTCTGATGCCTTTTGGCTTTGATTTGAGGGCATGATTCTGTAGCAAACGCTGACGGCATAGGGGACCATTGTTACATGTGTATTATATGAGCAACCACTTTGTGCACTTGTTGCCAAAGGTTAGGTTAGTCTCCAATACATCTGTTTCAGTGGTATCCTGGGAATCAGCCACTTTGTTTGACAAAGGTTAGGTCTGTATCCCGTCCTTCCCCGCCCGACTTAATGGGTTATGCTATTGTTGTTGTTGTGTAATGATATGAATGATGCATGTTAACACTCTGATATTGTTTTACATTTCACAGATGTATCATATACGTCCAATTTTCATCCTCCTTACTCCATCCTTTTATCCTTTTTGGCATGATTTAAGGTACGGGAGATGCCAAATGTTTTGATACTTCCTCGCAGTGCTGATTACAGTGAAGAAGTCTGGATGGAGATAAGGGAGAAGACTATTTCCATATTGCAGGCATTTTTCTTGGACGGTATGACTCCAAAAGATTCTGTATCTGACGAAGAAGAGGAAATTGAGATGGCTAATGAAAATGTAGAGTGTGTGACACAAGCTGCTGAAAGTGCATTACGGGGTTCTATTGGAGAGGCACTAACTGAAGATATTCATTTAACTGCTGAAAGCTCACAAAGAAAGACTTCAAAGCAGTTGAAGGAATCTCCTAGTCAGCATCAGAGTCCAGTTGTTCCACAAACCTCTCAACATACCACATCAGGTAGAACTGAAGCAAAGCGAAGTAGATCAAGCAAGAAGTCTAAAAGAAGGCATGCCCGCCAGAAATCACAGCACAAAGTCGATGATCATTCGATTGCTGAAAGGGAAAGTACTTCACATCACGAAGACGATACAGCAATGAGTGGCACAGATCAGGTGTTGAGTTCTAATTCACGCTTAGCTTCTCCTGATGACTTAAGAGGTAAAAAAGCAACGGTAGAATTAATAGAGAAGGAATCTTTTGAGAAGTCAAGCTTGGAGCTCATTGGGAAATCTGATGAACTGCTGAAAGATGGTTGTATTATTGCTTTACACGCAAGAGATCATCATGCACTCCATATCTCCAGACAAAGACTTAAAGGCGGGGGATGGTTCCTAGACACAATTCCCAGTGTGACAAAAAGAGATCCAGCAGCACAATTTCTTGTTGTTTTCAGAAGCAAGGTCCGTATGTAGAGGGTGAATTCATTTCTCAGTAGCTTGCACGTTTTATTTTGTCAAATGGAATGTGATTTCATTTTCCTTTATTAGTTATGAGGATTCTTGTAAGAATATTTAGTTTGGATTCCTAGAAAGAAAACCAAAGAAGAAAGTGTTCTTTGGTATTAGAGTCCTGCCAAAAGTATGCACCAAGAAATTGAACTTTCCCAGTTTTTGAAGAGTTGTTTCGTCTGTGCAGGATACAATCGGTCTGAGATCTTTCACCGCTGGAGGAAAGTTGTTGCAGGTACATTATGATACCTAATTAAACATCTTGAGTATTTACTTTTGGAATCATTCCATGCATACTATTTCTTAATGCTGGACAGATGCAATTTTTGTTATTTTGCTCAGTAGATTTCATTATTATTTTCTTCCATCCCACTAACTCGAAATTGAATGATACCTCCACCCAAAAATAAATAAATAAGAAGTGGGCAAATCTATAATATATAAAGTTAAACCAAGTTGAGGTAGAAACTTCATGATGTGGCATATTAATATATGTGTTCCAATCATAAGCTTCCATGTGGCAACTTTGTCATTAATTTTCTTCTAAAAATAGTGCTTCATGAGCTATAATCTTCATCTTCATTCTAAAGTTACTATGAAGATGAATAGTTTTGCTATAATATTCATCTTCGTTCTAAAGTTATATATTTATAGATTATAGAAAAAGTATGTAACATAAATGAATTGAATTTAAATGAAGAAGTTCAATGGGTTTTCTTAATGAATAAGTTGAATGCTTTTCTTTTTTAATGAAGAAGTTCATTAGTTCTTTTTAAATTAAGAAGTTGAATTGTTTTTTTAAATAAAGAAGTTCAAGAGTTTTTTTTTTTTAAAATGAAGAAGTTCAATAGTTTTCTTTTTTAATGAAGTAGATTTAATGTATATAGGAATTCTAAAAGTCTTCCATCATAAAGTATATTTAATATTCTAAGAAAATAACATTGATATAGGAATTCTAAAAGGCTATGTAACATAAATGAATTGAATTTAAACGAAGAAATTCAATGGGTTTTTTTAATGAATAAATTGAATGATTTTCTTTTTTAATGAAGAAGTTCATTGGTTCTTTTTAAATGAAGAAGTTGAATGAGTTTTTTTTTAAATGAAGAAGTTCAATAGTTTTCTTTTTTAATGAAGTAGATTTAATGTATACAGGAATTCTAAAAGTCTTCCATCATAAAGAAGATTTAATATTAGAAAATAACATGCATATAGGAATTCTAAAAGACTTGCATTGTGAAGTAGATTTAATGTTGCAAGAAAAAACGGAATTCTTATTCATGTATATAGAAATTATGAGAGTCTTGCATCATAAATTATATTTAATATTTCAAGAAAATAACCGACTATATAAACCAAAATCAGTCATGCATTCCTTAAAAAAAAAAAATTTATCAAAACAAACATTATGGGGAAATCAAGACTTCAATATGTGCATCTCAATGAACTTGGAAAAGGCAAACAAGAAAAGAGAATATTATTTCGAGTAACCAGATTATGGAACACCTTCATTCAATGTCCAGAAACCTGACGATTTAATGAGTATTGATTCTTTGATTTTGGATGAAAATGTAAGATTCATTCTAATTTATTTTGTTGTTGTAAACGTGATTATTAATTTTATAGAGGATTTGCAAATCTAAAATTTGCTCCTCACTAATCTTCTATGCAATTGGCTCTCATATTTCTTAGTCATTTTAAACACTCATTTGATTTTAGAAACCATAATCATTAGCAGGTGCTATATATATGTTTTCAAATTAGCACCAACCACCATGACTTTAAAGGTTCAAGCAATGCAGTTGTCTACAACCGATAATCGACCATACATCTAGAGCTCATTAACATGGTTATCCAGTTTCAGTCATATCTCTAAGCAACAAAGCAAGCTAGAAAACATGTACGGCATCATCAAAAGAGATATGAATTAAAATAAAAATTAGAAATACAACCGTTCGCATCGCGCGGGGATGAAACCTAGTTAGAAATATAAATTCATGGATATTTGGATTGGTGAGAAGATACTGGTATAGCATTTAGCTGCTTCAGTTAGATTGGTCAGTCAGCAAGTCCAATTCAAAAATAGGATGCCATGTCACCACTCACCAAACACACGTTTCTCTCTCTGGGCTCTAGAAAGTAATATTGGACAATATGAAAAATAATGGTATAATTCTGCAGACGTTCTTTTTGGAAGACTTTGCACTCGCACATTCATCAGGTTCCTTTAATTAACTGAAGCTTTATAGTTGATAAATCGGGAACTCGGGTGATCCTGTAGATTGCTATTAACCCTATGATAGGGTTTCTTTACACAATTTGTTTATTAACCTACAAAAACTTATGTCTCTTGAAGGTTAAAGTGTTAACACATTATGAACAAGTACTCTTAAGAATTATTTAACCAAAAAAAAAGTACTCTTTAAGAATTTTCATTTCTCTGTTGTTTCTTGAGGCAGGTAAATACATCATGCTACAATATTTTATTTCTCATGTTTATTAGAGGTACAATCTAGAATGTATTTGGAGCATTTGAGGGATCAGTAGCCAACCCATTAATTTTAGCTTCGTCTTTCCTGTCGGTATAACTGCTGATTTTTCTTTTTCGTGCTTGATTGTTTTCTTGTATTCTTGAAACGGCTCTTCCCTTATGTGTTAGATATTACGTACCAGATTGATTTTTTTTTTTTTTTTTTAATGAATACCAAATAGAATGTTTGATCGAGACATGCAGATTTCAATTCCATTTCATAATTGCAGATAAATAGGAGAATGGAATTTGTATTCGCAAGTCACAGCTTCGATGTCTGGGAGAGTTGGACATTTGAAGGATCTTTGGAGGAATGTAGACTAGTAAATTGCAGAAATCCGTTGGTCAGTTCCTGCCTTCATTTCGTTCTCAATTTAATTGCATATGTATGCAGTCCATCATCGAAACATTCAATTTGTGCATCTTTATATGTGCCAGTTTTAGTCATATTCCTCCTTCAATGCCCACATCTCCCATCGCTTCCCCCCCCTTTTTTTTGTGTCTGCTTTAGTGGAATTAGGGAGAACTTTCTGGTATTATACTCTTATCACTAATGAACAACTAACTTAAATAATTCCTTCTGTTAGACAAGTTTTTTTCTCTTTTCTTTTTAACCTTAATCTTCTCTCTTTAAGTTTAACTCAATGTGCAACTTGCAGGCTGTTCTGGATGTCCGTATTGAAATTCTCGCAGCTGTAGGGGAAGATGGTATAACCCGTTGGCTTGATTAGGTGGTAAACATCTCTGCATTGAGAGCACGCTTTAACATATTTGAAGTAATTCATTATTGATGATTGATTTACCTTGAAAGAGTTGGTAGTAATTTGTGAAGAATTCAAGTTTTACTGATGAAAGATGATGCTCATATGCCCGAGGATGAGCCCCCTGCCACCCACAGTCAATCGCTGCATTGTTCTTTCTCTATAGATATAGCGTCCTAATACAATTATTTCAATGCTTGATACACAGCCAGAGAATTATTTAGATTTATAATCTTTTCCGTTGAACATCACGTTTAGAATGTAACAGATAATGGTTCATGCTTTTAATGTCTCTACAAAAAATAAAAAAAATAAAAAAAATCTTTTGAAATATGGTAAGTAGATTAGGAAACAAATATATTTAATTCAATGCTAAGACTAACAAGAGGACGTGGCGACTTGCTCAACAATATCGACTCTACTCTGAGCAAACAGGAATGAAGACAGGGGAGGGGTGGCAGTTGCTCCGATATTTTTAAAAATATTAGCAGATATATTAAATTTTATATGTAGTTCGGAATATTTTATCAAATTTTCCTTTCAATATTTTTTTTTGCAGTTTTTATATATAGTTTGATATACTGTTGCAGTTTTTGCCTCCAACGCCAAATTCATGGCTTCGTCCCTATGTGTAAAGTCCCATTGAAATCGTCATCAACATGTCAAAAGAAGAAAAGACTGCAAGGAGCCCCGCACTCCGCAGTCGTAAAGTAGGAGGGATTTCAACCGTACCGGAGGTTTGGATCTCACACATTTGATGGAAGTAGCGAATTTAGAAATAAAGAACACTAGGACAACAATAATTCAAAAATTTATATGAGGTCACTTATATATTTATCATTTAAATAGAGTAAAATATACTCTATATACTAATTTAAATTTTTTTCTCGGCGGGTGCATGTTATCTTATTGTTACCATGCTACATCCGCCACTGGTTGAAGGACAACAATAATGTCAACAGACATGACCTCTAAATAAATTGTTATAATTCACTTTGTCGCTCGTGTTTTACTTGCATGTCGTAAAGAAAGTTTATAGGAAAAAAAATTACTCCCAAAATGTCCAACATAGTTGTGAACAACATTCAAATTTACCTAAACATCAAATCAAAAAAGACTCAGATACCTTTTTTTTTGGAGGAAAAATATGGATTATATATTAATATCGCAAAGAACATGTGATAGGAGGAAATATTGGGTTCTCGAAACCATTGAGGCGAGGTTCTAGTCCTCGTAGCATACTTTGCCAATATATTCGTTGGATAGTTACATGATCTACGTGAAGGGATTCATGGGCAGAAATTCGTTCTAAACACCCATAAATCCTCCCCTGAAGGATCCGCTCATACTATGGGAATAAAAAAATTTGACGAAAAGGACTTGCGTATATCGTTAATGGTTTCTGATTTCGGGTGCTTAGCTGCAACCACCATAAGTCCTCCCTTGCGGAATTACTCTTTACCTGTATCCACGCGACGAAACGAGCAGCAAGTGCAAGATCTTCGTTTTCTGAGTTTCAGGAATCTAGAAAGAAAGGAGGTAGAAATCTAATTTCGGGTGATAGGGTTTTTGCGGCTATCAGAAGTCTAACACTAGGGTTTCAGCCAAAATAAATTATATAGGCGTGAGATTTTGTTCCGAAAACCAACTCCCACGTCCTGTCAACCTCTTCTGGTAGTGTGAGTTTTTATCGCATAATAACTCCCACGTAACCTCAGCGAAAACCAAATACCAAAAATGCCCTTCCTTAATCTCTAATTCGAATAATAACATTTTATTATTCTTAGAAATATAAATGTCAGATACAATGAACTTAGACACATTCTAGATTCATTGAATCTGGACATGAAGCTCGTTAACTCGTCTATGCGTGTGACCTTGCAGGTTCATATCACATTGGCAATGAAAACACACTTAGTAGTAGTATGTGTTCACAAATCACAAGCGGTTCCTAGCAGGACATTATGACTACCCAGAGTGAATGAATGTAAGGTGGAACCTAATATCAATCCACTATTCAATCCCTTTGTCTCGCGATATCCAAACTAAGCATAAGACAAGTGTAGTTGTCACCCTTATAAAGCTTAATTGTATTTATGCTCGATACAACAAATAGTATTTAATAACCACTTTATTAAATACAGTTGAGCACGGCCATGCATTTGAACGGTCTTCTATATCGAGGGGTCCATGGATCTCTCTCTCTCTCTCTAATAAGAGAGGGACAAATCCCTTACAATACTTCTCACATTCAAGCCATGATAGGATACTATATCCGATCATCAGTCGTATTAATTACTCGATTAAAAGTAATGTCCGACTGAGTCAAAACGTAGCTCCATTCATGCTGGAAACGATGAAGACATAAGGTCTAAGGATTCCAAATAGTATTGAGTAAGCAATACTTATGACTAAAGAACCATGAAGTATTAGTTCTCTAACGGATCACATCCGATACAATATATCCCAATATATTACATCTATGATATGATTTGTATCAATTACACATGATCAGTAAAACATAATCATCAATCAAACATCATATTAGTTTTATTTCATTGTAAAAAACATTACATAAAATTATGGACAATCAGAATAGTAATTGCATAAGCTAATGAGTTTTACTATCAAATCACATATTTGTTGTTGAAAAGCAAAATTCCTAGAGCATTACTAACACTATGAACGTATGAAATATTGGCACATGTACGCCCTAACAAATTCCTAATAAGGCTAATATCATGTCTTACAGCAGAGAGATCTTCTTCTTGCTGGAGGTTACTATTGACGATTCCTATACATTCACTTTCTACTTCATAAAGAAACACTCGGAAAAAAATATCTAAGTGAAAAGAAAAAAAATTGCTCTCTGTAGAAGTAGAACCACAGAATCTTGAATGTGAAAAAGATTCATCGGAGGAATCATACCTGTTACAACAAAGCAACAAGAAGCTAAAATCAAAAGAAGATACACAAGATCAATCTCAGCAACGCAGTGATACAACCCAAGGTTACTCAAGTAAATTGGGAAGCTACAAAGATAAACTTATCCAAACTCATAAAATATGTGCAAAAGATGTGAAGAAGAACTTTCTAGCTATCCATCTTGAGGAAGAATCAGACGAGGAAGGAACTGAAGATGAGATCCCCACTATCAGACTTTCCAAAGAGGTTAAACTCAGATGCAGAGGCCCCTGTATCAACAATGTCATCATCAAACCACATGGCAAACAACTGGCTTATGGTTACATAAACTTCAAGGTAAGACAAAACCTAGAAAATCATTGGAGACCTCAGATTAATAGACCTGGGAAACAACTTCTTCATAGCAAAATTCAACAGGGAAGAGGACTTCTCCAAAGTAATAGCAGGGGGACCATGGTTCATCAATGACCACTACCTGATGACCAGGCTTTGACAACTTGAATTTGATCCATACAGAGACAGTCCATCAACAACAGCTATCTGGGCTAGACTACTTAGCTTGCTAGTAGACTTCTATGACAGATGTATACTTGCAAAAGTAGGTGCTTACCTTGGTACACTGCTCAAGCTAGAGATGCTAGAACTTCAAAATCAGAGAGGGGTTGATATGCTAGAATCTGCATCCAAGTTGATTTAAGGAAGCCTCTGGTCCCTTATGTAAAAATCGGAGCCAAGCACATTCAACAAATCCAGTATGAGGGGATATAATTCTGTTATGGGTGTGGAATCATAGGTCACCAACAAAAGGATTGCCCAGACAAGAAACCTGAGGTAGAAAAACAAACTGTGAAGTCAGTAACCTCCGAAGAAATAACTCAGATGGATAAAAGCATGGAAACAATGGACATAGACTCTGAGAAAGTTCATGGAATTGGTCCTTGGGATAAGGTTCTCCCTATACTAGAGAACAATGCCCTTTCAGACATAATAAGGCTCAAGGTAAGAGCTCTGAATCTGGAAAAGTCAATCTTAAAGCTAAGGGAAGAGAATCTCAGAAAGGCAAAAATTATAGTCTTCTTGAAATTTCCTTCTCCCCTGGTGAATATTATTATGAATTATGTCAGCTCCTCCAGCTTATCTATCTTATTCAATGGAGAAGTCACATAATGGTTTGAACCTTCCAGATGTATCAGACAGGGGGACCCTCACTCTCCATACATCTTTGTCATATGCATGAAATATCTTTCTTTAAGTATTGAGAAATTTGCTGGACAGAAGACTTGGAAACCAGTCAGAGTAGGGAAACAAGGGCCCCTACTGTCTCATTCCATCTTTGCTGATGATATCATCCTCTTTGGTAAGGGAGATGACCAAACCATCCTTGAAATGAAAAGAGTTCTAGAAGACTTTTGTGCTAAGTCAGGGCAAAAAATTAACCTCAATAAGTCCAAATTCTGCTGCTTTAGATGCCTCTCTCCTACTAGAATTGCTTTCATTGAAGACGCCATTAGTATCAGATATACTAATAACTTGGGAAAGTACTTGGGATTTCCTATCTTCCAGAAGGCACCCAAAAACTCTGACTTCATGTTCTTTGTAGACAAGTTAGGAATAAGCTTAGTGGCTGGAAAGCAAATCTGCTATCTATTGCGGGTAGGAAATCCATCATTCAATCCTCCTCCTCTCAAATCCTATCTTATTACTCCCAATGCTTGCCCTTGCCTACCAATATACATGATAAGATAGACAGAGAACAAATAAACTTTCTTTGGGGCAGCACTGCGGGAAAAAGTAAACTTCACTTACTGAAATGGGACAGTGTCTCCAAACCTAAACATCTTGGAGGCTTAGGCATTAAGAAAACAATCCATGCCAGCAGAGTTGGGTTGGCAAAACTGGTTTGGAGGATTAGTAATTCTCATAATACCAGATGGGCTGATTGCATTAGAAGCAAATACTAGAAAAATGACAATGATATGAAAGAGGAACCCAAGATCAAATCTGGTTCTATCAATTCCAAGGCCACTAGAGCTGGGGGACAACTATTCCAAGATTCATCCTCCTGAATCCCTGGTAATGGTGATGTAATCAGAGTTTGGAAGGATGACTGGATTGGCACTGGCACTCTCAGAGGGGCTATCTCAGGTCCTTTAACTGATGATGAAGAAGACCTAAAATTGTCAGCTCTGTTCAGTGCCAATGGATATTGTGATCTAACCAAGCTATCATTCATTCTTCCTCCAACTCTGGTAGACTTTATCAATGGTATTCCCATATCATCTAACTGCAATCATAAAGATAGAAGAAGGTGGAAATATAGTCCCAATGGCGAGTTCTCATAAAAAATTGCTCATTCCAACATCAACAAGGAGGGCAATGAGGATTACAAGGATGGCTTAGACTGGAAATGGATTTGAAAATCCAACTGCAACCAAAGAACTAAAATATTCTTGTGGAACATGGGAGATTAGCCACTAGGAAGCTACTTAAAAAAGACAAATAGTCCAATGTTCTCTGTGCACTGTGTGTGGGTTAGAAGAGGAAGATGAAGAACATATCTTGAAAAGATGCTCAGCTGCCGTGCATTTTTGGACACAGCTAGACATTCAAACTCATCATCCAACTCTCTGGAATTTGGGATTCAGGGAATGGCTGCAAAAGGGTTCTAAAATTCAGAATATTTCTCACTTGCATAACATCCCCTGGAACACTTTATTTGTCTATGGCTGCCATGCCCTTTGGAGTAGAAGGAATCATAGTATTTTCAGACCTCAAGCTCAGTTATTGGACCCCTTCAAGGAAGCCATCTCCAGAGCTGTGGAATTTACAGCTTTTGGGGGAAGAGTAAAAAATCCTAATAACAAAACCACCACTCTTATTGTTTGGAAGAAGCCTGCTCATGGGTGAAAAAAACTGAATGTAGATGGTTCTAGTTCGAGTAACTCTAGCAAGGCCGGTTGTGGTGGTATTATTAGAGATCACTTAGGAAGATGGTTAGGAGGCTTTAGTAGAAAACTAGGCTATTGCTATTGCTCTTGTTCTAGTGCTCATGCTGAAATGTGAGATCTTAGAGATGGTTTAACTATGGCCTCCAACTTAAACATTGATATATTAAATGTCGAGTTGGATGCTATAGTTGTAATCAATCTCCTTAATCACAAGGATAACTCTTCTCACCCTATTTTTAATCTATTTTTGACTGCAGGGAACTACTGTTGAAGTTCGAAGAGGTCATAATTAAGCATATCTACAGGGAAGCGAACGCCTGCGCTAACTTACTAGCCAAGAATGGTGCTCTTTTGGATACTTTTAGTCTAATTTTCTATTTAGATTCACCTCTCTTTGTTAGTCATGGTTTGACAGGAGACGCCCATGTGGCTACTTTTGAGAGATTAGTTTATGATGTAATCTCTTATGCTTTGGTTTCTGTGGAATACTTTTGATTATGATTAATATTTATATATATCTTTATTTAAAAAAAAAAAAAAAAAAGAAACACTTGGATACTTGACTCAAGAAAAAAAAAATTATAAACAAGTTGGAAAAGAAATGGACCTTTTTTTGGCTATGTGATTTTATTTTCAATGAAGGAAAGACCCTCCTCTTTCTCTCTCTGCAAAATTCTTCCAAACCTATACATACAGAGCTTCATGTATTCATCATAGATAAACCAAAATCATCTATTGAATTTCTCAATTTTTAGCCACAATTCAATCGATAGTAAAAATTGGAAAGATCGAATCCTTCTTCTGTTCCTTGTTTGATTTCAGATGGAACTGAAACCCTAGCAAATAAAAAAAAACCTAGAATTTCAAAAGCATCGGATTCGTATTGGTTTCAGAAACATCGTAATTTGGAATCTATTATTCTGTTTAACTATGTGGTTATGGTAGAGAAAATGAAGGTGTTTGATTTTCCATTTCTGGTGTTATACTTCTAAAAATGGAATTAGCGGATCAGAGGATCATTGTGCTTAAATTTCAGTTTTGTTGGGTGGTTTTATAGATTTCTTCTCTAGAAATTTTTCTTCAATGCAGTAGTTACTAGTATAGTTGTGTTATCATTGCATTGCTTACTGCCAATAGTGTTGCTCATAGATTTTGAAAGGTTATTTGGATTTTTAGATGTCTAATTTGTAGATTAAAATGGGCTGAGTGTTGTAATTTCTTGGTTGAGAATTGAGATTTTGGATTCATTAGTTATCTTGCCAGATTACTATTTGGGATTAAAACCAAGAATGAGTTCTGAAGATGAAGATCGTAGCTCTCAATATAAGGTTACCGAGTTGAGTAGCGAAACTCAGAGGTAATAATCTATTCTGCATACTTCTTTGTGGAGTAAATTTGTCAAGCTTTTGTATACTGGATAAAGTAATTTGTTATTGGTGAAGTGTTTGAAGTTTTTTTTCTGATATAGCAACTCTCACTATGATGGTCCAGGCGATCAATAATTTCGTACACGCGAGATTTTCTTTTATCTCTTAGTAGTTTGGAGATTTGCCAGAAGTTACCTACTGGGTTTGATAAATCATTCTTAAGGTAAAAAATGAAATTTTTGAACAGTTAAAAGTATTTTTTTCTTCCAGTTTGTTCATTTTGCTTTGTAGCTGCTGTTCAGTTTCATTGCAGCATGCCTTTTGTATTATTTATATTTCATTTATACCAGTGAGCTTGAGGATACCTCATATGGTCATCAAGATCGGCCACGAATTCAAGGCAGCTTACCGCCACAAGGTTTCAGACGTATTGAGTACAGCTCATCACCGCCGGTTCGAGGGGAGTCTGGTAGCTACTTTCGAGGCATTAATAGGTGGGACAGCCACTCTTCTGCACACAGTGAACGTGACAACGATTCACAGTCTGATAAGGACTCAGGTTTTTATACTCCTTTCGACATATGTGGTTGGTATTCTTGTTTATCATGGATGTTTGCAGATCAGTGTAATAACTACTGGATGCTAGTATTGTTCTTTATTTGCAACAATCTTGTTGCTGCTATCATGTGATCTTGTGACCTTTTGACATGTGCTATCGTATTGTTTCCAAGTTGGTGTCCCCTAAGTATACCACACTTCTGACCCACTGACTTATCAAGTTCTATGTATGTAGATTCTGGAAGGCGTTATGGCAACCAATCGCGGCGGTCTTGGCAGGATCCTGAGCATGATGGGCTTCTTGGTAGTGGTTCACTTCCAAGACCATCTGGACATGCAGCTGGTATCTCTGCCACAAAGGTTCAAGCAAATGACAACAACCAACTTAATAGGGTCAATGAACCATATCATCCTCCTCGCCCTTACAAGGTGAGCTTCCTTCAACTCCTCGTGCATAACGTAAAGGTCTCTCAACTTTGCAATTCATATTCTTCTGGATCTTAATGGCAACATATGTTTTACCAAGTTTTTTTATAGTTTACAACAACAATAACATAACTCATTAAGTTCCCAATAATTGATGTATGGGCGGGGATGACTAGGAGACAAACCTAACATTTGACGATAAATGCATAAAGTAGATGCTCTCAGAATACCACTGAAACAGATGGGATGGATTGAAGACTGATATAACATTTGGCAATGAATGCACAAAGTAGCTTCTCACTGAATACCACTGAAACAGTAGTCCCCTATACCGTCACGTTTGCTACGTAACCATGCCCTCAAATCAAAGCCAAAAGGCATCATAGAAGGCAGACTCAAGAACCATTTATATTTATGTGCACATTACCATGCTTCTTTCATTTAGCATCCAGAGCATTTATGTGCACTGTAGTTTTTTTATAAATATTTTCTTTCTTTCTTCTTTCTGCCATCCTTTTTTGGTTTTACCATTGTTTCATAATCATGTAACAAAATGAACAAGTAGATGTATTCCTATGTTAAACATAACATCCCTAAAACTTTTAATTTCGTCAGGCTGTACCACTTTCAAGAAGAGATGCTCGTGATACATTTAACGATGAGACATTTGGCTCGACTGAGTCTATGAGTGAGGATAGAATGGATGAAGAAAAGAAGAGAAGAGGTATTGCTCACTTGAATCATTTGCAAAATGTTGCATTTCTATTTGTTTCTGCCGGTTATTTTAGTTCCTGAACTTGCACTTAGTTGAGGTTTACTAATACTTCTTTCTCAGCTTCGTTTGAGTTGATGAGAAAAGAACAACAAAAGGCTCTGCAGGAGAAGCAGAAAATGAATGTGGAAAAGCATAAATCTGACTCTGTCTCAGGCATTTCCATGCTTCTTGATGTGAGCAAAGTGGAAAAGGTCTCGGATAAGAACAATGATGTGGATGTGGGTGCAACTGTATCTGTTTCAAGTGTTGATTATGGAAAATCTGGATTACCTTCACAAACTGCAACATTTAGACCTCTCGTGCCACCAGGTTTTATGAACATGGTTCAGGAGAAGAATTCTGTATCGAAATCATTGGTAAATTCTCATTCAGCAGAGGTAGATTCCTCTCTTTTTTAGTTGTTATATTTAGATTTATAAATATAGTTAATCATGAGCCTCAAAAGTTGGAATGCTTACCCATAATCTGAGTATATTTTTCATGTAAATCAGTTCTTTGCCCCCGCCCCCCCAACCCACCACCACAACACCCACACCCATTTACATGGGCTTTGTTCTTTATTTCAGCTGTTTTAGCAGTTATCACGAAACCATTGTTAATATGATGATAGAAGGTTTAAGATTTATTTCTCAATGCCTTGTCTTACATGCTAAATTCTGTATGGACAATTCTACCTGGCATTCTTCCTTACCTCTTCATATATATTGTTGTAGGGGAGTGGGAGATCCCCTTGATATAATGATAGGGAACTATCGTCACATGTAGAAAAGTTGTTGAAATACCCGGAATTTTTGCCAAGTAAAGGGCGTCTCCAGCATTTGTGAGCTGAGTCAGCTGACATATTTCAATCCCAAGAGTACTATCTGGTGGCCTATTATATTCTTGTTTGTGAATTTTGACCAACCATTGTAGTGTAGGATCTCTCTCCAGCATTCCAGAACCCCTTTTTTTGCATTTGTTCCATCCTATCAAAATCTGATCATCATTCTTTTTTACTCTTGATATGTTTACTCGTGTTACTAGTTGTTCCTACTATTTAAATTCTATGTGCAAGCTATCAAAGATCATTAATAGCCGTGTACAATTTTACGCCATCAATTTCTGTAGGTTGGGAGAAGTGAAAATTGAGGAAAGCCTTTTGCATGCCCCAGCGCAGCATGATGCTCTTGGTGGCATACAAAAGTTGTCTTCAGGAGAAACTATTATTAGTAATCAGGAACCTCACAGTAGTAAGATTATGCATATATCAATGTCAAGCAAAGGTGATCAAATTGCAAATGCATCCTTGATGTTAGCTAGTCCCAGCAAGAAAGTTGCCCTTGAAGAGCTTCTACACCAGACTTCTATTCTTCCAGAAGCGCATGAATCTTTAGATGAACCTGAACAGATTGAAATTAATTCCAGACTAACATGCCTCAAGCTTGGTGACAAATTTAAGGAGAATGACTCAATATCCATCTTGGAGAAGATATTTGGGAATTCTTTCACAACTAGTGTTAGCAACTCTACGGATCCAGTTGAGGTAAGAGTTAGTACTATTCTGCTTCAGCTTCTTCTGCCTTTTGCAATTCTTGAAAATGGCATTTCAGACATAAACTAAGGAGTAGCAGCGAGTTTCTTTTGATAGTACATGTTCACTCAGATTCGTTTGTGTTGCTTGTGGAATAGGTATAGTTGATACTTACTACTTTTTGGTTTATGAGGAGCTACCAATAATGGACTTGTAGTTTTATAATTGTCCCTAAGGCTAAGGTGGACAAGTGGCCTTTCTTCCATTATATAATTAGGGTAAAAGTGGTCTCCCGAAAATCTTGAACATATAATGCTATCTTGTCGTGTGTATTTCAACACCATCGCTCTTATTTTCTTTTATATCGTTTGTATTCCAATCTTCTCCACGTATGCAAAAAAAAAAAAGTTGCTGCAGATGATTCTTTAGCTTCTCCAAGCTCATTATTTGTTTCTTTTTTCTCCAGCATCATGTTAAGAAAGCAGATGAGAAAAAGAGTTCAAACGCTGTGCATTCTTCGAAGTTTGCTCGTTGGTTTGTTGAAGAAGGTAAGGACTATCAGAGAGTTTTGCAAGAAATGGTATAAATGTTTCTGGTGCCTCTGTTTAGTCAATAATGTCTCTTCGTCTTACTACAGAAAAGATATCAGATGATGATCACTCTTCGAGTAGGCCAAATGATTTGCTTTCACTAATTGTGGGTACTGATAAAACCAAAGCACACGACTTGGACATGAACGGTTCAGATCACCTTCAGCCTCAGTTTCCCCACCAGAGCTCTGAACTTGCTGACCACTCTATGACTAGCACGCCCTCTGCAACAGACGGGGTCTCAGAACCATTACAGAATTCTAGCAAACAAGACACTGTCCAAAAAATCCTGACATGTGAAGATCTCGAACAGAGCATCTTTGTCAGAATACAGTGAACCAATCTCAAATTTACAGCTACCTCTGCAAGCCTTAAATTCTACTGGTGCGAAAGTCTGAAAGGCCGAGGGCACCAGTTGACACTCAGGCATCTCAACATCTTTTATCATTGTTACAGATGGGAACCAGCCATGAGAACACAACACCAAAAATGCATGGAGTTATTGAGACATCAGACAAAGCACCTGCTTCTGATGTGTATAATGTAGGCACCCTCACTTTACAGGACCAGTGAGGAGGATGCCCAAAATACTCTGCATTCTGGAAAAAGTCTGACTCTTGAAACTCTCTTTGGGACTGCTTTCATGAAGGAGCTACAATCAGTTGAAGCGCCAGTTTCTGTTCAAAGGGATTCAGAGAATTTATTGACATCAAATAGCAGACAGCAAATAATGATGGATAACCCCCAAAAATGGTTGGCGAATGACGATGCTCAAGTTGACTTCAGCTTGTCTAAGAATCGCCCCATTGTAGCTTCTAAGCATGGTGGCTTCAATGCGGCAGTTGATTTCCAGCTACCTGAAGAGGAGAGTTTAATTGCCGCCAATGATGATCTGAATCCTCTACTCTCAAAGTTTCTAGCTACTGCAAATTCGAGGCAAAATGAATCCTTGTCATCCAATGCATCTGGTGATATTGCAGAGAAACTGGCAGCAGCAATCAGGGTTGAAAGGTCTATGTCAGGTTCAGATGTTTCACCATTTTTACGTGGCCCTTATAATCACATGGAGCGTGATGCTCAAAATCTTGATCTCCATGCTCAGACTTCTTTACCCCACTTCCATTCCCAGCAACCAGTCCATGGTAGGCCATCACTCCAACTGTTGGATCCTCGTCCAGCTGATATGACTTCCCAATTGAAGTTCTGGGGTCCTGAAAGGATGCTTCAGCAAGATGCTTCTGGCAATCAGCAATTTCCCCAAAATATGCTTCGACCTTCTTTCCATCATGCCAATGTTGGTATGGCACGTTTTGAGCTTCCTGGTCATCGGCCCATGCTGCAACAAATGCAGATGCCAGGCAACTATCCCCCACACATAGCAAATGACTTTCCTAGGGGCAGTCCAGTCCCTCAACTTAACGCTCAAACAGCAGGTTTTGGGCAGGAACCAAATCCAAGGCCAGGGTATCCTTTTGGACCCCACCAACCCAACATTGGTGGCCTTGGAATGCCAATACCAGGTAACAAGACTTCTGCTGTTTCTTCGACTTATATTTGTCACTACTAGTTTCAAACTCGTGGAGGAGTATATCCATCCTGTTCGCTTGCTTTATGTCATTTTTTTGGTAAGTAGCTGAAACCCTTTTCAGTACTTGAGATTGTTTTCTATACTCTTGGTACTTGATCATCGCCTGTCGAGTCCCATACTGAACTTTTTTTGGTCATTCTGTTTTTAGTAGAACAATGTGTTATATTATACAATTTTGGAGTGTAAGTGGTGTTGACTCAGAGTTGTCAAAACTGTGCTTGGATATTCAGTTTTGATCTCTCTGGCTTATTCCACAAGAGGTTTTGGATGCTACCGTATCTTTCTGTTGATATTGTTTCCATGTCGGTACTACTTTAAAGTGTGATTCATAGCTAGTTACTTCGATAATGCAACTTTTTGATTAGTTGGTTACCTTTTCAACCCAGTTCTACTTCTGTGAGATTAACGGTTTGTGTTTGTATTCCTGTGAATGGATTTCAGCTCCTGATAGTAATGGTGGAACCAACATTCCTGAAGCATTTCAGAGGCTTGTGGATATGGAACGCAGAGCAAATTCAAAACAGATGCCTCCTTTCCCCAGTCATAACCAAGGGATGTACGGTCATCAACTAGATCTTATGCGCTTTAGATAGTCGAATTACATGAATTACTTGACGATTAAGTGATCCTTGGCATGAGTTACTTGATGAACAGGATCTTGGCTCCAACGAACGAATGTCAGATGGTGGATTTGTGTAAAGTCTCTTCTTTCATGTGTCACTCAAAACTTAGATATTTGTTTTTACTTCTTTGTAATTTTACAGAAAAAGGAAAATTATCACAGATGTTTCTTTACTTGCATGTCACATTTTTCATCTCAGATTATGTGAATTATCACAGATCTTTCCGAGCCATTCAGGATACTTAGCCTCGTCTTAGAAATCATGAAAGCGGAAAGAAAATTGTACGCCTTCATGCTCCCTAACAGGGCGCAGCCAAAGTGAAGGAGGCCGTAGCCTAGTGGGGCAAGTCTCTATCCGTGACCAAGAGGTCCCGGTTCGACATCCTCCTCTACGTGGGGCAATAAAAATTCTCCTCCTCTGGTGAGGGAGAATTTAAGGTTCCTGACAAAAAAAAAAAGAAAAAGAAGATGCGCAGCCAAAAGAACCTCATACTTGGTATAATTAGTAAAAAAAAAAAAAAAAACTTTTATTTTTCTTTGGTATACGTAAAAATGGTCAAAAGAACCTCATACTGAACAAATTATCGAAGGTCTATTCTGTCATGGACCAGGTTCATTGGACCATATGGTCCATATTTGGCCACATCACTGCATTTCCTTCTCTCTCCTTATTCTGCAGGGATGTGGTAAAATCTGGATCACATGGTCCACATGGACCCGGTCCATATCAGATATTTCCATTATTGAAATACCTATATTTGGATAGCCACTCGATCAGGATAAAAAAATTCGTTTGAATTGAACCAACATAGAAAGATTTGGATTCCTCTCTTGTCGTGTATTTTTTATTATTTATTCTTATCTTTTTTTTTGCTAAATAAAGATTTATTCATTAATCATAAAATAATCAAAGTCATTACAATCAAAAGATAAAACGCAATTACAAGAAAAATAAAAGTTATACAATGGTGACAGATAAAAGTTCACACCCCGGATCGGGTAAACAACACAAAAAAGGTAAAAAAAATAAATACATGATAAAACTCTTCGCAACAGCTTCTACGAGATCCTAGAACCGCAGTAACAAACTCAGTTTCATCACCTTTCTTAGAAATCAATAATCTACGAGACCATAGGCGTATCAACCGTCCCATAGATTGTCTCGGAAAGATGATGAAAAATGAGAAAAGGCCTAGAGCAACTTCGCATTTAGAGATAAACTCTAGATTTGAAAGGATCTGAAGTAGGTCTTACATCTGTGTCTTCAATCTTGAATAATACTGCTTTGAAAAAATTTCATCAAGATTTACGGCAAAAGAAGGGGTGAACACACCAAAAGTGAAAGGAGGATGACTAGATCCATAGAAGCCAAGAAATGAAGAAACTTCAAGAGGAAGAAAAGAGCGCTATCTTAATTTTAAGGAAACTAAAAATAATATATTTTGTTAGTTAAAATTTAATATTATTTTCTTAATTATTACTTGTATATCACTAATCATATTAAATAAAGTAATATTGATATTTTGATTAAAAAATATTTTATTGTTTATTTTATTTATATTGGTTATCTATTTAAACAACTTATATTATGGAACAGAACGAGTATTAAAAATATAAAACAATGTGTTTCTAAATGATCATCAATCTCTGCTGCTTAATCTAATCCTCATTGTCTTGTTAAACAGATTTTTCATTAAACCTTATTCTTTTTTATTTTTATTTTATTTTTTTGAAGCCAATTAAACCTTATTCTGGTATTCCGCAAATTCAGTATAAACACTTGAAGAAATTGTAATAAATTCTTCGAGTATATAAGAATTAAGATGTTAGCATATCAAGGAATAGCTACTATAGCTATGGTGGTACCAAAACCCTCGCTCATCATCAGAGCTGACCAACCGCCGATGGCTTTCGATCTCGCCTCTGCCGATCGTACTATCTCCCGCACTGACTTCTCCTACCAACACCGCCGCCGCGACCTCGTCTTTGTTGTCAATCCTCGAGGTTCTATTATATTATCCATTGCCTCTGATAGATGTTGTTTTTGTTTTGATGAATTTTTGCTGAATTTGAGTTCGGAATGACTGAAGGAGCTAATGGACGGACTGGTGAGCAATGGAAGAAACTACTTCCTTATCTCAGACTGAATGCAATGTGAGTTTGCTCTTTGCTTTAATTATGTACTACCTCCATTCTTCTATAAGAAAACAAGAAATAATGTGTTTTTTTAAATCAAAATATAAATATTACTCTCTTAAATATAATTAGAGGTATTAAAGTCATAATTAAGAGAGTAATATTGATATTTTGACGAAAGTATCTTGTTTTTTGCTTCTTTACATTTCGCTAAATGTTCTAAACGACTTATATTGTGAAATGGAGGGAGTAGTTATTTTAGTTGGAGAGCTGTTGTGTTCATTGATATAACTTGAAATGGTGGAAGAGAATTATTTAGTTAGCGACTGAATTCAAATTATCTTCAAGTTACTGCAGGATTTGTTTTTGTCACTGATTAGTCTGTATTGTTTTGTTATGTATTAAATTTATCATGTTTTCAAATGACAGATTTAAATTGGACATCTACTCAATTTGAATGAGCTAATAGTATGAGCATTTTTTTGCAAGTATAATATGGGTGCTTATGCAACTATATATGCCTAGTTCAGCTCTTAATCTAATTGGTCAGCATGAAGGTGTATGGATGGGTTTAAGAGAACTGGGGGTTTTGCAAGGTTGGCGGTAACCCACTAAAAGTGAAAATAACCGTAGTGATGTTTTTACTTTTTGCTAGACGTCAAATTTTCTTTTATGATCTTATGTGAAAATTCCACATCTATAGTATCTGGTCTTGTATCTTAATGTGATGTAGTGTTAATTATTCTACTTTAGTTGTCAATCATGTTTTCACCAGTTTTTCCCTCTTATGGAGCTTATGGCTCCTTCTGAACACGCGCCTGTGTTTTGATTTCGTATTGGCTTTTTTTATTTTCTGTTTTTACTTAATGCTGATTGTTTGCTTCTTTATTATGTGCAGATATGTGAGGCGTTGACTTCTGGTCCTTGTCATGCTATTGATATAACAAGAGAGGTAAGCATCATCAACATGTATTTAATGGATCAATTAAAATTGTGATACTTAATTCAATTCTATTGCCAGGCCATTCGGGAGGGTGCTGATGCTGTGATTGCTGTTGGAGGTAATGGAACTTTTCATGAGGTGCATCTTCATTTACTAGTCTTATTGCTATAGTCAAATTTTAGATGTCTTCAAATCATCCATAAGAACCTAGCCTGGTGGTTCTCCTTCTTTTTGTTCTTACAAATGAAACACCGAAGATTGACCATAGCTTTGAAAGTACGTTAGATTTGATTCACTTACACATGCCCAGCAAAATGCAGATAACATCAGAGTTTCTCAACATAATGCTATATTTTAGTGCTGGCATAACATTTAGTGATTCTCCTTGTCATTTGAGTTTGACTATTATAAATGTTGTTTGGGACGGCTAAATAATTTATCATGGAGGTAGCCGCTCTCATTCATATGGGGAGCCCAATGAATCTGGTAGATTTGAGTATTTGTTTCATTTATTTTTAAAATATTTTTCTTATAAATAAATCTCTGATGTTTCCCTGATATAAGAAAAGTTTGCACCATGTCACAGATACATCTCGCTTTTCGTAACTTTCCAGTGGGCAGAGGCCCTCTTGCTGCTTCGATACTCTAACTGCTTGGGTATTTGCTGTAGGTTGTCAATGGCTTCTTCTGCGGTGGAAAACTAGTGTCCTGCAATGATCCCAACTCTAGCCACACCACTGCTCTTGGCGTTAGTGATAATCAATATTCTAAAATCAACTATATGACACTTTATGAACTTCTAACTGCAAAGTCAGTTAACATGCCAGTTGGCATTGCGCTTGGTAGGATTTCTAGAAGTACAAAATGACCGGTTATCCATTCTCTACATCTGATCCCCTTTAGGGACTGGATCTGATTTTGCAAGGACATTTGGCTGGTAAGCTTGTGGTTCTCTAACTGTCCTAAATGAATGGCTTTTACATTTTTTTTTGTTTTGCTGGGAATCTTGAAAATTTGAAAGTTGTTTACGTTGTTGATTGCTTGAACAGGAAGAATGATCCTCATGATGCAGTTGAACGTATTGCTAAGGGTAATGCCATAGACAACGTCTTAAAAATTTGGGATCTTGGAGATTCCCGTTGTTAATTATTATTATTATTATTATTATTATTATTATTATCATCATGGTGGTATCTACAGGGCTGAGATTGCGGGTTGATGTTGGTGTTATTACTGGAGAAAAAGGAGATCCTCATTACTTTATAAATGTCGCTGACATTCATCTGTAAGTAAGGATGAGTTCTGGGGAAAATGTTGAACAACATTTTCTATGGTTGGTTTCATGATGAAGGACGATCTCATTTATGCCCTGAAACACTTTGCAGAAGCGCCAAGGCAGGTTATTATGCATCAAGATACAAGAAATTTGGAAATTTGTGTTATGTTATTGGTGCTTTGCAAGCTTTCTTTAGGCATCATAACCGGGATTTTAGGATCAAGGTTGGTGAACAATAGCATTTTCTGGGTATTGTTCGTCTTTTCTGTTAGTGTGTTTTAACTTGCATATAAAAGGAACTCTTATTTTTTTTTAAAGTCATATTATCATCATTATTAACAATCTCATGGTTTGTTTACCCAGATAGATGGAGGTGAACGGGAGGTGTGCTCGCAGGTAACAGCCTTGTGCATCGGAAATGCTAAATTCTTTGGTGGTGGGATGAAGATTACACCGAATGCACACCCATCTAGTGGGAATTTTGAGGTTCAACGATTGCATCTTGTCTTTGTTAGTTTATAGCGGAACAAAGTTACCATCTCAATAGCTTATAAAGCAGTTCTGCCGCAACTTGTTTCAGGTAGTTATCCTTCAAGACTTCAAATGGTATGACTTCATTCTTAAGCTACATAAGCTGTACAACGGAACACACCTATCAGTGGAAAATGTAATCTCAAGAAGTTTTGTTCTTCTGCGTTATCTAAGTCATTTGCCTTCTTTTGATTCTATTCACCACTATATTTTGGGGTTTTCGATAGTTTTTCGCCCTGTACTGACAAAATTGTTTTCTCTTGTAGTGCATCTTTAATTGAAATTGAGGAGATTGTTAGAAGCGACAGTATTTATGTCCAATCCGATGGGGAATATCTAGGGTTCCTCCCTAGGAAGTTTTGTATTTTGGCTGGCGCGATTGAGATGATATGCTAATATGAACTTGTAGAGCCTTTATCATGTGAAATTGTAGAATTCATACTAAACTGATGCCTCAGTCTTCTGCTTGGTAAACTTTTGTGAGGTTCCTATGGACTCTTGGTGGGTTTTGGAGGTCTTCTAGGAAACTTTTGTCCACTGGCTAGTAGTAAACACATAGTTGAACTCATGTAACAAAACCATTTTGATGTTGGTCTTATTAGAGCTTGTAGCTAGAGCCGTCAATTGGATCCACTTGAGTCCTAAAATGTTGGGTCTGGACTCATACTCACTAAATGGAGACCCAAGTTGAATCCTTATTGCATTGGATCTGAATCTTTTTAATTTGAGTCCGCACTAAACCATGTTGAGTCTCAGATCTTATCTGAAACTATAAATCTTAATTGGGTCTTTGTGTACTGGGGTCTACGCAATTCTAGTTTAGACTCCTTACTCTTGAATCCTATATTTATCTGGATCCAGATTCATTTGAGTCCCTACCCAATCTTAATCTGAATATAAAAATGTATGTTTAGACTTAGATTGAGTCCAGTGAATCTGAGTTTGGATCTGGGCCTTTGAGTCCCATTGACAGGCCTACTTGTAGTAGCATAGCAATCATGAATCCAGTGGCGGAGACAAGAATTTGTCGGGGAGGGGGGGGGATTTCTTACTGAAATTTTTTAAGGGGGCGAAATACAACATTTACAAAAATAATTTTTTCTTATACAAAATCCGTCGTTTCTGAAAATTTTGGACTGCATGAATTTGTTTACTTCTCTACTGATTATGTTAGTGCTTTTCAAGGGAGTTTTCAGATGAAGTTTGATGCTCTTATGAATGAAGACAGAGGGTTTACTTGGATTGGGTTTGGCTTGGGATTGGTTTGGGTTTTGGTCTCAAACCCAATCCCAAACCAGCTTTGGATTGAGTCTGGGTTTGGGTTTGGGTTTGGGTTTGGGCGGGAAAGGCTAAAAAACGGGCGGGAACAATTCAAATTCAAATTTTTTTTTCAAATAATCGTCCAATTTCAAATTTTGGCTTTACAAATTTGGAATTTGAACATTTCCCGCTAATTTAAGAGCTAAAAATTTTGAATTTAACAATTATTTGAAGAAAAAAATTTGAATTTGAATAGTTCTCGCCCGTTTTTTAGCCTCTCCCGCCCAAACTCAAACTCAAACCCAGACTCAATCCAAAGCTGGTTTGGGATTGGGTTTGAGACCAAAACCCAAACCAATCCCAAGCCAAACCCAATCCAAGTAAACCCAGAATTACAATTTGGTTAGACGGATTTGTAACTTCAATACTTGGATGTCTAATTGTTAGAATCGGTTGGTCCATCATATAGTATACTAAGTACACTAAGTAGTGTAGAAGCTCACACTGAACCCGATCTTGAGCTACAATACTTGACATCAGTTGACTTCTTGCATTTTCGTAAATGTTAGTACACTTTGTAGTATATATGCGCACCATAAAGTGAAGTACGTCAACTTGTGATACAATAGATGTATACACTAATAGTTCATTGAGTACTATGTGTGTTTCTACGGAATATGGTATATAATTGTTTATATGATTAGAGTAAGTCTCAACTGTTACAACCCTATGACCCTAGACATCCATATGAATAATGCGGGTCGCTGCATTTCTAAGACTCGTCTTTCAGACTCCAATGTAATCGATCATAAATTTAAATTTTTCCTAAATGACGCTCTCTACCAATGGCGAATTTAGACGATGAGGTGGCAATCGGCCCAAAATTTTCAAAACTACGTAAATACTTTTTTATATTTTTAATAATTTAAGGTTCCGTACTAAAAGTTTATTGACGAATTTGACCTTAGTCTCCAACATCCGCCCCTGCACCTTTTTTTTTTTTTTTTTAAGTTCAATTGGACGTACACCCCAAGAGGGGAGAGAGTAGCATGAGGAGGAAGAGATAATCTTAGAAATGAAGACAATTTAAGGCATACTCAATGCGCGGGCAGGTCGCTGCCCCACCCCTGCACTCTATTCGTTCTTTTGGGGCAACAAACTTTTAGTGAAAAGAAAAAAAAAGTAAATTATTATTTTCTTTTTGTGGCTAGAAAATTTCAAAGCAAAGAGATATTTAAAGCCAATGGAGACTGAGATCAAAGCTCCCAAAAACCCAAAACTCCATGGCTAGCCCATTCTGCTATAGTTCCTTGGCTTCCAATCTCTATTCAAATCACCAGTGGGGTAATTTCCATCCAATTTTGGGGCAAAAGGCATCTAAAATAACATGTAATTACAAGAACCCAAGAGATTCTGAAGAACCTGAGAATTTGGTACTAAAAGCAGCATGGTATGGTTCCGAACTTCTAGGAATTGCTGCTTCTTACATTCGTTCTCCCAAGAATGTTGGAACTCCACAGGAAGCACCTGAGCTTGCTGTGGATTGGTCCGGAATGATTGATCGAGCTTCAGTTGTTGAGACCATTAAAGGCGATTTTCAAAGGTCTTACTTCGTTACAGGTATTGCACCTCTACTTTGACCAAATTTGAGGATGCGTTACAGTTATAGTGTTGATACATGTTTTCTGGGTACGTAGGTTATTGATGCGATTTCAAATGTTTTGTTTGATTCAATGATTAAAAAATAGCTATTGTTCTGATTGGATTAGTTATTATCCTTTTTATTTTAGCGTTTTTAGTACATGTTAGAGAAATAAACATGTATTAGTACCATAACTTAAGCCAATTTTGATTATGTAATTTTTTTTTTTTGTGTTACGGGGATTAGGAAATGTGATTCGAGTCCGTACTCTAACTTGATAAGGGTGTTTTTAATGAATTGATTTATCACCTTGTCACTTAGTGAAGAAACTTGTTTAAAGAAAATGTGAAATCTTGAGATCAGTTCTGGAATAAAAAAAGGGGGGAAATTGTCTGTCCCCACCATTCAGAATTCGTCACGTGGACATTTTTTCGAATTTTATATACATGTGGGCGAATTGTGAGTGGTTGGAGACAGACATGTGGACATGTACGGGGATAGACGATTTTTTGCCTAAAAACATAGTAATGATAGCCATTCTTAAATTCTGAGTCTAGAGCGAGTAGCGGCAAGTTAATGTTACACCATAAACTAGAGTTTGAATCCCCTTCATGGGATTAATATTTCATTTCCACGTAGATGGTGCCATGCTCAATAAACTCTCGAGTAAGAATAAGAGTTAGACTTTGCAGGTACATGCCGAGTTCTGATTAGTGTCACCATCTGTAAGAACACCGTACGAAAATAAAATTGTACTCATTCTTGCAAAAAGTAAGGGGTAAAAAGAAACTGGCTCTTGCTGATGAATTTTATATTTATGTTCAGGAAACCTGACCCTCAATGCATATGAAGAAGACTGTGAATTTGCAGATCCAGCAGGTTCTTTTAGAGGTTTACGTCGATTTAAAAGGAATTGCACTAATTTTGGATCCCTTCTGGAGAAGTCAAATATGAAACTTATGAAATGGGAGGATTTTGAGGTCTGTTACTAGGCATATATCTGCAAAATCAATCTGCTAATAAACCAAGAACATCACAGTACTCCCTCCATTCCTTAATATAAACCGTGTTAAGACATGTACGGAAAATTTAGGAAATAAAAAATAAGATATTTTTTTAATCAAAATATGAACACTACTCTCTTAAATAGAATTAGTGGTATACAAGTCCTATTTAAGAGAGTAATATTGATATATGTTCTAACTCCTAAACGATTTATATTATGGGATGGAGGGATTCCTGTTTTGACCTGATATTTTAAATGTGTAATTCAGTCAGTAATTCAGTTATGTATTCTTCACAATTGCATTTTGTCCAATGCAGGAAAAGGCCATTGGACACTGGCGTTTCAGCTGCACTCTGTCATTTCCATGGAAGCCCATTCTTTCAGGTAAACTGAGGGTCTAAGTTAGAAAGTGTTCCTTCTCACTCATAACAGAATACAATTGAACTCTTTACATCTGAGACGTTTTGTTTCAAAACTAAACACTAGCTACACCCTAAAGCTTTGAATGAGATAGGGACTGTCAGAGCTTTTTCTGATTGTTCTTTTCTTTTGGGTATACACATTCAAATAATAGACATAAAAAGGCAGTACTCAATGCACAAGGGTCCCACATCATTAGGGTATGAGGAAGACATAGGAATGCTTTACAATGTTATGAATCACAAACTTTGTCTTTAACAGTGTTGTTTAGTGAACAAGTTATGATGTTTGATTATAGCCTCATTTTTTACAAGTTTCCATTTCTGGGATTGTGTTGCAGCTACTGGTTATACAGAATACTATTTTGATGAACAATCAGGAAAAGTATGCAGGTAATGCACTGTCTCTCTATGCTAGATGATTCTTGTATTTCATATCTTAAAAAAACAAAAAATAAAACAAAAGAAAGAAAAAAATCTATTATTTTAAGTTGGAACTGCTTTACCTTATGCAGGCATGTAGAGCATTGGAATGTTCCCAAGATGGCATTACTAAAGCAAATTTTTAGGCCTAGCAGAGGCTTTTGGCAGAATAATTGGTTGACAAAAACATGAACATACCGTAGTCTTTCGCCATTAACTAAAAGACATATGATGCGTTGTGAATACCAGACTATAGATGGGTGATCCGAGTTCTTGATCCGTAAACCATGTCAAAGGAAGCGGGGCCGATCCCCGGCCCTGCTCCGACCAGTAAACGGATATAACGAGTATAGAGAATATGAAGTATTCGAAAAAACGAATATATAAAATAGAAAGTATTCGGAAAAATACCTCTTTTATGGGTTAAGACTTAAAAGAGTACATATGAGTGTTCCTCATTATTTGATGTGAGATTGTGTATTAAGATTTTTTTTACTTTTATGCCCTTTCATCTGTGTACAGACTTTTTAGAAGCGATCTGGTCTGGTTCATTGGGTCCAATACTTGTGGTTCAGTTTGGCATTAGCCCAATGGGCGAGGTGTTTGGGCTGTATACTGATAGCTAGTGCCTAAAGTTATGAATATAGCAACACGCGCGTGTCCTTGTCATTTTTGCACATTTCTCGATTTAAAAACTTGTCTGGTCAAAAGTCCTCAAATACAAGTGAGGGAGAGGGATTTCACCATAGAGCCCTTCCTTTTTAGCAAAAAAAATGAAAAAAGGCATGCTCAAGTAGGTTTTGTATCTATGAACTATCAACGTTGATTGTGTTCACGTATTCACGCAATTTGTCTTCGCTTAATCATAAATTATGGGGTTTTAAATAAAAAACTTCGTTGTGAATGCGTCTTCTTCTTAAATGAAGACCCTTTATTGTCTTTTTTTTATGCGAATCGGCTGCATTCGAATTTTTCGTTGATTAAAATATTTACAAGACGAAGTTAAATATACAATATTATATCGCTTCGTTTGAGTGATTCGAATTTTGACCTCGCTACGAACATATCCTTGAACGTCGAGGCGAGGCAGATAAAATAACATACATTTGTACTTAACAGTTTTTACTCATTTGTGGATAATTTTATTCATTATTTTAGTCATGAATTGGCTCAATTTTGAGCCATCACCATTTTTGTTAAAAAAAAATGGTAACAAAACTACTCTCTTTACATCTAACTTTTAAGCCATTCAATATGTAGCTAAAATTTTAATTACTCTTGAATATTCAAAAGTAATTACTCAAGACAAACTGACAAAGGTACTTATAAAATCATTATTTGTGTGATATATCTCATTTTCCTGATATATAAATCATGTAATAGTTCACAAATACTTCTCCAGTTGCTTAAATTATTGTTCATGATTCTCCAAAAAAAAATTATTATTCATGAACCTCTTAGAAATATCTTTAATATAAAAATAATAGTTAATAATAATAAACTTTCAAATGTGGCTATTGGGGCGGGGTCGTGTAACTACCATAACTATATTTAGGTGGAATATGCTTCCTACTACAAACTAACTAACAAACACTCAAAATAATAATAATAATAATAATAATAATAATAATAATAATAATAAACCAAATCTAGATAGTATTTCAAATTTAGAATTTAAATTTGGTCAATTATACTCTTCCAAACAATTCTATTTTTACGAAATTTGTATGAAAGAGTTCAAAAGTTAACAAACTCTAGCCAATTCCAGTCAAGATGTGCATGTTTTCTCATAAGATGCTTAATTCATTACTAAGTTTAAAAGAAGTAATAGATATTCTAATAAGAATAATAATCTCTTAGTGAGGTAGCTCAACAATAAGATGGGAGAGAATTGTATAAGACGATGAGGGGTCAAATCCTTACGATAATGGAGGGTGTCTCATAAACTCATGATTAGCTGGAGAAAGTCCAAGCATGGGTTATTAAAAAAATAAATAATACTATCTCCGTATTAAATTGAGTGTCCACAATTAAGAAAATAGTTTGAATATGAACGATTTACCATAATATCCTCAAGGGTAAAAAGTGTCCACGCCCCATAAAATATCTCAAATTTTGGTTTTTGACCCTCAACTAAAAAACGGTAAGTGCTTGACCTTAAACTTTTTTGAAGTATCAACGGTGCCCCTTCCATCCAATTTCTCCGTTAAATAATAACGGAATGTGTTCATGTGACACTCACATGATAAAAAAATGGTGGCAAATTGGGCAAAAATAAATTAATCTTAAAAAAAAAATATTAATCTTTAAAATGGATTAATCTTTAAAAATAAATTAATCTTTAAAAAGATAAATTAGTAAATAGTATTTTCAATTTATGGCAAAAAAAATTATGGAAGGCATGCTCAGGTTGTTATGGGATATGATGAAGACATTAAATATCTTCTTTACTCAAAACTAAGTTAAAAAAATCTCAGTATAATTAGTTAAAGATTTCATGGAGTTTAACATAATTTCATGGAAGTCACGCTTAAATTATTTAGCAAAAAAAAAAAATTGCTTAAGTTGTTCCTGGAAAATTTGCAAGATTTTCATTTCAGAAAGAAGTGAAATTTCACTAGACATGAAATAAAGAAGAAATTAGAGAAAGATTTATGAACCTCGATTTTCTAATTCATTTTTTTAAAGGTTAATTAATTTTTTTCCCAATTTGCCCCCCATTTTTTATCATGTGAGTGTCACATGAACACATTCCATTATTACTTAACGGAGAAATTGGATGGAAGGGGTATCATTGATACTTCAAAAAAGTTTAGGATCAAGCACTTGCCATTTTTTAGTTGAGGGTCAAAAACCAAAATCTGAGATAGTTTAGGGGGGTGTATGCACTTTTTACCCTATCCTCAAAACATGGGAACTTACATGATATTAAGAAAAATGGTCTGACTATGAATAATTTACCATAATATCCTTAAATACAATATGTTAGTGGGACTTGCATATCTTATATAGTGAAGGTTGGTTATGGTAATGAAAGAGAAAATCTATCAATTTTAAGAAAATATAAATTTATTTTTATGATAACCAAAATAAAAAATGAATATTTAGTTTGATATTAGAAGAATACTTTTTATAAGATTCACTATTTCAAGGGAAGAATATACATGATTAATCCTTAAATCCCAATGGTAAGATTCATTGAGACCATATTAAGAAAAATATGTAGACCCATAAGACCATTTATTTTTCAATTTTTTATTTTTTTACTTTATTTTGTTGTTGTTTTTATTTATACAGTGCACATAAATGCTCTGAATGCGAAATGAAAGAAATATATTAATGTGCACATAAATCAAAATAGTTCTTGACTATACCCTATCTAATTCATTTTTACTTTAATTTGAGGGTATGATTTCATAGCAAATGTGACATTATAAGAAAATTATTGTTTCAGTGGTATTCTATGAACAACCATTTTTGTGCATTAATTGCCAAAGTTTAGGACAGTCTCCAATTATATGTTTTAGTGTTATTATTGTCAAATATTATATTTGTCTTTTATCCATCTCTGTCATACCCAATTATTGAAAATTTAATAGGGGTTTTATTATTAAGAAAATGCTTTACTACTAGAATTTTGGGGATAGAAACCCTAAACCCTAAATTGAGGGTGTTAAATGACTATCTTACCCCCTGCTGGTATAAGGAATTCACCCAACTATAAGGGCAAAAAGGTCCGAACAAATATTTTAGTCAATATTTTAGCCAATAATTCTAGTAGCATAGTAAGGTCCTTGTTATTATTATTGTTGTATTTTATTTTGGAAAATGATTTACTCCTAAAATTTTGGGGATAGAAACCCTAAACCCCCAAATTGAGGGTGTTAAATGACTATCTCACCCCCTGCTGATATAAGGGATTCACCCAACTATAAGGGTAAAAAGCTGACTTTTATTTTAGCCCAATAATTTAAAGTAAATTTCAAAGCATGCTTTCTCTTTATTTTTCCCATAATAAATACACAAAAGAAAAGGTCCAAATGCAGTTTCAAGTTCTTCGTCTCCATCTCTCTGTACAGTGTACATCGCCGAACCGCGTCTTTCTTCTTCAAAAAAGAGTCAAATTTGGAAAGAAACCAATGAATGAATCTTTCATCGTCAAAATTTGATTTTCCATTTCTCAAAAATTTCTTTCTTTTTACGACCCCAATAACAAATCTTTACATAAAACCCAATTTTTCTTCATCATTTTTTTTAATTCAATAGACCTCTCAAAAACCCCAATTTTACAATGAAAAATTCAGAATCCAAAACAATTATTCTTCATACTTTTTTCAAGAAATCTACTTCTTTAATGAAATTAGTAACAAAAGCTCATGTTATATTTCTTGATTTTCTCTTTTATTACTTACATTGCTTATTCATTGAAACTGATTCATCCTTCTTCTTCTTCTTCCCATTTCTATAATAATCACCAAACCCCTTCTAAAATTCTTCATAATCTTAAAAACCCATCATCTGATCAGAAATCCATGTCCACCCCTGTTCTTCAAGATTCCAAAAACCCAGAAAAAACAGAGCTTCATCATATTGTTTTTGGGATTGCAGCTTCTGCTAATCTCTGGGAAAGTAGGAAAAATTACATCCAATTATGGTGGAGGCCACAGGAAATGAGAGGTTTTGTTTTTTTGTTTCTGTTTTACTCTTTTGTTTTTGTTTTTGTTTTCTTGTTAGGGGGTTTGGATAATCTCGAGTGCAGTTAATTTGACGATTAATTATACAGTCTTACTAACTTTCAATCTGAATTATTACTGCTAAATGAAAGGCTTATACATTTTATGTACAAGGTCACTAGACGTTCCGCCTATCGTGAGGGGCTATAAGGCCAGTCTCACAAAGGGAAATCTAAGGATTGAGTGACCCAAATTCGAGAGGGTTTTTATTCCCTAAAATTTTCCTATCAAATGACGCGACTACTGGAATTAAAAAGTAGAAAGTAATTATTTTTAGTTAAATTCATTACTATTTTAATTTCAACCGTCAATCATTTGATCGGAGACTATCAAAATCTTTTTTTGCATGTGTAGAGGAAAAGTTTATCCGCACTTTAACTATTTTACCCTTCTTCAATAATATATTGATGAAGCAATCTAATGAGTTGAGATTTTTTATCAACTTAATGTCCAGTGAAACTCTGTATCAATATCTCCATCGTTTAAATGCATAATTACCTTAAAAAATAGTACCCAACTTCGATAAGAGCATTTTTATCTAACTGGGTTATTTTATTATCACAGGTTTTGTTTGGCTTGACAAGACAGTATCAAGTGATAGCGAAGACGATAAATCCCTACCCCAATTGAAAATTTCAAGTGACACATCAAAATTTGTGTACACAAACAAAAAGGGAGATAGATCAGCCTTAAGATTAACAAGAATTGTGTCAGAAACAGTAAGACTAGGATTAAAAAATGTGAGATGGATTGTTCTTGGAGATGATGACACATTTTTTGTACCTAATAATCTAGTTAAGGTCTTAAGTAAATATGATCATAATCAATTTTATTACATTGGAAGTACATCTGAAAGTCATTTGCAAAATATAAGGTTTTCTTATAATATGGCTTATGGTGGTGGTGGTTTTGCCATTAGTTATCCTTTGGCTATAGCTCTTGAGAAAATTCAAGATAAGTGCATTCAGAGATATCCTGAATTGTACGGCTCTGATGATAGAATTCAAGCTTGCATGGCTGAGATTGGGGTTCCTCTTACTAAGGAGATTGGATTTCACCAGGTTCTTTTTCTCTTTATTTTCTGTCTCGTTATTATTTGCGATTTAATCTTAATTTGACTAAAATCAGCTGAACATGGAAAACTAAAAGTATCACCGATATGAACCATGTCCATTAGAGCATGTGGTATATAACTGGTCATATCACTGAGATGGACAATTCTGTGATGACGTGATTAATTCTGAACCACAAGGTCTATGTGGATCTGATCCATATCAGAAAAATCCATCTATATATAACAATAGTCAAACCCAAGTCTTATATCACAGGTTACTGTCAATGATGATGTGGAATGTGGATGAGCTGCCACGTGTGTAATATTGCTGATTATCTACAAAGAAATAAATTTAATAGGTAAATATGTTTATAATACTGCTGGGGTGGGTGGCACAGCCGCACCTAAACATATCTTCTTCTAGTAACATGAATATGTTAGGTTGTGTTCGGATTACCAACTTTCTATGCATTGTTGGACTATCAATTCAGGTGAATGAATCATTTATTTAGATACGTAGTTTAACAGTCGAGTATGTACTGAATTTTTGGTGTTTTACGCTATAACCGTATCAGTATATAAAACTCTTTAGGAAGAGCCAAAGTTATTAATATCCTTTAATGTATTAATTTATTTGATCAAAGATTCAAAAATAATGTATACTAGATATTTTTTTCCCCCATGAATTGTAGTATTAGATAGTTACTTGTTAGTCAAACTTCATAGTTACTATGATTGAGTGAGGAATATTATATATTTATCCGTTTTAAAGAGAGAAATTAATATTTGATTATGAACGAAAGACATACTATCAATATTCTGGTTTTTTTTATTGTGTTTGACTTGTGTAACAGTTTGACTTGTTTCGGAAACGTATTCGGTCTCTTGGCAGCACATCCAGTGGCACCTCTAGTCTCACTTCACCATTTGGACGTAATCCAACCCATCTTCCCATACTTAAACCAGCTTCAAGCCTTAAAACGCCTAGAATTGACAATGCAGCTAGATTCCCACTGCTTTAATGCAGCAGTCGATATGCTACGATAAGGTCAGGCGCTGGACGATATCCGTCTCATGGGGCTACGCCGTTCAAATCATCCGGGGCGTCCTCTCGCCCCGGGAGATGGAAACGCCCGTAAGAACTTTCCTTAATTGGTATAGAAAAGTTGATGAAGCTGCATTTACCTTCAATACTAGGAGTCTACACAAAAATAATTGTCAAAGACCCTTTGTGTATACACTTGCTAATGCCCTCTATAGTCCTCTATCCAATGAAACGACGACGGAGTATGTACATTACCGGAATCATCAAAACTACAAATGTGAATGGAAGATGCCCGATCCTTCGTATATTCGTCGAGTCGATGTAATCAAGAAACCCGATCCATTCCTATGGGACAAGGTAATTACGAATTTTTAATTTTTTTTCCAAGTTGGGTGGCGAAAGTAAAGTTTTTATATAAATGCTTAGTATTGATAGTAATTTTAAAATTTTGGGGCGTCTCACTCTGCTAGTCTAATGCGCGGTAATTATTAAATAGTACGTGTACATGCTAAAATAATGTTACTGAAATTTTATGCAGGCACGAAGAAGAAACTGTTGTAGAGTATTGGAATCGAAGAAGAAAGATACGGTGGTGGTTGATGTGGGTGAATGTGAAGAAGGTGAAGTTGTGGAATTGTAAAGTATCAAATGTGGTAAAAGTGTTAATCTATCTAGTTTTGCTATTCGTTGAAATGTATAATTTGGAAAATGTATTACGTAGTTAGATTAAAATGCTATTTTTTTTTGTCTTAAATTAAACATCTATTATCTTATAAAAGTGGATAGAAAGCAATACTCATTCCGTCTTCAATGAAGTGTCTAATAATGTATAAAATAGATAGAAAAGTGAATATTTAATTTGAGATGAGAATGAATCTATAGCTCCAAAGATGTAAAAGCAATAAGGTGACCCCAAAATAAATCTGACTTGGGCAAAACTTGCTGATCCAGCACCAAGATACCTCTGGCATATGACCACGGAAAGTGGGGTGTAATTGCTTTCTATTTTATTTTTTAATAATCTTCAATCTGATATTGATATCTCTTTTCATACACGTTTATTTTAAAAATAATTTAAAATGCCTTGAATTCCCAGTTTTTTAATGTGAACTAATAAATTAAAGAATTTACAGATCCAACGACAGATGAATCGAAATTTCAGATTGTTCAGTACACAAGTTTTGTGATCCCTTAAACTTCTATAACAAAGGAAACAGAGACCCTCATATCCATACCATGAACCTTATAGGCAAAATGCTATAAGACTCTAGGTAAATACACTTAAAGAATGATCAATCTTTCGCTATGAATAATACCTAGTTTTAGTCATAACTAAACAACAAATTTATTTACGCCAAACTTCATATTCCTTGTCCTATTTTGGACAATATCATTTGTATTAAGTAAGACATGAGAATTGCAGGTGTGAACGGTTGAAAGAAAAATAATAAGACCTTGAGGGTATAGAAGAGCTGGTAAAACTCGAGGTGATTTATACATTCTAACTAAATATTACAGATGTCTGTTATGAAATTCGTCTATTCTTAACTCTTTCCCCCAGATTACTACAACTCGTGCATATTTCTCAATTTAAAAAATCGATCTAAGTGTTCTGTTTTCAAGTTATTCCTCCTTTAAAAAAACATTATGAGCAAAAATGCGAGTCCAAAATTACTTTATCAAAATATCAACCGCCTCTCTCTGTATTTACTATTTAGCCCTCTTTCTTTACTTTTCTCGACTTAGACTGCTGCTACACTTCTTCTTCTTCTTCTTCAAGTCACCTATCTCTGATCCTAATCTAATCCCCCCACCAAATCGCCTAGGGTTAGAAATCATAATTCTACCGGCGTCTTCTCCGGCGACAATATGCAATTCGACCACTGTGTCGGCGGAACACGGCGGGAGCAAGTATGTTCTTTTTCCTACCCAGCTGCATTGTATATGATCCATATATATGTTTCTTCATTATTATTATTATTATTATTATTATTAATTTAATACTATTTCAAATTTTGAGTTAATTGGACTTGCTAGAATTGGTCATGAAGCAAAATAATCTCGTTTCTTATGTTCGAATTTTCTTTTCTTTTTTTGTATGTAATTTGCAGGACTTTATTGTTTGAGATTTTGAAGATTGAATTTGCGTTGACTAGAATTTCATTTCAGTATTATACTTCGAAATATGACTGCTGCAATTAGATATTTTTCCTTTCGTTGTTTAGCAAAATTGAAGAAACCTACTGATTCAAGACCTATATTTGCTTATATAAATCGAAATTATGGCACTAGAGAATCTGGGGATACAAATCATTGCAATAGGAACAAGGTAGTTGGGGGCTATGACTTTAATGCAAATAATAGGTTTGTTAGTGGAAATTATGCAAGTGCATTTGGGACTAGATTGTTGCGTCCGGGAACGTGTAATGGTGTCCTGTTTGGTGGAATTGGCATGAATTGTCGGTCATATTCATCATCAGTGTCGAGTAGTCAAAATGGTAATGTGCAAGATGCAATTCCCGTTCCAAGTAATAGTCCTTTTGATGGAAAGGATTGGACTGATAAGATTAAGGAACTTTGGAATTCAACTGTAGATGTTGTTAGTTATGCAGGGGAAAAGGGTAAAGAGGCGTCGGGTGAAGTAACTGTTTATGGTCAACAATTGCTTGATACGCATCCCTGCCTTAGGGATGTGGTGGTTCCAGTTGGTGGTACTTTGATGGGTACATTATTAGCATGGATGGTTTTGCCAAAACTTTTGAGGAGATTCCATAAGTACTCAATGCAGGGTCCAGCTATTTTGTTATCTGATAGCTCATTGTGGGGTCCCGTTCCTTATGAGAAAAGTTTTTGGGGTGCTTTGGAGGATCCAGTTCGATACCTCGTCACCTTCATGGCATTTTCGCAGATGTTAGTACTGGTAACTTAGTTTATTTTTTTTTTTTTGCCGTGGTCATGGGTTTTAGAATTTCTGTTGATACTTTCTTGCAGAGGTGTTATGGTAGCACCAACCACTATTGCAGCTCAATACATTGCACCGGCTTGGAGAGGAGCTGTTATCATTTCATTTATCTGGTTTTTGAACCGATGGAAGGCTAATGTTGTGACCCGTGCGTTGGCTATTAAGAGTATGGATGCGGTTAATAGAAACAAGTTGTTGACTGTAGATAAAATCTCCTCAGTTGGTCTGTTTGTTATTGGTTTGATGGCTTTAGCTGAGGCATTGGGAGTAGCAGTACAATCTGTTTTGACTGTTGGAGGCATAGGAGGTGAGCTTTTAGCTTGCTTCTTTCATTGCTGAAATGTAAAAAGAATCATACCTTTTTCTTTGTTCTATCTATGTAAGTTCTAGGTTTGCAGGTTTATTGATAGTTTTTTTTTTGGATGAATCTGACATGAACATTCTCGTATTATCTCTTAAGAAAATTACCTGCTTTTGATATGTATAACATGTTCTTTTTTTTTCTCATAAGGAACTTGTTGTTATTGTAATTTATTACGTACTTCTAGCGTGGCTGGTTAATTGTGCCACATCAGTGTGCTAAAATAGTTTAGAATTTTAATATTAGGTGGGCGTTTGCACTTCTAAATATATAACTAGTTCAAGTGTATTGGTTGGCATTAAGAGAAGAAAAATAGAAATCAAGCCATGGTCACATCTGACATTCTATTCACATGGGTTGACTGGTGGCATTAGGTAACTATAAGTTCCCCATAGTAAAGAAGTTTGTATTGTCTACTAAAAGATGGTATATTTTATACTCGGAAACTAATGGCAGTTCCAATTTTAGTTTTTGATATAAATAGTTGGAGGTAATGTTGATCGCTAGTTCTTGAATTTGTTGGTCCTAAATTCATTCGAGTAGTAGAAGAAATGGAAATAGTAGTACTTTGAGGTTGTGAAGTATGTGATAGAGCCTGAGAGTTTTCATAATCTACTGCTTCTGTTTCGATATCTTCATGTTTCAACATTTTTATGTGAATTAATTATTTTACTTGGTGTGCAGGAGTTGCCACTGCTTTTGCTTCTAGAGACATACTTGGGAATATTCTCAGTGGCCTTTCTGTTCAAATTTCACAACCATTTTCAATAGGGGACACAATAAAAGTATGTTCTATATGTTTGTATTCTGATTCAAATTGCTAATGTTTTCTTAACTTGGCATGGATGGGATTTGTTGTGATGGTTATGTGAAAGCGACTAGAGAATCATGCCCAGAAATTAAAGAGAATAATGAATTCCTAATAACTATGTTTGGCATGTAATCAAAGTGATTGCCTTAATATTAAGTGCCAATACAGTTTGGATGTACTCCATCTCAATTAATTTACTTTGCGTTATGGGAGATGGTCCACTTGAAACTTGCTCTATTAACCTATGAGTACATCAGAACTAGACTTTTTATTTATGTTATCATTCACTCTTTTCAGGCTGGATCTGTTGAAGGTCAAGCCGTAGAAATGGGTCTTACAACTACAACATTGCTCACTGCAGAAAAATTTCCTGTACTAGTTCCTAATTCTTTGTTTTCTAGTCAGGTAAGCACCGCTTTTACCTCTCTCGATATTATTCCTTATATCTTTTTGGCTTTACTCTGGCAGTCGTCGTAGTTCTCTTTTTTTTTCTTCTAAAATATATTCTTATGACGTCTTTTTCTTCAATTTTTCTGAGTTTATCTAGTCTTAACTTGCCAAAGTCTCTGCTGAGTTTCAAATGTGTCTACAAACTGCAATTTTGGTTTCAAAAGTTTTTCCTGTAATGCTGATAAAATCTTGATTCTGAAAGTCATCTACTTCTTATAGTTCCGTATTTTATTGCTCTAAATTACATTTAACAGTCTTTCTTTGGTGTCATCTTAAGTTTGTCTGCAATGAGCAACTTTGCATTAATTCTACCTCCTTATAGGCAGTGATGTATTTAAGTTGTTATGAGTTACATGCAATTGTGGAATCATGTGAGTTTCATGTAGATTATTGTACTAATGGCTGCTTTGGAATTTTTAGGTTATTGTAAACAAATCTCGTGCTCAATGGCGAGCAGATACATATTTAAGTTGTTACGTGCAATTATTGGAATCATGAGAGTTTCAGTTAGTAGAGTATTGTACTAATGGTTGCTTTGGAATTTTTAGGTTATTGTAAACAAATCTCGTGCTCAATGGCGAGCTATGGTCACCAAAATTCCTTTGCAAGTTGATGGCTTCGATCAGATTCCCAAGATTTCAGAAGATATAAAGACCATGCTCAAATCAAATACAAATGTATTCTTGGAGAAGGAGGCCCCCTACTGTTTCTTATCTCGAATCGAAAGATCATTTGCAGAACTGACCATTGGATGCAATCTGAAGTCCACAGTAATAATTTTTGTCTATTTATCCTTCTATTTAAGAATTTCCTTTCCATCAATGAATTGATAGATCAAATATTCTTATAGTATTCCATCTATTCAACTAATAGCTCTTTTGATTTTTTCCTTTTGTAAATTGCAGAACAAGGAGAAGTTCTTCTCAGCACAACAAGATATTCTTTTGCAATCTGTTGAGATTATTAAACAGCATGGTGACATATTGGGCAACTATTCTGAAGATGCAAACAATTTGTAAAGTATTGGTAGTGTTTGAGGTTTAGGATCTATCTTACGTTCTGCTCAACCTGTTGAATAGAGGTGGTGGTAAACTTGTGTATCGTTGATTATGGGTTAAATGCTATGAGTTCTAGTGGGGTTTTGCTTTCGAGAAAAAAAATTAAGTTGTCCTTTTCAAGTTGTAGAGGAAGCTTTTAACCTTTTTAGATTCATGCGAACGTGCTATACTTCTGTATTAAAGAGTTTTGGTAACTAAATGGCTGGTTTTTTTATGGATGTGAGATCATGCTCTAAATACTTATTTCAGGTAAATTATGTCATTGATATGCATTGGAATTTGTATATAGTCTGGTCGGGAGTGTTCTTTTGACCTGTATTAACTAGGATGTTTAAAGTTAGTAAAGTCAACAGAATTTCTAAAAGAACAGATAGGTTAGATGGTTAGATGATTAGCGTTTCCCTTGCCTTCGTTGATATTTGTCAGCCCATTTACAAGAAATTATTTCTGTATTTTAGCTTCTTCCATAGATACAATCATATAGTTTTGGTACTCAGCTTTTTGTCCAAAGATTAAGGAAAGTAATTGAAAGGAGAGTTTATGAATTCGGTGTTTTCAGTCTGTTCTGCAACTGAGTTGGTTCTTAAAAGCTGCCTCCTTTCTTTGCTCTTGTTGGAGGACGGACGTCTGTTGCTTTTGCTGGATATATTCCTTTGGTTAACAAAGGTTTGTCAAGTTACTTCGTTTCATTCTTATTGTGTATTAACATTTTCTGCAGTTTTTTGTTCTTTCCTCTCCCTGATTTAATCTCATGTAATGATTTAATACCTGATCTTCTAAATTTGTAGAACGTACATGATTGATACAAGGCAATTTGGTTTGTTTAGTAAACCTACATTTATTGCTTTGCCCGGGCTATTTCAGAAAACATAAAGCAGAGAGTAAAGGATTATGTATAGATGGGTTGTTCTTTCATAATTGCATTTGCATTCTGGTGCTAGTCTTTAAGAATTAACTAATTGGATTGCATAAGGCTTTTAAGAAAATATCAGGTCTTATTTTGTTATGTTGCCTAGACGGTTCTGTGGATGGGGCAACATTTCATAGTCTGTATAATGGAGGCTGATTTGCCAGGTCAGTGACCTTGGGAATTTCTCACAAGTAGTACAATAGATTACTATTTGATTTGAGATTTTCCTGTTTCCTTGGGAAGTTCGAAGTTTTCCCATTTCTGATTGAATGATCCATTTGTTACGAAGGCTGTGTTATAATGCAGGCTGATTGTTGAAATACAGGCGAAAATGCCTCCGGTTCTCCCAATCCTTGAAGCTACCTTGTATATGGTGTCTTGAAGCTGCTACATAGACGAACCCACCCCCTCCCTTCCTGCCCTTGAACATTTTATTTTAGGTATGGCTTTATAGGTAAGTAGACGCTCAATTTGGTACTGGGAGAGTATTATTTGCATTGATGACTGAATAAATTGTGGTAATTTTAGGTCTGATTCTTCAAGTACTCGATAAAGCGTCCAAAGTGTTGTTCGTTTAATTTTTGTCCTCCAAATATTTCTGCAGCCTCACGAGCACGAGTTCTCAATCCTTCCCCCTCACTGGAAACCATAGCATATCTCAAAGATTTTGCAATCTCTTCCTTGCAAAATGATCCATCTTCTTCATTTCTCTCCACTTCAATCCCCAAATCCTTTTCGACTAAGAATCTTGCATTCATCCCCTGATCAATTATAAAAGGTAGTAGAATCAAACAGTGCCCATGTTGCAGAGTTTCTATCACAGAGCCCCACCCTGAATGAAACAGGGAACCCCCAATTGCTTGATGGGCTAAAATTTCCATCTGAGGTGCCCAACCAATATGGACTAAACCTTTTCCGGCAACTCTCCGGCTAAAACCCACCGGCAGAGCATCCATTTCATCATCAGCCCAACTGGGTTTTCGAAGTGCCCACAAGAAAGGTAGTTCAGAGAGTTCTAATCCATAGGCTATTTCATGGATCACATCTTTGCTCAGCTTGCATTCACTACCAAATCCAACAAACACAACTGATTTGGGCATCTGTTTATCTAACCATTCAAAGTTTTCCTTCCAGGTTACGTCGAAAATAGTGTCTGTTGTCTCTTTGGGTTGTTCCGGTGGGAGAAATCCCACCGGAATTATAGTTTTCCGGTGGTTGATTTCTGAGAGTAGATTCCAGTATTCGCTTTCAATTTCAGGGCAAGTTCTCACGGCTAATAAATTACAGCCTTGGATTAATTTGGCTGCACGTTCACAATCCCGAATCCCTGAAGCATTCTCTCCATAGTAGGCCGGATGAAGATCATCAGCTTCATATTTTCTCAAAGCTACCTTTGAAGGGAAATTCACCCATTCCGGCTTCTTTATCATTGTCTCCGGTGAAAATCTCAGTCTCTTCTGATCCTCACCGACTAAAGCCTCCGGCGGTCCGAAAAAGACCGAAGCAGCAGCTGAGAAAACAGAGAAGAGAATTAAAGGGATATTACACTCCTGAGCCACATCAATGGCCCATGGGGAAATTACATCACAGATAATCCAGTTGGGTGATTTTTCAGAAACAAATTGTTGGAATGGAATTTTGAGTTGATCGTAAGCTATCTTTAAGTACTGGATTTTCTCGAAAGGAATGTCGACGGTGGCTTCTGCACCATCTGGTAATAAATTCCGGTCAATTTCCGGCATTGGGAAGACTACTAAATCAATTAAATCGGTAACATCTGGAGGGAGTTTTGGGAGTCTTTGAATGTTTTTGGGAGTGGAAATGAAGGAGACATGAACTCCTGATTTTGCTAAGGCTATTGCAAGCTGGAAGAAAGGCAGCATATGTCCAAATGCTGACCATGGGAGCAATACTACATGCAAGTCTTTGGCGGCCATTATTTTTCCAACAATGCAGTTTTCTCCTCTTATGGTTTCTCTAAGGTTTCTAAACAAGTGCTTTTATAGGGTACAAGGGAAAGCATCTTAGGGAAAATTTTAATATAGGACAGGCCGTGTGGGACTGACCCCACATTCCTCTCACATGAGTTGGGGTGGATCCTACCTGCAAAGTAGGTCCCGTCTCAACTTATGTGAGAGGGATGTGGGGTCAATCTCACAGGACCGGTCCATGCCAAAGTGACCCGCATCTTAGATGCTGGTGTGTTTTTCTCAGTATATACAGATAGATTAACTGTAATAGTCGAATGGGTCAATGCAAGAGCGGAGTTTAAAAAGTAGAAAATAGCTATTTTTGAGTGAGAATAGCTATTTCAAGCAAAAATATTTATATCGTTGGATTAAAAGTGAACGGTTGAGATCCACCGGCTTGTACCGAGGAAAATAGCCTTCAACACCATTAACACGTCAGTAAGGTACGAGATGTCGATCCCTCTCTCTCTCTCTCTCTTCCTTTGTTATGTAGGTCCCTCTCTCTGTCTCTTTCTTGGTTCTATTATTAGTAAACAGCTACGACGTGTCTTACTTTTTTTTCTTAGGAGTTAAGATTTAACTGCTGTCAAGAGATTGGCAGCCCCAGTGGGGAGCACTCTGTCTGGGACTGTGAGGTCCCAGGTTCGACACCACCCTCCCCCTCCCCTCCCCGAATATATAAAAAAGAAAAAGAAAGATTTAACTGCTTTCTTCAAATTTTAGATTGTTTAAGAGAGAAAATTGTCATATAAGAGCTTTGTTCCTAATTAAACAGACGATGTAATACAGATTAAGGCAGAAAATTCGAACATTTTATACTACTTCTCATGTTTCACTTGGGTCATTTTTTCACTAGACTCTTAGTACATGATTTTGCTCGAACTTGACTAAAATCAAGATTATTTGTTGGTCGCAACAGTTGAAACATCTGAACTCGACGACGACAAATCTGTGATGTATAATATACAATTTTGTCTAAACTTAACTAAAAATAGATTATTTATCGGTCGTAATAGTAGAAAAATCGGAACCCTATAGTCCCAAATCTGTGATAGTTAATCAAGACTATTCGTAGATGACAATAATTGAAAATTTTCATTCACGACCCCAAATCCGTGATAGTTAATACACAATTTTGGTTGAACTTGACTAAAATAAAGATTAATCACCGTTAGCAAATTTTGAAAATTCTGAGTCCGACGTTATCAAATTTGTGATGATTAGTACACGATTTTGTTAGAATTTGACTAAAATTGAGATTATTATTCGGTCGCAACAGTTGAAAATTTTGAACCCGAAGACCTCAAATCTGTGATAAACGTACACGGTTTTGTCAGAACTCGAATAAAATCACGATTATTCATCGATCGAAATAGTTGAAAAATCTGACTCTGTTGACCCCAAATCCGTGATGGTTAGTACACGATTTTTTCGAACTTAACTAAAATCAAGATTATTTGTCGGTCGTAATAGTTGAAACATCCGAGCTCGACGGTCCCTAAATCTGTAATGGTTAGTATACGATTTTGTCATAACTTGAATAAAATCATGATTATTCATCAGTCGAAACAATTGAAAATTTGACCCCGATGACCCCAAATTCATGATAGTTAGTAAATGATTTTGTCTAAATTTGACTAAACTTGAGATTATTCATCGGTCGCAACAGTTGAAAAATCCGAGTCCGACTGGTCTAAATCTTTTATAGTTATTACACGATTTTGTTAGAGCATTAATAAAATCACGATTATTCGTGATTTTGAAAAATTCGATCTCGATAACCCCAAATTCGTAATGGTTAGTACACGATTTTGCTCGAACTTGACTAAATCAAGATTATTTGTTGGTCGCAACAGTTGAAACATCTGAACTCAACGGCGACAAATCTGTGATGTATATTATTCAATTTTGTCTAAACTTGACTAAAATCAGAGTATCATCGGTCGCAATAATAGAAAAATCTGAGACCGACGGTCCCAAATCTGTGATGGTTAGTACACGATTCTCTAAGAACTTGACTAAAATAGAGATTATTCATAGTGACAACAATTGAAAATTTTCAGTCCACAACCCTAAATCTGTGATAGTTAATACAAAATTTTGTTTGAACTTAGACTAAAATCAAGATTAATCACTAGTAGCAAATTTTGAAAATTCCGAGTCCGATGTCATCAAATTTGTAATGATTAGTACACAGTTTTGTCAGAATTTGACTAAAATCGAGATTATTATTCGGTCGCCACAGTTGAAAATTTTGACCCCGACAACCTCAAATCTGTGATGATTAGTACACGATTTTTTCAAAACTTGACTAAAATCGAAATTATTTTTCGGTAGCAAAAGTTGAAAAACCCGAGTTCGACGACTCTAAATCCGTGACGATTAGTAAATGATTTTGACTGAACTCGACCAAAATCGAGATTATTGACTAATCCCAACAATTGAAAAATCCGAGCCCGACGACTCTAAATTCGTAATGGTTAGTAAACAATTTTGTCAGAACTTGACTAAAATGACGATAATTCACCGGTGACTAAAATTACGTTTTCCTCGGTCGAAAAAGTCGAAAAAACCGACCCGGTCCAAATCTATGTTGATTAATGCACAATTTTGTAAGAGCTTTTCTAAAATTGAGATTATTCACTGATCACAAAATTTGAAAATTTCAAGCCCAACGACCCCAAATCATTGATGGTTAGTATAGGACTTTTTCTAAACTTCACTAAAATCGAGATTATTCACCAATCGCTACACTTGAAAATTTCGAGCCAGACGGCCTTAAATGTGTTATACACAATTTTTGTCAAAATTTGAATAAAATCACGATAACAGTTGAAAATTTTGAGTCTGATAACCCAAATTCGTGATGGTTAGTACACGATTTTGCCCGAACTTGACTAAAATCAAGATTAATTGTTGGTCGCAACAGTTGAAACATCTGAATTCGATGGGGACAAATCTGTGATGTTATAATATACGATTTTGTCAAAACATGACTAAAATCAGATTATTCATTGCTCGCAACAGTAGAAAAATCTTAGTCCGACTGTCCCATATCTGTGATGGTTAGTACACGATTCTCAAAGAACTTGACTAAAATAAAGACTATTTATATATGACAACAATTGAACTTGATAGTTAATACACAATAATCCGTGATAGTTAATACACATTTTTTGTTTGAACTTGACTAAAATATAGATTAATCACCAGCAGGAAAGTTTGAAAAATCTGAGTCTGACGTCATCAAATTTGTGATGGCTAGTACACGATTTTGTCAGAATTTGACTAAAATCGAGATTAATATTCGGTCGCAACTGTTGAAAAAATTTTGAACCTGACGACCTCAAATCTGTGATGGTTAGTACACGATATAGCATGAATTTGACTAAAACTAAGATTATTCATCGGTAAAAAAATGAAAAATTCCCCCAAATCTGTGATGGTTCATACATGATATTTTCAAAACTTTACTAAAATCAAGATTATTCACTGATCGCAACAGTTGAAAATTTATAGTCTGTGGGCTCAAAATCGGTGATGGTTAATACACGATATTATTGGAACTTGACTAAAATCTAGATTATTCACCGGTCGAACATTATAAAAATCCGAGCTCGATGACTTCAAATTTGTGATGATTAGTACACGATTTTTTTATGAATTTGACAAAAATTGAGTTTTTTCGATAGTACAGATATTGCTTGAACTTGACTAAAACTAAGATTATTCGCTAGTCGGAAAAAATGAAAAATTCAAGCCCCGACGGCCCCAAATCTGTGATGGTTCATACACGATATTTTTCGAACTTTACTAACATCAAAATCATTAATGGGTCGCAACAATTGAAAAATTAGAGTTGATGACTCAAATCGGTGATGGTTAGTACACGATATTATCCGAACTTGACTAAAATCTAGATTATTCACCGGTCGAAACAATTGAAAAATCCGAGCTCGGCGACTCCAAAATTTTATGATTTGTACACGATTTTGCATGAATTTGACCAAAATCGAGATTTTTCAAATGTCGTAACAATTGAAAAATCCAAACTCGACGGGATAAAATTAGTGATGGTTAGTACACAATTTTGTATTAATTTGTTTTAAATCAATATTATTCATCAGCCACAACAATTGAAAAATCTGAGTTCGACGGGCAAGAATTTGTGATGGTTAGTATACGATATAGCCTGAACTTGACTAAAACTAAGATTATTCGTCGGTCGGAAAAAATAAAAAATTCAAACCCGACGGCCCCAAATATGTGATGGTTCATAAACGATATTTTCAGAACATTACTAAAACCAAGATTACTCACTGATCGCAAAAGTTAAAAAATTAGAGCATGAGGGCTCAAAATCGGTGATGATTAGTACACGATATTATCCGAACATGACTAAAATCTAGATTATTCACCGGTCCAAACAATAGAAAAATCCGAGCTCAGCGACTACAAATTTTTATGATTTGTACAAGATTTTGTATGAATTTGACTAAAATCGAGATTTTTCAAATGTCGTAACAATTGAAAAATCCAAACTCGAAGGCTTAAAATCAGTGATGGTTAGTACACAATTTTGTATTAATTTGATTAAAATCAATATTATTCATCGGTCACAACAATTGAAAAATCCGAGTTCGACGGGCCAAAATCTGTGATGGTTAGTACACAATATAGCATGAACTTGACTAAAACTAAGATTATTCACCGGTCGAAAAAAATAAAAAATTCAAACTCGCGGCCCCAAATATGTGATGGTTTATACACGATATTTTCAGAACATTACTAAAACCAAGATTACTCACTGATCGCAAAAGTTGAAAAATTAGAGCATGAGACTCAAAATCGGTGATGATTAGTACACGATATTATCCGAACATGACTAAAATATAGATTATTCACCGGTCGAAAGAATAAAAAAATTCGAGCTCGACGACTCCAAATTTGTGATGGTTAGTACACGATTTTCTAAGAATTTGACAAAAATTAAGATTTTTCAAAGGTCGTAAAAATTGAAAAATCTGAACCAGACGGCTCAAAATCTGTGATGATTAATAAACGATTTTGTATGAATTTGATTAAAATCGATATTATTCATCGGCCGTGACAATTGAAAAATTCGAGTTCGACGGGGCAAAATCTGTGATGGTTAGTACACGATGAAGCATGAACTTTAGTAAAACTAAGAGTATTCTTCGGTCGGAAAAAATGGAAAATTCAACCCCGACGGCCCCAAATATGTGATGGTTCACACACGATATTTTTAGAACTATACTTAAATCAAGATTATTCACTAATCGCAAAATTGAAAAATTAGAGCCTGGTGGCTCAAAATCGGTGATGGTTAGTACACGATATTATCCGAACTTGGCAAAAATCTAGATTATTTACCGGTCGAAACAATAGAAAAATTCGAGATCCATCACTCAAAATATGAAATGGTTAGTACATGATTTTGTATGAATTTGACTAAAATAAAGATTTTTCAAAGGTCATAACAATTGAAAAAATCCAAACCTGTAATGGTTAGTATACGTTTTTTTTAATGAATTTGATTAAAATTGATATTATTCATCGGTCGCCACAAATGAAAAATCAAAGTCCGACGGATCAGAAATCTGTGATGGTTAGTACAAGATATATGCTGAATTTGACTAAAACTAAGGTTATTCGCCGATCGAAAAAAATGAAAAATTCAAGTCGGACGGCCCCAAACCTGTGATGGTTTATACACGATATTTTCATAACATTACTAAAATCAAGATTATTCATTGATCATAACAGTTGAAAATTTTGAGACTGAGGCTCAAAATCGGTGATGGTTAGTACATGATATTATCCGATCTTGACTAAAATATATATTATTCACTGGTTGAAACAATTGAAAAATCTGAGCTAGACGACTCCAAATTTGTGATGGTTAGTACACGATTTTTGTATTAATTTGGCTAAAATGATTTTTCAATGGCCGTAACAATTGAAAAATCCGAACCCGACAACTCAAAATCTGTGATGGTTAGTACGATTTTGTATGAATTTGATTAAAATCGATATTATTCATTGGTCGCGACAATTGAAAAATCCGAGTTCGACGGGCCAAATCTGTGATGGTTATAATACACGATATAACCTGAACTTGACTAAAACTAAGATTATTCAACGATCGGAAAAAATAAAAAAATTAAGCCCGACGGCCCCAAATCTGTGATGATTCATACGTGATATTTTCAGAACATTACAAAAATCAAGATTATTTACTTATCGCAACAGTTGAAAAATTAGAGCCTGATGGCTCAAAATCGGTGATGGTTAGTACACGATATTATTCGAACTTGACTAAAATCTAAATTATTCAACGGTCGAAACAATAAACAAATATGAGTACTTATCGCAACAGTTGAAAAATTAGAGCCTGATGGCTCAAAATCGATGATGGTTAGTACACGATATTATTCGAACTTGACTAAAATCTAAATTATTCACCTGGTCGAAACAATAGACAAATATGAGTCCCCACGACACCAAATTTGTGACAGTTAGTACACGATTTGTATGAATTTGTCAAAAATTGAGATTTTTCAATGGTTGTAACAATTGAAAAATCCGAACCCAACGACTCAAAATCTGTGATGGTTACTACACGATTTTGTATGAAATTGATTAAAATCAATATTATTCATCGGTCGCGACAATTGAAAAATTCGAGTCCGACGGACCAAAATATGTGATGATGATATAGCCTGAACTTGACCAAAAGTAAGATTATTGAACCGTTGGAAAAAAAATGAAAAATTCAAGTTCGACGACCCCCAAATCTGTGATGGTTAATACACGATATTATCCGAACTTGACTAAAATCTAGATTATTCACCTGTCGAAACCATAGAAAAATCCGAGCTCCATGACTCCAAATTTGTGATTGTTGGTAAATGATTTTGTAAGAATTTGTTTAAAATTAAGATTTTTCAAAGGTCGTACATGATTATCCAAACCCGACGGCTTTAAACCAGTGATGGACGTACACGATTTTGTGTGAATTTGATTAATATCGATATTATTCATCGGTGACAATTGAAAAATATGAGTCCGACAGTCCAATATCTGTTATGGTTAGTTCATGATATATCCTGAACTTGACTAAAGCTAAGATTATTCGCCGGTCGAAAAAAATGAAAAATTCAAGCCACACGGCCCCAAATATGTGATGGTTCATACATGATATTTTAGAACTTTACTAAAATCAAAATTATTCACTGATTGCGACAGTTTAAAATTTATAACATGAGACACTGTTTTTTCAGAATTTGACTAAAATCTACATTTTTTTTCGGTCGCGACAGTTGTAAAATTTGAACCCGACGACCTCAAATATGTGATGGTTAGTACACAATATAGCTTGAACATGACTAAAACTAAGATTATTCATCGGTCGAAAAAATGAAAAATTAGAGCATGTGGGCTCAAAATCGGTGATGGTTAATACACGATATTATCTGAACTTGACTAAAATCTAGATTATTCACCGGTCGAAACAATAGAAAAATCCGAGCTCGATGACTCCAAACTTTTGATGATTAGTACACGATTTTGTATGAATTTGACTAAAATCGAGATTTTTAAAGGTCGTAACAATTAAAAAATACGAACCCGACGACTCAAAATCTGTGATGGTTAGTACACGATTTTTTATGACTTTGATTAAAATCGATATTATTAATCGGTCGCAACAATTGAAAAATCTGAGTCCGACAAGCCAAAATCTGTGATGGTTAGTACACGATATAGCATGAACTTGACTAAAACTAAGATTATTTGCCAGTCGGGAAAAATGAAAAATCCGAACCCGACGACTCAAAATTTGTGATGGTTAATACACGATTTTTTATGAATTTGATTAAAATAAATATTATTCATAGGTCGTGACAATTGAAAAATTCGAGTCTGACGGCCAAAATCTGTGATGGTTAGTACACGATATAACCTGAAATGGACTAAAACTAAGATTATTCAACGGTCGGAAAAAATGAAAAATTCAAGCTCGACGACACCAAATTTGTGATGTAACATACACGATATTATTCGAACTTCACTAAAATCTAGATTATTCGCCGGTCGAAACAGTAGAAAAATTTGAGCTCGACGACTCCAAATTTGTGATGATTAGTACACGATTTTGTATGATTTTTTTTATATTAAAATCGAGAATTTTCAAAGGTCGTAACAATTGAAAAATCCGAACCCGACGACTCAAAATCTGTGATGATTCATACACGATTTTGTATGAATTTGATTAAAATCAATATTATTCATCGGTCGTGACAATCGAAAAATCCAAGTCGGACGGCCCAAAGTCTGTGATGGTTAGTACACGATATAGCCTGAACTTTACTAAAACTAAGATTATTCATCGATCGGAAAAAATGAAAAATTCAAACCCGACGGACCCAAATCTGTGATGGTTCATACACGATATTTTCAGAACTTTACTAAAATCAAGATTATTTACTTATCGCAACAGTTGAAAAATTAGAGCCTGATCGCTCAAAATCGGTGATGGTTAGTACACGATATTATCCGAACTTTACAAAAATATAGATAATTCAACGGTCGAAACAATAGAAAAATTCGAGCTCCACGACTCCAAATTTGTGATGATTAGCACACGATTTTGTATGAATTTGTCTAAAATCAAGATTTTTCAAAGGTCGTAACAATTGAAAAATCCATACCCGGCGGCTAAAAATCAGTGATGGTTAGTACACGATTTTGTATTAATTTGATTAACATCGATATTAAACATCGGTCGTGACAATTGAAAAATTTTGAATCCGACAAGCCAAAATTTGTGATGGTTAGTACACGATATAGCCTGAACTTGACTAAAACTAAGATTATTCGCCGGTCGAAAAAAAAGAAAAGAAAAATTCAAGCCAGATGACACCCCAAATATGTATTGGTTCATACAAGATATTTTTTGAACATTACAAAAATCAAGATTATTCACTGATCGCGATAGTTTAAAATTTATAGCACGAGGGCTCAAAATCGGTGATGGTTAGTACTCGATTTTGTCATAATTTGACTAAAATCGAGATTATTTTTCGGTCGCAACAGTTGAAAATTTTGAACCCGACAACCTCAAATCTGTGATGGTTAATGCACGATATAGCTTGAACATGACTAAAACTAAGATTATTTGCCAGTCGACAAAATGAAAAATTAGAGCTTGTGGGCTTAAAATCTGTGATGGTCATGACTCCAATTTCTTTTTTGGTTAGTACACGATTTTGTACAAATTTGACTAAAATCGAGATTTTTCAAAGGTCGTAGCAATTGAAAAATCTGTACCTGACGGCTCAAAATATTTGATGGTTAATACACGATTTTGTATGAATTTTATTAATATCAATATTATTCATCGGTCGCGACAATTGAAAAATCTGAGTCCCATTGGCCAAAAATTGTGATGGTTAGTACATTATATAGCATGAACTTGACTAAAACTAAAATTATTCGCTAGTCTGAAAAAATGAAAAATTCAAGTCAGACTACCCCAAATTTGTGATGGTTCGTACACGATATTTTCAAAACATTAATAAAAACAAGATTAATCACTTATCACAACAATTGAAAATTGAGAGCCCGTGGGCTCAAAATCGGTGATGGTTAGTACACGATATTATACGAACTTGACTAAAATCTAGATTATTAACCAGTCGAAACAATAGAAAAATCCCAGCTCGATGACTCCAAATTTGTGATCGTTATTACTTGGTTTTATATGAATTTGACTAAAATCGAGATTTTTCAAAGGTCGTAACAATTGAAAAATCTGAACCCGGCGGTTCAAAATCTCTTATGATTAGTATACGATTTGGTATGAATTTGATTAAAATCGATATTATTAATCGGTGCGACGATTGAAAAAATCCGAGTCCGAAGGGCCAAAATTTGGGATGGTTAGTACACGATGTAGCTTGAACTTGACTAAAACTAAGGTTATTCGCCGATCGGAAAAAATGAAAAATTCAAGTCCGACGGCCCCAAATCTATGATGGTTCATACACGATATTTTCAGAACTTTACTAAAATCAAGATTATTCACTGATAGCAACAATTGAAAAATTAGAGCCTGAGGGCTCAATATCGGTTATGGTTAGTACACGATATTATCCGAACATAACTAAAATCTAGATTATTCACCGGTCGAAACATCTATGAAAATTCGAGCTCGACGACTCCAAATTTGTGATGGTTAGTACACAATTTTGTATGAATTTAACTAAAATCGAGATTTTTTTACAGGTCGTAACAATTGAAAATTTTGAATCCGACACCTCAGAATCTATGAAGGTTAGTACACGATTTTGTATGAATTTGAATTATATCGATATTATTCATCGACTGCGACAATTGAAAAATCTGAGCCCGGCTGGCCATAATATGTGATGTTTAGTACATTATATAGCATGAACTTGACTAAAACTAAAATTATTTGCCAGTTGGAAAAAAATGAAACATTCAAGCCCGACGGCCCCAAATTTGTGATGGTTCATACACGATATTTTCAGAACTTTACTAAAAAAAAAATTAATCATTGATCGCAACAGTTGAAAAATTAGAGCACGAGGGCTCAAAATCGGTGATTAAACGTACACGATATTTTCTGAATTTGACTAAAATTGAGATTATTCACTTATCACTAAATTTGGAAATTCTGAGCCCAACGATCTCAAATATGTGATGGTTAGTATACGATTTTTTCTGAATTTCACTAAATCGAGATTATTCACATGTCGTAACAGTTGAAAAGTTTGAGCAAAACGACCCTAAATCTGTATGGTTAATACACGATTATTCATCGGTTGCAAATGTTGAAAAAATACGAGCCCGGCTACCAAAAATCAGTGATAGTTAGTACACGATATTGTCAAAACTGGACTAAAATCAAGACTATTCATCAATCGAAACTGTTAAAAATCTAAGCCCGATGACCCTAAATTCGTGATGGTTTGTACATGATTTTGTCTGAACTCGACTAAAATCGAGATTATTCCTTGATCCCAACAATTGAAAATTTTGAGCCCGGTGCTCTAAATTTGTAACTGTTACAGTTATTACGCAATTTTGTCGGAACTTGACTAAAATGACAATTATTCACCAGTCTAAAAATTGAGATCGACTAACCCAAATTTGTGATGGTTATTAAACAATTGTGTTTGTGACCAAAATTACGATTTTCCACATAAACAGTTGAAAATCGAGCCCGACCCAAATCAATTATTATTAATACACAATTATGTAAGAACTTTACTAAAATTGAGATAATTCATAGATCACAAATTTTGGAAATTCTGAGGCCAACGACCCTAAATCAGTGACGGTTAGTATACGATTTTTTCCGGAACTTGACTAAAATCAAAATTATTCATCGTTCACAACAAATGAAAAATTCGAGCCCGATGACACTAAATTTGTGATGGTTAGTATACGATTTTTTTTTAACTTTACCAAAATCGAGATTATTCATCGGTCGCAACAGTTAAAACATTTGAGCCCGACGGCCCTAAATATGTGATGTAACGTACACGATTTTGTCAAAACATTAAGAAAATCACAATTATTCAGTAATCGAAACATTTGAAAAAATCGAGCCCAAAGACCCTAGCTTTGTAATGGTTAGTATACAATTTTGCCAGAACATTAATACAACCACGATTATTCACCGATCGAAATAATTGAAAAATCAGAGTTCAAAGGCCCTAAATTTGTGAGGTAACGTACACGATTTTGTCTGAACATTAATAAAATCACGATTGTTCTCCGGTCGAAACAAATGAAAATACGAGCTTGGCAGACTCAAATCTGTGATGGTTAGTACATGATTTTGTAAGAATTTGACTAAAATCGAGATTATTCATGGGATGCAAGATTTGAAAAATCTGAGTTCGACGACACTAAATCTGTAATGTTTAGTACATGATTTTGTCAAAACTTGAATAAACTCACGATTATTCACAAATCGAAACAATTGAAAAATTCGACCATGATGACCCCAAATATGTGATGATTAGTACACGATTTTGTCAAAATTTTATTAAAATCACGATTATTCACCCGTCAACATAAACATAGGACATAATGGGCATTTCTATGTCTATTTAATCGTTAATTAACAGTTTTGGAATTCCTACGAATCTTTTGGCATTTTTCCAGACGCAGTCTATGTGTGTCAAACTCAAGCAATATTCTGCATGTGCAGAGACATCAGTCCCTACATGTAATAGTATTATGAAATAGTGTATAGAGTAGTAAATACAAAATAATCTTAAACCGTATATTTATCATTGCGTGGAATACGAAACTCTTGCAAGTTAGAAATGGTGCATACCCAAAGTGTCTTCTTGTTGTAGAAAACGGTACGATTTCGACTGAAGTAACACGTTTTTCACGATGAATCGTAATGCATTACACGTGATTGCATCTTTGTGAAATGGATAGAAGAAAATGAGATTGCCTAAACGTATAATCTTATGCATTCTTTTTAGAAAACCGAAAACAAGTTAGTTGATGCATTAATAATAAAAATTCATCATCTCTTCTCAAAATACATATTATTTTTCAAAATTTAGGAACGTTTTTGTTCTGAAACTACCCTTACTAGAGGGAGAAGAGATAAGTATTTATATTGGAAAATAGACTAACTTTTAAGAGTATAAGAGTAAAAATATATCTCGTCTCCCCTTTATCTCATCTCCCATTTTTTTTTTTTTTTATGGTTGTTAGTACACTATTTTTGCTAATATTAATTAAGCACATTAAGCTCACGAACTCAGCCTGAACTCACACTAAAAAATTGAATTGAGTGTGAGCAGTGGCGGACGTAGACTTTAAAGTTAGGAGGGGCACAATCAACGTTGAGAAAATAAATTCAGTCTCTTTACAAATTTCAGCTTGTTAAAACTTTAAACAAAATTGTAAGATATAAGTGGTGTTATTACTATAATTCACAAACTACAAAATCTAATTTTTCAAATCGAAAACTGACTCAAAATGAGTAAACTAAAAAATGCTAACGAGATTGGGTGTTACAAAAACAAAGCTAAAACTATAATTTTTTTTTTTTTTTGGGATAGGCTGGTGGGACACTTGCCCCACCCTAGGTCCGCCAATGAGCGTGAGTTTAAAATATGTGAGCTTATCCGAGCTCACAATTATTAATTAAAAAATTGTCTCTCCAATATATTTATGGAAAGAGAAAAGTTCCTTTTATATATATATATATATATATATATATATATATATATATATATATATATATATATATATATATATATAATTTTTTACTTTTTTATTTTTGTCAAGAACTTTTATTTTAACTATTTATTTACATAAATTATTTTCAAAGTACTTTTTTTTTGTTAAATTAGTGTGAAATTGATGGTTTATGTCACTTTTAATCACTTGTTTTGCACATACTCTTAGTGTTAATGACTTAAATTGACAAAAATACCATTAAAACTATATATATATATATATATATAACACGTGTCTAAAAGTGACTGGAAATCACTAGTTTTAAACTAATTTGACAAAAAAAATAGTAGTTCAAAAATAATTTATGTATAGAAAGAATTGAAATAAAAATTTACTAAGAAAAAGAAAAAAGAAAAAATTATTTGTGTATATATAGGGAGGTTTTCTCATTATGGAAATTACATAAAAAATTGTCAACACAAAAATTGAAGTTCAGAAAGGCATGAGAATCAAACTGTGATAAAACTTACGGGCTTTCTTTGGAGAATCCTTATTGGGCTTTTCTCCTATCATATAGCCCATTATATCATTCTAGAGGAAATTAGCAGGCCTTAGCTCATAGTCACAACTCCAACTTGCAATGCCTTTCTAACACTCCTTTGGATTTTCTTTTTTCTCAATTTATTTTATATATATATATAATTTATTAGCAGGCACGAATTTTTAATCATAATTCTTAAAAAAACAATCCAATTAATTTTCTTTGAGATTTTTCAAATAATTATTTTTTTATTGTGGTCCTAATATTTTAGCTTGAGGTAGTGGAGTTGAGTGGGGGAATTTGTTCATTTTGATTTATTTTTTGTTTTGGATTAAACTATAATGCCCACTAAATTTTGTTAACATAATAATTTAATTGGTAAAATATTCTTTATCAGACCGAAAACATGTCGATCGCTCTACTTTCCTTCTCTCCCACCCAATCAATATAATACAATTTTATTTTTAAGAAAAACAATCATCGATTCACACTAGAATATTAGACTATTTTTTGTGAAACTTAGGTGAAGAAAAAGAATTTATTTTCTTTGGGAAAGAAAATGGAAAAAAGTAATACTTCCTCCGTCATAAATTATTTGTCGATTTTGTATTTTACACGAGAATTAATGTTTCATCAAATTCTATACTATAATATGGTAAGATGTCAAACATGACACTATTTAATTTCACTCTCAATTTAATTCTATCATATTTTCTCTCTCTCCAAAATTTAATGTAAAGAGTAAAATTATAAAAATTATCATTAATGAATTTCTTTTATTTAGAAATTGAACAATTAATTTATAACAGATTAAAAATAAAATATGGATAAATAATTTAAAACCGAAATTTTAACAAGTTTAACTTAGCGGCATCAAAGGTTTCTTAACCCAGTGAGACAAGGATCTGTCCACGATCATGAGGTCGTGGGTTCGATATCCTTCACATGCAATGCAATGGGGCAAACTTTAATTGTCTCCCTAAAACTTTCTAGGGCTATATTCTGCTTCTCTTCCCTTATTAGGGCAACCGCGGCTTCAAACTTATTGGCTGATGGAAGAGACAAAGAGTTGAGAAAGTGGTGGTGGGGTCAGACTAAAATCGAGTGCCCGTGAAGTGGGTCGGCAATAGTGCGGAGAGACTCACGAGATGGAATAAAAATGCCCAACTTCACAAAAAGGTTCATTTCTAGTGGGACCCAACTAACTATTTAACCAACTGAAACCCGCCAAAAATCTCTTATTCCCACTCCCAAACTCACACACCTACACTTTCTCTCTCTCTCGGGCATCCCAACATTTTCTACTTTGCGCACCCTACATTTTTTTTTGATCTTTTAAATTATGAGTCATACACTATTTTTTTTTTTTTTTTGGGGGGGAAAGGAGGAGGGGATACTGGAATCGATCCCAGAATCACTCCTACGATTGAACAACCTAACCACTAGGCCATTCACGATTCCTGTAATTAACAATTTTCTTGATATACCATATATCATAATAAATTGATTCTTGCCATGCATGTATAGATTTTAATTGAATTAATAATCAATCTTTCTAAATAACTTATTTTAAGATTTTATATTCAGAGTCAATCTAAAAATAATTTAAGACTGAGTTTAGATTTACTCGGATTGTATCTGATTTGAGTTTAAATTTGAAACTGAAGTCTAACCTCTTTTTAAATTGAGTATACAAATAAAACGTGAATGATTAAATAATTTAGAATTTAATTTTAATTTAAGAGTAGTCTGAAATTGAGACTAGAATCTCATATGAATTGTGCTCCCGTAGACACGGAGGGTGACATTCTCTCGCACCCTCTCTACACTCACGGTCCACTAATGCTTTCTCTTTTTCTTTTCTTTTTGGTAAAAAAAAAAAAAAAAAAAAAATGGGTGGATTCGACTCCAGTCACCGCCACAAGTCAGGGCATACCCCATGAACTATAGGTCGCTTACAATGGTACTTACATATCACCCACCAACACAACCTTCACGTCGGCAGCGGAAATTGAACATTTAACCTTTGTAAGGACGTGTCAAATTATTATCAACTAAACCAACTTGTGTAGGTCACTAATGCTTTCTCTAATGGTTCAAAACTCCAAAAGAGAATAAAGTTTAAGAGGATAAAGTCAATAATTGATCACAAGCATGGGTTTTTGTGTCTTTTTTATTTGGCTATATATTAGAGATGCTTGTCACTATGTGTATTTATTGTCAAAAGTTATATCAGTCTCAAATTTATCGGTTTCAGTGGTATTCTGTAATCAATCACTTTGTGTATTTATTGTCAAAAGTTATTTCTGTTTTATACTCCCTCCATCCCAAATTATCTATCCATTTTCACAAATACACGGATATTAAAATTTTGATGATAAAATATAAGCAAAAGTCTAAGATACCCCTATCAATCTTCAGTACATACTCATAATTATTGGAGATTTAACGTGTTATGTTATTATTGATTTATATTATAATTGCTTCATTTGGTTGTTCCTGCAAAGTGATATGAGATTACACTTGGCTGTTAAGATTCGAACATTCGTCCTCCTACATAACCTACCATCCTCGAACCAAGTAGGCTACTTTGCGGATAAGATTACACTTTTCTTAACAAATGGTGTCAATGTCAGAGAATCTTAATAACTCAATCTGATTAGCAATTAAATTAAAAATAAAAATAAAAATTATCAAGAATGCTTGGAAATGCACCAACTTGCCGTTTGCCTATATATAACATTGTTCCCCTAACAAACCTCACTCACATACATTATCTATTACTTCCATTTCCCAACAATGGTGTCCTTATGCAGAGTCTCCTCAACTCTTCAAGTAAGATTTTTGTGCAATTCTTCTTCTCTCAATACTTCTCTTTAATTTTCACATTTCCCCCCTAACTTCTTCCTGGTTTGATTTACTTATCCATTCCAAATTAAATATTTATTATCTTATTATTTTAAATATGAAAGTGAATATTCAATTGAGAACCGAGGGAGTAACGTCTTTGTTAATTTTGGTCTTAAAATGTAACTCCTCAAAATCAAGAATCAAAAGTAAATATTGCTGGTAGCAACAGTGTGAGGGTTTGAAACCTGCTAAAAAGATTGAGATTAGGCAATTTGTGTATACTAACGTACATATACCTTTAAAAACATTTAGACATATCCCACGATTTACATCCGTTCTTCTAGAGATGGGTAGTGGAGACACTATAGAGCGTTATGTATGTTACTCGGACTCGTACTCGGGTATGTATATGTATTTAAGTGTCGCGTATTTAAACATTTAAAACAAAGTGTATAATCAATTTTAATAAGATACGTTAAGTATCTCATACTACATGTCGTGTTGTGCCGACACAGATACATCAGACATAAACGAAGGGTTCGAGTAAAATGTGCGTTATCTAAAAAGAGAATCTTAGTAATGCACCTGAGGGAGCAATATTTTTCACTTTTTGGGAAGGGTTGTCGAACCTAAAACCTATACTTTCTAGTAAAGCTGCATTAACTGCGATAACTTTCCTTCACAACTTGTTTTCTTCTTACAGGGGAAGAAAAAAATATGGTTACTAGTACTAGTAATTATTGGAATGGTTAATTTAAATAAAGTGGAGGGCAGAAAAGGAAGGAATTTGTTGGAGTCATCATTTGAGTATTCAGCCATAAGTTGCAGAGGTCATAGTGCATCAATAACAGAGTTTGGTGGAGTTGGAGATGGAGAGACTTTGAACACTGGAGCCTTTCAGAAGGCCGTTGATCAATTGAGCCATTATGCATCGGACGGTGGAGCTCAGCTCGTTGTTCCTGCCGGAAAATGGTTGACGGGAAGTTTCAATCTTACTAGCCATTTCACTCTTTATCTTCACAAGGATGCTGTTCTTCTTGCTTCTCAGGTACCCTGTTGTTAAAGATGAGTGGTGTTTTTTTATAGGCTAAAAGGTGTTCACGCTTCTGATTTTTTTCTCGATTTTAATTGTTGATGTTGAATTAAAAATTGGAAAGTGTTTGACCCTGAATTTTTTTTGAAGTATTAATGTTGCACTTTTATTCAATTTTGCTATTAAATCTGGACGGAATAAGATCATAAGACTAAACTCAAGATATTTTGGAAATAACACATTTAGACCCTAAAAAAATGTACCGGTGGAATAAAAAATCAGTATTCTACCTGCATAGCAGCTTTTCTATTTTCTTTATGTTTTTTTTTTCACAGTTTCCCCGTTTGCAGTTTTTTTGGTTGGAACCTATTTTTCCCAAATTTTTTAGGTCATGCGAGAGTCATATTATCTTCTTATATTCAAATTTAACAGCGGAAAATTGATAAAGGAGACAATATTGATACTCCAAACACGTGTAGAGTCTTTTCATTTTTTTTTGTTTATATTCAAAAATCAAAATCGAGAAAAATTCAGTGACGTTTGTCACTTTTTACCTTTTTTTTATAAAACACTCTGACACTGTTCTACCATGTGATATGTTGAGTTGGTTTCAGGATATAAAAAGTTGGCCGGTGATTGACCCTTTGCCGTCGTACGGCCACGGAAGAGATGCTGCCGGAGGAAGATACATCAGTCTTATATTTGGAACCAACCTCACTGATGTAATTATTACAGGTAAATTTTTGGATTCTTACATTACTTTGCTAAAACAGTCCTAACCAATACTGCCTCTGTTCCATAATATGAGTAGTTTGGAATATGTAGCAAAAATTAAATAAGAAAAAAGCGAATTAGTTTATTAGTCAAAATATCAATATTACTCTCTTAAATGGAATTAGTGGTATTTTGACAAATAAAGTACTATCTCCATTCCTAAATATAAGACTTGTTGCGAAAATTAAAGAAGCAAAAATAACGATATTTTTGTAAACAAAATACCAATATTAGTATCTTAACTAATACTCCCTTCATTTCTCAATATAGATCGTTTAGAACACTTTGAAAAAATTAAGGAACTCAAACAAACAATAATCTTTCCACCACAATTCCAATAATACCCCTTCCTTCCTCCTTCTCTTTCACTTTTCCAATAAAAGATATGTTGAGGGTATAATTAGAATAAATTATTAACACTTAATAAAAGACATATAAATGACAATTAATTTGGATACATATACATCTCATAAACGACAATTAAATGGGAATGAAAGGAATACTTATATATCACTAATTCTATGTTAGAGAGTAATATTGATATTCTAGTTATAAAAACATCGTAATTTTTTCTTCATTAATTTTTGCAATATGTAACGAAAGTCTTATATTTAGGAATGGAGGGAGTACCTTGTTTTTTTTTCCTTCCTTACTAAACGACTTATATTATGAAATATATGGAGTAATATAAATTAGATTAGAATTGAGAGTTAATTTAGGATAAGATCGTTTATACAGGAATAAAATATTATAGGAAGGAAGACTTTATGCGTTATTTTACGCATTTACCACCGAATTGATTCAATTAATTAGCTCAACTTAAACCGAAAGAATTTTCTTGAGGAGATTTCTAATTTGAGTTAAATTTAAATATTTTCCAGGTGAAAATGGGACCATTGATGGACAAGGTTCTCTTTGGTGGCAACAATTTCACAGTAAAAAGCTCAAAGTTACTAGACCCTATTTAATTGAAATTATGCACTCTGATAGTATCCAGATTTCAAATCTAACTCTACTGAATTCTCCATCATGGAATATCCATCCTGTTTACAGCAGGTAAAAAATTTATTTATTTTTTACTTTTTTATTTTTTATTTTTATCTTCTTGAATATATTTTTTCTAAACCAGGAAATAATTTTACTGGCCTAATTTCTATATTGATCTGTTTTTTTTTTTAATTTAATGTTGCAGTAATATAATCATTCAAGGTATTACAATCCTAGCTCCTGTGAGATCTCCAAACACTGATGGAATCAACCCAGGTTCAACTCTCACTTGTTCTTTTAGTTTTCATCTATCAAAAAGTTTGTAAAATTGCTGAATTATTTATGAAAGAAAATATAAATTCAGATTTTCTATTACACTAATGGAATTGTTACGAATAGGACAATGTGATTAGACCAATGATATTTTTACTATGTGGAGTAAGTAGGATTCGGGGCTACAAAAGTTGAGTTTTTCAGCTATTGCAAGCGGTTGGTACACTGTATGATCAATGTTATACCAAACGCACGACCATATAGTGAAAAACACACAAAAACAAGTATGCACGGTATACTAATTATTGATATATACACTCACGATGTATTACGAACAATATTCTATGTACTTTGTATGTTGTGGAGTGCACCAAAAATAGAGTGAGATGTACCAATCGTTCACAACTGTTGGATTTTTTGCACCCACAAAAACCGAGAATGTAGTATAAGATTTGGAGTATGGAAACATGAATCGCAAACCTGAAATCTTGCGTTCAGCGGAACACCGCCCTCTCGGTTATGCGATGAAACTGATCAGGAATGAAGCTAAGAATTTGACATTAGGGGGCGAAAAACTGCAACAGTATGTCGAACTACATATAAAAACTGTAAAAAAAATAAAAAAATGTTGGGGGAGGGCGAATTTGATAAAATATTCCGAACTACATATAAAATTTAGTATATCTAGTAGTATTTTTAAAAATTTCGGGGGGCGACTGCCACCCCGCCCCCTCTGTCTTCGTCCCTGAAACTGATGTGTCTCCTTTTGTTTTCAGATTCTTGCACAAATACAAGAATAGAGGATAGTTACATAGTATCTGGAGATGATTGTATAGCAGTGAAAAGTGGATGGGATGAATACGGAATATCGTATGGTATGCCGACAAAACAACTAGTGATCAAACGACTGACATGTATTTCCCCGTATAGTGCAGCAATAGCATTAGGGAGCGAAATGTCCGGAGGAATTCAAGACGTAAGAGCTCAAGAAATCACAGCCATAAACACAGAATCAGGGATCAGAATCAAGACGGCAGTAGGGAGGGGTGGATTTGTCAAGGACATATATGTAAAAGGCATGAATTTACATACCATGAAATGGGTATTTTGGATGACCGGAAATTATGGCTCTCATGCTGATAACAACTACGATCCGAAAGCGTTTCCGGTGATTCAGGGGATCAATTACAGGGACGTGGTGGCTGAGAATGTGTCGATGGCCGGAAGATTGCAGGGTATATCAGGGGATCCTTTCACCGGAATCTGCTTTTCTAATGTGACTATAGGGATGGCTAAGAAAGCCAAGAAGTATCCATGGACTTGTACTGATATAGATGGGATTACTAGTGGCGTTCAGCCTCCGCCGTGTTCGTCGCTGCCGGATCAGGGACGGGAGAAAATTGGGATGTGTGATTTTCCTTCCGATAGTTTGGCTATTGAAGCTGTTGAGTTCCAACGATGTTCATATAACATCAGGTACTCGTAGGCTTATCCCCCTCCCCCTCCCAACCTACGAATGCATCATATTAGACTGTAAAAATTATGATGAATAAGAAAGTCGACATTCAATTTAAGACACAGATAGTATGAAATATCAACCTGACAACTCAAAAAAAAACAACGTAGTTTGATCCCCCAAATCAGGAAAACTGATGTAACAGGATTGCAGTTTGCCTATGTAAATACACTCAGTTGATGAAAATCACACAAAAAAAACTACTTGTATACATCATTAGCTCCAAATTCCTCAAAGAATGGCGGGATCTGGATTAAATTTGACAGATTCCCGCCATATCAATTCCTTGATATTCTCTTCCGTGAAGGATGGCTGCTCGAAATCAAACACAAAAGACCTAGGACAAACTGGCTCCTCGTTGATATCGTGTAGAGGCGCCAAATAAGGATGGCAGAGTGCCTCATCAACTGTTAAAAGACCAACAACAAAATCAACCACTAATCGAGGGGGGAAATGAAGAAATAAATCCATATTACACTAGTACACTCCAATCTGAAAGTTTCCACCTGTTCGGAAATCCATGTTTCCTATCCATATATTCATACCTACACGCAACCAAGAGGGAGGGCGGATATTTTTGAAATTGCCCCGCACCCCCAACCGCCCTGGAATATTTTTCAGAAAACTTCTTTTTAGATGCTCACCCCGACTCAATGTTCTAGTTTCAATATTCTAGTTCCGTCTATGTATTTATCCATCCTCTTCTTAGTTTCCTTCCAATTTCTGTAATGATCGGACTTGCAATTCATAAAGCTTTTACTCGTACCGTATTTTCATGCTAGATATCTCACGACGAGGAAAAGTTATAACAATGCTAAATTCAAATTTCTGCCACCAATTCATTGAAATTTCCTATACTTTAAGCTATTATGATTATACAAGAAACAATATTACAAGTCTACTTAGACAGCGAACTATGAGCAAAGCAAAAAGGGGACAAGGAAAAGAAGGAAATAGCTCGAGAGATCCTCAAATACTTATTATACCTGTTATGCGCTTGCTTGGATCAAAGACGAGCATCTTTTCCAGTAAATCCAGAGCTCCAGAAGCCCTATTAGGGAATTTAGCAGCGAACGGCTGCCTCGGGTATTGTGGAAGCTGTCTTACATACCTACGGGCATTATCACTACGAAGAAATCCTAGGCTCGCATCATCTGGTGAACCTATGAGCTTTTGGAAACAAGATACACATCTTGAAGTCAAAATTAATCCAAATCTACACTAAGCAAAATAAATATACACTTATAAGAACATCAAAATTCACAAAAATGAACCTTAAACTTGGTCAGAAAAGAGTACGGTTTCAAACATGATTTGAGATCTTACCTCAGTTATAAGTCTCAACTGATGTACATAGTCTTTGCCCGGAAAGAGGGGTTGTCTTGTCATAATTTCACCAAGTATGCAACCCACTGACCAGATATCTATTGCTGCTGTGTATTCTGAGCAATTCAATAGCAACTCTGGTGCTCGGTACCAACGTGTAACGACATACTCAGTCATGAAATCTGTCTCTGACGTTGTCCTTGCGAGCCCAAAATCACCAATTTTCAGATCACAATTTCCATTGAGAAGCAAATTGCTGGGTTTTAGATCACGGTGCAATACATTGGCAGAGTGGACATATTTAAGTCCTCGTAGAATTTGGTAAAGAAAGTACTGCAAAGGAAGCAACAGAAGATCAAACATGGATCTAGTACATATAATATTCTAGAGAATGCCGGAAAACATGAATGCCAAAATTTTAGGTTCTGAAAGAAATCCACAATGCCAAGACGTCTTTTCCAGGAGCAAGTTTAAAACTTGTACCCTGACGGCCAGACCAATGAGTGCAATACATGTAGGCCAAAACTGTCAACTCACGGAAGAGAGAATTATCTTTTGTTCTACGTGCATTGCATTCATTGGTCTGGGTACAAGATTTAAACTTGCTCTTGGACCTAGATAAAACTACTAATTTTTGTGTGTACCAGGGAAAGGGGACCGAAGGCCTTAGACATTATGATGCAATGTCATTAATGTGTGGCAATGATATGCGAAATATCAACTCTTTAATAAGTTTCAAGAACGAGGGTCAAACCCGACAATGGTCATCAGTCAACGATTGGGTGGAACGGATAATCTGGTGAAGATCAGTGTCCATCAGCTCATAAACAATGTAGACATCATTGAAGTTCTCCTTTTGTGGAGGCCGAATAATATCTTTAATAGCAATTATCTGCAAGAATAGGAATCATAAGATATAGATTCTTGCAGAAGTGAGGATCTATACTAGGCAGCAAATCAACAAATCCAACACTGTAAACTCAGACATTCAAATACAGAAGCATAAGCAGGTCTAACTTAGAAGTTAAATGAAGAGAAATAGCATTTGTATAAGTCTACATGCATTCAACTGATCCAGGATTCTCACTTTTAACAACTGATGAAGAGCAAAACGAACAAAAATGCATGAGAATTTCTCATCAAGAAATCACTTCCTTTATCGAATTATCTAAACTACAGCTTCAGAAAGGGAGACACTATCCAAAGATAGAAGATCAAGAAAATGAATAGTATGCTGTTACATCACCTAAAATGAAAGAATAAAAAATCTCAAAAAGTCAAACGCAATCTACTTAGAAGTGTTATAATGGCATTCTGAAGGATACAAACTTCACATAAATACATACCAAAGAGAAATCTTATGATTACGGAAAAAGATTTTACTCAGATTTAAAATGTGGATTCCTGTCATTGGAAATTACCGTGCTGAAAAGACTGTAGATAATCTGTTTTTAAAGCACTTCATCTAACCATCTTAATATTTCTTAGTGCTAATATTCTATCTTCTATGACAGGAATTCAAGCATGCAACACGGATTTTTCTTGGGTCTCATATTTGTCAGTTGGTGGATAAGCATTGCACAATTTGATATCTTAAAGTAGACTCCAAAAGATGATCAAGAATACACGCACCTGAATCAAGATTTAGAACAGAAGAGAAGGTGGCAACAAGACTTACATTATCATGATCCATGTGACGAAGAAGCTTTATCTCGCGGAGTGTCCTTTTAGCGTCTATTCTATTGTCAAAAGCATTTCCAATCTTTTTAATTGCTACTTCCTCACGTGTCTCAGAGTTCATAGCGGCACTACATCAAATGAAAAGAGTCAAACTCCCCCTTCATCACGAGATTGAAGTACAATCTAACATGAAAATCCCAATATGAAACAAGTGCAAACTATCCGTAATCCTGTAATACACATATTCAAAACCTTGCAAAACCAACGACTCTATTGTCCAAATTGACTCACCCATTGGAAACCATAGAACATTTGAATCACACATATTGAAGACATGCATTCATGAGTAAAAAATGCAGAGAGACAACCTAGATTGCGTATGTCTCAGAAGGGGATTTTTTTTTCCTACAAGAGGAGACATACCATCTCAAAAGACGTGGAAGTTTGAAAGAGAAGTAAAGAGGAAGACCCAAAGAAATCCGCAAATGAGATCTTAGGAAACTTGCATGCTAAAATTCAGCAGAGGTACAAGTACAACAAGAGAAAAGAAAGCAAACCAAGATATTCATACTCCCCCATCAGTCCCAGATTGAATGTCCATTTTCGGAAAGTGGGCATTCAATTTGGGATACGGGGAGGAAAACGTAACCGTGCATCTCTTCCAAATCATACAAACTAAAGAATTCAAACTCCTAACAATCTCCATGAATTGAAGTCAAGTAACATTCCACATTTCAATGCTGAGAAAGTAAGTAGGGCAACTTCAAATGGACCTAATATTAAACCAGGAACATGGTCCTGCAATCAACCAAGCCAACTACTTAAATTCAACCACATTGTGAAACCCCATCCCACATGAGATAAGTAAGGAAAGATGAAGTGCAATATAACATGGGCCTAAGTACTATCGGTCACCTCGGGTATCCAAGTAGGTGGTGGTGGGTGATGTTAGGCTCATGTGTCGCGTTGCGAGTCCGCAGGCACGGGGCGTGACACACATAGCAGGACATGTTTGAAAATCTACTGCCCTCCTTATATTCCTTTTTATTTTCCTATTGGAATGATATTCCATGGTAATTTGTAAGCAGGAAACGCTTTTAGCAAACCATATCTAATAATACTAACCATTATTTTGACTCAAAACACTATCATAGGTAAATTATTAGCTATAATCCCAAAAGATCTTTTTTGGATCTTAGTAACCAAAATCAAATCTTTAAGACAACAGAGGTAGTTCTTGAAGTACTAAATTTAGTAAAAAAACAAACCAAGAAATGAAACAAGAATCAATTATAAACTCATAAATGGAAAAAAACAAATCTTGAAATTTCTTACCAAACAATTCCATAAGCCCCACGACCTACTGGCCTAATAGGAGGAACATACTTTCTTGAAACTTCAAAAAGATTACCATAAACATTGTACTGAACATATCTTCCTCCATGGGTAGGAATTCCTCTTATATTATGACCACCTTGGTTATTATGATGATTATCTGCTTCTGAAACAGAACTTGATTCCATAGACATACTCATCAAGAATCTGAGCTCTTTTTTTTTTCCTTCTTTAAATTGCCTTTTCTTTAATTCTCTTCAACCCTTTTGAAATTAAGCTACTAAGAACCAAAATCAGAGAATATTTTATGGATTTGCTCAAGTTTTTGGAGGAGTTATGGAGCTGCTCTTGTCGGTAGCTCTGTGGAAGAAGGAAGACGAAAGTTTTTTGACATTTTTCTTTATTTTTGTATAGAGAGAAAAAAAATAGTTGATGTATTTCTTTCTCAATTGCTATTATACTTTTTGGTATAAAAATGTGAACTTCTGAACGAGAAATTTTATTTTAGTAGATAAATAAGTTTAAAAGTTATATTATATTTATTGATTTAAATGTAAATTTTAAATTTACTCACCTAAGAAGATAAAACTTCTCCTTTTGAACGGGAATGGCATATGGTAACCCGTGAAATAAATATAATTTTATTTTTTATTTTATCTCTATAACTCAGGTCTCCGAATTTCGTCCAACTAATTTTAGGGAGTGATTGCCTTATTTTTCTTGATCCAATATTCATGTAAAACCGGATGCGATAAGTTAGCTACATTTGGATTTATATTTTGTTTGAATTTTTTTAATTTTAGAATACGAAAAAGTTGATTGTTTGTAAGAGAATTTGTGGAGATCAAATATAAATTTGTATTTAAGGGTTTGGAATAAAATGGGAAAACAAATGCATTCAATAAATTGATTTCTCCTCTTTGTGGACCTTCCTTCACGACGTATGGTTAAAATCTCCGAGAGAAATAAATTACACTATGATTTTACCTCCACAAAACATTTAAATTTTAATATATATATATATATATATATATATATATATATATATATATATAACTATCTTCTATCTATATTTATATTATAGAGCTTGTTTTCATTTCAGCCAATCACATTCTTTTAAAATCCTACGTGTAATTTCAATAAATTTTGGTTCAATTAATTATTTTATAAAATTTTGATTGGTTGGTTAAATTTTACACACTTGATTGGCTTATAAGAGTATCCCACATTGAAAAGTTACATTATTTTTTTAGTTTGACAATACTATAAAAGAGAGTACTTTGACATGTTTTGAGTGAAAAATGGGGTTGACATTTCAGCCCATCAAATTAGGGAAACCCATTTATTTGCTTCTTATGTTTCTTATTTATATAAATATAATTAATTAAAGTTCTAGGAAATAACGGGTCATTCAAATGACCGGCTCCTCTGAATTCCGATTGAGCTTACAATCAAATTCCGATTGAGCTTACAATGTTCATTTTTTTATTATTCTTATGCAACATTTTTATTTTCATAATATATTTTTAAAAATAAATAAATATGGATATTTAAAAATGAAAAAAAAATCAATTCGCTTCGGTTATACTGCAAAAATCAAGTGATAAAAGCTGCATCAAAATTTTAAGAGTATATGAAAAGAAGAAGTCTTCATAAACCTACTTTGAAGCAGATTAAAATTGCTTCAAAATTTTAAACTCAAGTGCTTCAAAATTTTGCTAACCATAAATTTTGGTAAACAAGTCTATTAATTAGCACTCTCTTTCATTGTAGAGGTGTTGGAGGGGATAATAAAAGACCCAGATTTTCTATCTGTTGAATTAACTAAGCAATGCGTAGACAAAATAAATAATGTGTTGTTTTATTGAATGCGCCATAATTAATCATTAAATGCAAAATAAAATAATTTTTTTGATAGATTTCGATTTTTTTTCATTATATTAATAGATTAAACGAAAACTGAGTAGTATTAACTAAGCAAATGCACCTAGAGTTCTACATATTGATAATTAAAAGGTTAAAATGTAATAATCAAACTTATAGTCAAAAAACTATCTTTTTGCTATCATTACAAAAACTCTTTTTCTTTGCATATGTATTTTTTAAGAAATAATGTATGTCCTGTGCTTAGCACGCGTTTTTTGCTAGTATATATATATATATATATATTAGGAGTGGGTAAAGACCAAAGGGATTAGGGGTTTACTTTTCTTCTTTCCCCATCTTCTCTTTCGGTCTTCATCTCTATGTGTCACTCTCTATGTGAAGGATGATATATATGGGTGATCTGGATGTTGTTGTATTCCCACGATACACCTACCCTTACTATGGAAGATGATTTTTTTCTTTCTTTATTGACTTTGTATCCATTTGGTATATTCCCATTTAATATCTCCAAAGTTGGAGAATTCTTTCTGATTTTGTATTTGTATTAGGTTTTTGTTTGAGAATTTTTTGTTTAGAAAATCGTGAAAACTGATTATTTATAATGAGAGAAGTAAGGTTTATAAAATAAAAATAAAAATAAAAATAAATTGTTTGAGAACCGACTCCTATGCTGAACAGACTTTGTTCAGTATGTGCGGGTCTCACTGTGAGCCGTTGGATCAAACAATTTTAATCCAACGACTGGATCAAAAGCAGGGGTATTAAAGGATATAATTGTTTGGCAATACATTTAGGCGGGAAAAATAAAATTTGAATCCCCTTTTTTTCTCTCCTTTCCTTTTAATTGGTAAAAGAGATTTTCAGATCCCTAAAATCCCTCAAATTTCATCTTTTTCCTCCTCTTGAGGCTTCATCCTCTTCTCTCCATATTAATCATGTCCAACCTCTTTCTTCTCGACGATACATATGAAGGATTAGCCACAGCATTATCAAGTATTATTTGAACAATCTTTTCTTCAACTAATTTTCAATAATTTTTTTTGTATTTTCTCTCTCAAATCTTACCCAAATTTTCTCTCTCAAATCTTACCCAAATTTTCTCTTTCTTTGAACACAGCTGGGAAGAAATTGAAAAAGAAACCCAATTGATTTCTTCTGCAGAAAAGATGTCTAGAAGAGAAATATAAAGGATTTCTGCAACAAAAAATTTGACTTTCCTGAAAAATTTAAATTGTAGTTTGTTTTATGAATGAAAGGGAAGGCTAAATTATGGACAAATTTTGATAAGTGCTTCATGTCAAATAATTGTCAATCCTTTGCTTTTCTGGTATTTTTTTCTTTTTGATTAATTGTTGAGGAGAACGTTAAGATATCTGACAAGAGATCAAGTTTTTATTTTATTTTTGAACACATGTTCTTTGTCTCAGAACAGCAGAACAAGTGTTTTGTGACAAAGAACAGGTGTTTATTAACGTAACCTTGGTTTCAGCTCTATTTGTTGGCTTCAACCATCACCAAAATTCATGCATATTTGGTGTTGCACTCATGATGGTGGAAATAGAGTTCAAAGAAGAGGTTAAAGAGATTTGTAAAGTTAAAAAGGCAGTAGGGTCAAGCATATTGAACAACGAGAAAAAGATGCAGAAGACAAGGGCCAAGCATATTAGGCAGCGAGTAAAAGAGGCAGAAGACACTTCCTACCTAGATGAAGAAAACATTCATCTCAAACTTTGAGCATTAGATATCTTAGATATGTAGCTTGTTGGTGTTGAACACCTTAAGCATTAGACTAGTTATTTTTTTTTGGGCAAATTCATTGTTCAATTTAGTTGTTCTATGATATTGAACACTTGTTTTTTTAGTGTGACACCTATTTTTTGAGTATGAACATCTGTTCTGAGTGTGAACACTTATTTTTTTAGTGTGCACACCTGTTATATTATTAAAAATACATTTTGTATTGGTTATGAACACATTGTTTTGGTTATGATAATCAACATACTTTTTTAAGTCTACGAACACTTGCTTTAATTTTTTGATCTCTTGTTTTTTTTTTGTAATGTAAACATGTTTTATTAGTGTGAACACATGTTCTTGTACTCTGAACACATGTTCTTGTGCAGTGAACACATGTTCTGATATTTTTAACACATGTTCTTGTACTCTTAACACATGTTCTCCAAAATATTCATTTCTTCGGGGTTGAACTCCTAAAATTGTTATTTTTCTTCCATATGAAAGATATGTATCATAGTTCTTGATTTAAAATTTTAACCCATCTTTATGAAGACTCGAAAGTTTTATTTGGGGAAAACACCAAAATTCTGATTCAAAAATTTTCAAGATGATTTTGGCTTTGGTACAAAGTTGCAGACATTGAAGAAGAACCATAGAAAAATAATTGATATAGAAGTTGAAAAATGATGAGGAAGAAGAATAGAGTTTTGAGGAAGAAGAAGATGAAAATGCGTCACTTTTGGTTTTTTGGATACATTGAGAACATAATTACTGATGAGACTGTTTGGGTTTTCTTTAATTTAAAAAAAAATATCTTTATTAAATTACTTATCTGCCCTTTACTATCATTTAAATCACAGCCTGTCGATTCAAAAAAATTTGAATCAACGATCAGATCCATGTTCCGCACGTGCGGATTAAAGGCTGTTCCGCACAGGAGCCGGACTGCCTTAAAGCAAACTAGTTAAACAGTACTCCCTCCATTCCTAAATATAAGACTCTTTAGACAATTTGAGAAAATTAAGGAAGTTGTCCATTCCACCTAAACTTCCAATACTACCCCATCCTCCCTCTCTTTCTCTCTCACTTCTATATTATAAAGAAAGGAAAATGTTGAAGGTATAATTGAAATGAATTGTTGACACCTAACAAAAGAACCTTAAACGACAATTAATTTGGACTCCTAGATTTCTCCTAAACGACAATTAATAAGGAATGGAGGGAGTATTTAATTTGAAATTGTCTATGATTGAAAAATCAGGTTCAAAATTTGAAATTTTGTATAACGTTCTGCCTTTATCCAAATAGACTTTGTCGCCTAAAAAAGCTGTTGGAAGGTCATAAATTTATAACGTTCTTCTTCATGATATTATTCTTCAATTCTTCGAATTAATAGCCAATTTGGTAATCAATATATTTGCGCTTAACCAGTTTTATCCTTTTTTAGTAAAGTTTATTTTTTTTTCGTCCCCAAAGAATTTACGAGCAGCCATGTTGGTCCTTCCGTCCAAAACTTTGAAAAAAACTATTAAAATTGATGACGTGGCTTAACGGTGGAGAAGTGCTCTCTCTCCTCCAAGGGCATTTTTGGAATTCCATAATACATCATCTTCTATAATAATCCAACAAATGGGAAATGGCTACAATCATCATCATCATCTTCACCATCACCACCGCCGCCTCCGCCATCACTACCACCATCACTAGAAGCAATTCAACAACTATTAATTATCCCAAGTATACAAAGCTCAAACGATTTTTTTTTGGGCAGAAAATTAATGCCCAACTGTAAAATCACTACCACTGCGGCAGCTCCGCCTCTTGTCAGAGTAGTAGAGGAATATGCAGGAATGGGTCGAGAAGGTTGCCCAGAAAATTTAGAAATTCGGATCTGATGTTTCTTTTTTTTCCTTCAAATAGTTCAGGTAATATAAAGTTGTGTTCTTCTAGCGTTAAATGGGAATCATGGATACAACTGAGGTTGAAGAAAATTTGCTCTCAATTGGTGAGCCAAAGGTATGGCCATGGAAATACTTGACTTGAGATGCTTTTCTGATGCATGTATATTTTTTGCTCAAAATATTTTGATGAGAATTTGATTGCCCCGATAATATATAGGTTCCATGAAGATTTATTAATTTTTATCGAACTGTGTGATGATTTCATAAATTGCTGTAACGTGATCTAAAATCTTTTGCATCTTGCTTTAGGTCCCTGAATGATAATGGTGTGTGGGTTTCTTTTGCAGTTACATGGAGGAATGTGCAAGAGTTTAGCTACAATTTATGCCAAAGTATTGGGGATATTCCCTGAACTAACGCCACTGTAAAAGGCGGCTGATCCGACTCTTGTCGGAGTAGTAGAGGAATATGCAGGAATGGGTCAAGAAGGTGTCGCCGAAGTGAGTCCTTGGAAGAGAAGATCAAGTGGGATGGCACTGAAATGTTTGCAGATTGAACAGATTCATCAATTTCCTAACAATAATTATTCTCCGGCACCGACTATGTAAAATCCTAAATTAAATTGGATTTTCAAAAATGCCCTTGGAGGAGAGAGAGCACTTCTCCACCGTTAAGCCACATCATCAATTTTAACAAAATTTTTCAAAATTTTGGACAGAAGGACCAATATGACTGCCCGTAAATTCTTTGGGGACGAAAAAAGATAAACTTTACTAAAAAATGATGAAACTGACTAAGCGCAAATACACTGATGACCAAATTGGCTATTAATTCTCAATTCTTCTAAGCCCGAAGGAATGAGTATTCAAAAATCTGAAACTTTACTTTTTGTTCCAACATGGAATGCTATCACATTTTACCAGTAAGAGGGCCTTTATCACAGGTTGAATAGTTTTTTTTTTTTGTTCTACCCATTTGGGGGCATCTGGTATCCACCGACAACATGTCGACTACATCCGGACTCGGCCTCAGGGTTGGCCCGCAGCGTTACCGCTCAACGGGGGAAAGCCTAACCCATACTGCTCTTAAACGGCACTCTCAGCCGTGGGAAATCCCTCACGAGTCGAATTCCACCAGCGAGAATCGAACCCACGTCAACGGCGTCAGCTTAAGCAGCTCCAACCAGCTGCCCCAGAGCTCGGAGTTATCACAGGTTGAATAGTTGTTCATGAATTGAACTTCACTCTCGTGATAAATAACTATTAATACATACGAGCAAACAGCACGTCCCACACTGATCCGGGTGAAAATTCTCTGTCCCCATTCTTGTCCTCATCCTTATCCCCAACCAATCAGAATTTACTATATAAACATTTTTGCCAATTATATATACACATGATGAATTGTGATTGGTTGGGACAGGAACGGGGACAGGATTTTTTGCCGACTGATCCGGACTCAGTAAGAGGCACCAGTACAGAAAGCTTCCACAGTTGAGCTCGCATTCATGGAATGAAGGAGGGCCCTCTCAAGTGGCCTACCAACTCCGTCCCGGCTCCTATGCGGGACAGCTTTGGTGCGGAACACCATCTCAGCCGTCGGATGAGATTTTTTAACGGCTCAGATCTGGAGAGAGAAAAGTTTTTTTTTAAATCAGCCGCAACTTTTCTCTCTCCAAATCTGGACCGTTCAAAATCTCATCCGACGGCTGAGATTGTTCCGCACATGCGGAAAAAAGCTGTTCCGCATAGGAACCGAACTGAGAACCAACTCCTCATTAGTCGTGACAGCTGCTGTTTCCGCTTAGAAGTCGGGGAAACTGGTCATATGGCATCCCAAAGTTTGATAACTACTAATGAATCCAACCTTTAACCACACAAGTAAATACAATAATTCACCACATGCCATTATCAGAAGGGCATCAAATACCTGGATTGATAGCCTTGAGTTACCTGGATATCCAAGAAATTACCTCTTTTCACCATATCAGAAGGACATCAAATACCTTCATGGCGTTCAGTTCAGTAGTTGCCTGTATATCCAAGAAATGTTAAAAGGAACGAGAGAAAACGATAAGCCAAAACAGCTAATAACAAGAGAAGTACCCATTTAAAAACACCTTTATATATTTCATATATTGAAAACGTTACACCCAAGTTCAAACATGTATTAACCAGAGCAATAATAATATATATATAATCGCAGCATAACACTCGAGTTTCAACATGCGTATACCTAGCTAACATAGTACTTTGGTACATATTCAACCGAACAACAGCAAATCCCATAACTACACTCGTGTACATATAGGAAAAACTTCATCTTACACTTTGAGGCTCCGCATTGTTGTTCCTTTGGATTGGGGAAGGGATGTCAATGCCAACTCTAAGATTACCGAGCAAAGCATCGCGTCCAGTTAGAACAATTTGAAAGAATCCATCGACCTCTTTAGCAAGATGATCCAGTCCCTGCGAAAGATTGACAGCTTTTTTTTCTAAGTCAGTAATTGTAATCTCTAGTCCTTCTGTGTCAACCCCTTCCTGTACAACAGGGTATATCTTCTTTACACTTGTATCAACTGCTTCAAGCTCTTTCACTACTGTTGCCTTCCCACTGGAATATACATTCCTTATCTCCCCATTTACAAAAGTCTGCAGATCAGCGAAAGCTACAGACCACAAGCAAGTCTCCAGTGGCTGTAGATCGAGCAACTTCTTTGTAGAACCAGAGAAGGCAGCAGCTAACACATTGCAGATAAAAACAGTAACCACCTTCACCCCATACATGGCTTGCATCAACACCTTCCCTTTCGCAGAATTCTTGATCTTAGGCAGATTCAGAGTTTCAACAAGATTGTCCAGGATGGTGAAGCAATTGTCCACCCTAGTGTTCTTGGAACCAATGTGCTGCCTCCAGCCATCAAATGAAGATCGAGCACGAATGAACTGTTTTGGGGAGGAAGATCCCAAATTATGCAAGACACTTTGGAGGAATAGGTGGCCTTGGTTGAGTCTTGATAGCTCAGAGCTGAAAGCTATGCAAATATCCAGCAGTTTCACGCTATTGTCCAAGTACACATCAACCCATTTCTCATCCCAATCACAGACGGGAAGTTCAAGTGCCGTAATAAGAGCCTTTATATCTGTATGGATTGCAGAAAGTGACTCCATAGCACATCTCATCCATGATAGGCTCAATACATCTTCCTTGTCTGCCGGTATAAGCTTTCGAAGTCTCTCGGCCAATTTCTCTTCAAAAGAGTTCAACAGCTCGAGAAGTCTTGGAGACAGGTATGATGACCCCTTGGGAAACATCATTTTGAAGGGGTTTCCAAATGGGAAAAAGGCCCTGTGAGGATCCTGTGGTCGACTCATATTTAAGTATTAACTGCACACATGAAGACAGACAAAACCAGTAAGTATCTGCAAAGGAACACCAATATTCTCTTGCCTATCTATTCTAAAAATTATCATACGGACAAGGAACAAGATGCAAGCAAAAGTAACAGAAACATAGCCAAGAACATGTGGATTCCAAATACCAACACATGAGAGCATATTAGTACCTTTTCAATCTGACATTTTCTAGCAATTATACCTATCACTAGGACTAACTTGTACACAATAACCATAAAATTAAGGAGCATGATAGAATAACAAAAGTAATCAACACACACAGGTTATTATCCATTTCTTAAATTCCTTGAACCAGAAAACAAAAAAGGTTCCATGGTACTATATGACAGAGAATCTGCAAGGAAGATACATATTTCCCAGTAACTTCTCCCTTTTTCTATACAGACTATAATGAATATTTCCTGACAAATTCCCCCACGCCGCCACGCGACCAAGCCATGAACAAACAGTTTCATGCCACACATCCCGCCCCCAACAATCTGCCTATATTTTCCTTAGTACATCTCTTCAGCTCATCAAATTTTATTTCTTCACCAAACATCATGAACAAAACAAGGGAAAAACAAAAATTTTACCAAAATTAAGGAAACAAATGAAAAAATCTTTCAAAGTTCTCAACTTCTAAGCTAATAAAAACATAGGTCTACAACATCAAGCCACAACAGCACAAAATTAAAAACGAATCAAAACCCTAACAACCAGCGGAAACCGAATACTCAACAAAATTCTACATCTAGTCATGAAAATCACAGAATCGCAAGCAATAACATAAAAAATACTCACCAATTTGTTAAATCTCCAACTTTAACACCGATTCAAACTGTCAACCGGAAAAGTTCACCAAATTTCTCAAAATTGTATCAAATATACAAACCAATTCCTAATTATGTCCATCTGTACGTAAATTGAACAGTCGAAATTGATAATATAGAAATAAAAACGAATCAAACCCTAACACACCAGTAGAAATTGAATCTTCAACATAATTCTAGATCTAGTCAACATAATCACAGAATCGTAAGCAATAACAGAACAAAAAAACTAGCCAATTTGTTAAACCTTCAAATTTAACACCGACTCAAAAAAATAAAAAAGTCAACCGGAAAAATTCACCAAATTTCGCAACCAAAATCCTAACTATATCTATATACATATGAAATTAACAGTCAGTAGTGATAATTTACAGAGATAAATCCGTACCTGTAAGGTTCGTAAAGTCAGAAATGAGAACCGCTTCAAGAGAAGAAGATGAGATGAGCCTTCTTTTGTTGAAACTTGAAAGTAGCGGCGATAAGGGTTTGTTTGTTTGAGTGGTGAATGTTTGGGTGACCGTTGGATTTATGGATCGTCTGTGCAACTTAAGAAACGTGGCAAATATTCATTGGATTTAGCTTTATTGAGGTCTGATTAGTCTTTTTCCTTCTTTCTTTGCCAATCTAATTGGACTTAGCGGGTGAATGTAAGTTGTGACATTTTTTTTTGTTTAACCCTGATGGTTACGAATATCCACCGTCAATATAGTGATTAATTCGATTTCGATCTACGGTTGGTCCGTAGTGTAACTATTAACAAAAAGGATCTGGCTCATACTGCTATTTACATTGAGCTCTACCACCATAAAAAGATCTCACGATAGTTGATATCCACTGAAAAAATTGAAATCTCATGAGAATTGATATCCATTGAAAAAATTGAATACTAGTCAACGATGAATCATCAAAGAGGCCAATGGCCAGCCCGTGACAGAGAGGTCCCTGGGTTCGATACCCTCCGCCTGCGTGCGGTAAACTTTATTCTCCCTTATCTAGGGTGTTCTCTCTCTCCAATGTGAGGCTGTTCTCTCTCCCCAATGTGGGGCAATCGCCCATCGTGGCGTAAAAAAAAAGAGTCAATGGTGAATCATAAGACAACTCCAATCAATTGCCCCAGAACTCGAGTTAATTAAAACATTCTTTAATTATCAAAGGTTTCAAAGGTATCTATCTATACATTAGTATACACGATTAAGTTTTAAATAAGTAATTAACTATTCTTTTGTTTTTTTAATTATTAATTCAAAAATTAAATATTAAGATTGTATCAAGATATGTAACAAAAGTGAATGTTGGTATAGTGCTCGGATCAATAAGCGAGCTCATAATAACCCAAACGCTTGGGTTAGTTTGAAAGTTAAACGAACTTGGAGTAAGTATTCCTTCAAATAAAAAGTTAAATTTTGTGAGTGCAATTTATATTGGGATATTTGGCGCTCAAGTCAAAAAGGAAAAGAAAAGAAAAGTCTCATGTCTCTGGTGGTATGAATAATTTTATCTTGATTGTTTTTTTAATTAATGTTTGTAATATACGTAAGTAAAAAAAATCATTTCAAATTTATTACATATCTTTTTAAGTTAGTTTTTTTGAATTTGAGTATATTACACATATTGATTCGAGAAAAAAATTTAAAAATGACGATAAATAATCCCATTCGAAGATAGAGTTTTTCTTGGCGGTGAGGACGAGATTGGAGATTGCAGATTCGGTGAGCTCAGGGTAAAGGCGTGTTTGTTTGGAATTTTGGGAACCCATTCTCTCTGTGTTGCGTTAGTATCATTTATGTACGGATTTCTACTACAAAATTTGGTTCCTACTTTTTTTTTTTTATAGTTTGATCATGCCTGACTTAAAAAAATAAAATAAAAATATTAAAGAGCTTGAAAACAGATATTATGCACCTCATACCAATAAAATGAGTTATGTAATTATCTTGGGAAAAAAATTGTAATCACTTAAAATAAGCAATTCATTTGAATATAAAATAAACATTCCAATGTTGTAAAAAGAAGGCATAACTACCACATTTATTAAAAAAAAAAGGCATAACTACCACAACTATTAAAAGAGGTACTAGTATTTTTTATATTGCCATTTCTGGTTTTGTAAAAAGATTCATATCTATTGCCACGCGAATTACATTATTAATGGGTCAAGATCTGTATCATTGTTTGTTCAATTTGTCTATATATATATATATATATATATATATATATATATATATATACTATTGGTGTTAATCACTCTCACTTACATTTTTTTATTCAGGAAAAAAAAAGATTACATCATTGAAGGTAAGTTGTCATTTTGCTAAATAGTTGTCATTTTTGTTTGCTTTCAAGCTTTTTGCCCTTTCATTAGGTTCAATGGATGATGAATAATGTCTCTAGAATATGTTTTTGTTTCGTGTAGTACTTTATCTAATCTTTTTAGAAATATATATATATCTATAAATCGAATTCAAGACCTAGTATTTAATAAAGATACTTATAACTAATTAAACTACCTACTTGATTCAACCACCTTAAAAGGAAATACATATCTTTACTATTGATAAGTTTTTTTTGGGAGCTCACCGCCAACGTGGTGACTAATACAAGTTTGGCCTGCAGTTGGTCTGTAACGTGATCGCTATCGGAAAAAGGTATGGCCCATACTGCTCCTTTTTACACATAGTCCTATCACCGTGAAAAAATCCCACGAGAGTCAATATCCACCGAAAAATCGAACACTCGTCAATAGTGAGGCATATAACAACTTCAACAAATTGCCACAGAGCTCGGAGTTATTGATAAGTTTCTTTCGTTACCCTTAGAAGTGTCCTCTTAGAGACTAATTCATAACTTTAATTAATAGAGAAATAAAAAGACCTCTTCATGCAAAGTGGGACAATGCTGAGCGTAACGCAGTCTATGTAGAAGTCAGCCCATACTTCGTCAGTGTCAAAACAGATGCTGTGTGGATCGGGTCAAGCAGCTACGGCACACGACTAAGTAGAAATTACTTTTTTATATATATGTAGTGCAATACATGTAGACCAAATATATATAAGACCTTGCTAGGCTACTAAAATTATTAGCTAAAATAATTTTTTGGACCTTTTTGCCCTTATAGTTGGGTGAAGCCCTTGTACCAGCAGGGGGTAAGATAGTCATTTAACACCCTCAACTTGGGGGTTTAGGGTTTATCCCCAAAATTCTAGGAGTAAATCATTTTCCATATATATATATAGTAAAGAATCTGTCAAATTCAAAATTTATTATTGTGAGATAGTAAAAGCTTTGGTAACTGCGCTAAATAAGTTTAGAAATGTGAAATCTAATTTACAATAATTAAGCTGTCATCATCATCTCAAACTGATCATTTAAAGTATTAAAATGGTGCAGTGGCCAGAAATCTAACAAAGAATATGACAGAAGATAGTGCCATGGGGTGGGGGTGGGGGGGCAATATTTTCTCTGCCTTGCCACGTTTGGTCATTATTGTAAAAAGAATCGCATGAAAGCTCACCAAGCACTATTTCCCAATTCCTGTTGTAGGGTCTGATGCTGAATAAATATATATGTTCTGCAGTTATTTTTTGTTCTTAAATAAAGCTACTACAAAACCTCTAATAATAAACTAGCCTAATCAGAAACAGATCTCACATTCTGTTCTTCACTCCAAAAGTATCAAGACTTGAACAAGATCCCAATGGGAATACTTAAAAACTTAAAATCACATAAATGGCTCTATATATCTAAGAATTCTTAGTCCAAAAAGTACAGTTAGTGTAACATTTCCAATTCCAGACTATAGATTGTGGGTTCGGCATCCCTCTCCATAAAAATAAATAAATCTAAGGATTGTTATGAAACTTTTCACCCCATATCAATTAACAAATAAAAGTAGCAGAACATGTATGGTGGTGGAAAACAGCCTGACAGCAATCAGCAACAGCCATTAGATAACTATACCACAGAAAGATTTCCTCTCTTCTTTGAAAATAATATATTACTTTCCCCGTTCCAAATTTTCCAAATTGAATGTCCATTTTCCTGTTCAAAAGATAGGAAAGTGGACATCCAATTCAGAACAGATGGATTTTATTTTTCTAGCCCAATTATCACTAGAAAATGTGGACCTTATGGGCGAAAGAAACTTCGCCTAATACAACATTCATGGACAGCTCACTTTAACAGAAGTCACAGTATGGGTCCTTTTTGTGCTCTACGGGGCATTGTCTAATGTCTTGAGAGGGAATTGATAGTGAAATAAAATCCATGAGCCAGTGGTTCCAGGCTGGGACATGCTTATCTGCCTAGTTTGTATATACCAGCCAGGACAAGTATAAACAGAGGAGTAAAAGGGGGCATTTAAAAGGACTTGAACCAAATTAGCTGGATTTATGGTCCACCAGCTAAAAAAGTACTACAATTGGGGAGTTTGGAAGAATTGATCTTATATATATTTGTACCTTTTTTATAAGCTAGTCTTGTCTTGTGGGTCTCTGATGCTGAAGCATGCCGATATCATCGTCACCTGGCATGCTGCAATGTTGATGGGTACTAATATACATCCAAAACTCATTTGACCTGTAAAAGGGTACATATTGAGAGTAGCAGCAACATAAAATGGAGAATAAGGATTGAGACAACCAAGATAAGAAAGAGGGAGAGGATCAATAATCTTAGTTTACATTTATAAATGAATGAATAATGTTAATATACAAAAGGAGTCGATACAAAAAAGGTGTAAAGATTATGGTAATTTCACATTTTCATATGGAAAAAAAATGGATGGTACACATTGTACACGTTCTACAAGCTAATTAGAAGAAAGAAAAAATTAATTACTATAAAGCACACAATTTTGAAAAACCTGGATTACCACTTATATATGTATACTCCTCCATCCATATTATTGTATCCGTCTGGTTGCTGGATTATGGTTCCTACCACTGTCTCCTTCACTAGTATCAGAAGTTCCTTCACCATGTGGTTTCTTGTCTAATTTTGGATCCGTTAGATTCTGTTCTTTGAAATCACGATGCGAGCTAGAAGATACTCTGCACATTCTTTTTTCCTGTGCCAATGGAAAAAGGAAAAGAATCCGCAATGAGAAATCAACCGAAATAAAAGGTCAATCTGCATTTTAAGATAAAAATAGGAAGCCGGCCTCTCTAATCAGAAAATCATCTATACTTACATCACGAATCAGTAAATCATCTGTCTCGAGCATGTGGATAACATGCCCCATTTTGGGCCTCTTTTGTGCATCAGGATCAACGCATCTAAGAGCAACTAAAAGAGCACGTTTAAGTGCCTTGGATGCAGGCATTTCAGGTAATTTCGGATCCACTACTTCCTCAGATTTTCGATTTCCAACCATAGTCTTTAACCAGTCCACCAAATTAACCTGACATTATTTTGTTACTTATTAAACAGAGTAAGGCAATGGGAAACGTGAAATTTGAAAAGATACAAGACCTGCTTCTGGTTTAAGACTAACCTCTCCCTTTGGTCTGCTATAATCAACAGGAGATCTCCCGGTTATTAACTCCATGATAAGTATTCCAAAGCTATAAACGTCACTTTTCTCATTCAGCATACCAGTACATGCATATTCTGGTGCCACATAACTACAAAAAAAATTATGTATTATATAACTGGCCTTCACTGACAAAAGAGACCTAGTGTTGGACAAGAAAATATGTGCATATAAAGGAAAGAAACAAACCCAAAAGTTCCCATGACGCGAGTCGTCACATAAGTGTTCTCAGAATTCAATAGCTTTGCAAGTCCAAAATCAGAAACCTTGGAATTCCATTGGCGATCAAGGAGTATGTTGCTGGATTTAATGTCCCGATGAACAACCTTCGGTTCGAGCCCTTCATGCAAATAGGCCAACCTGCAACAGTAGGAATCCAAAGTGAGCAACACTACATTCTATACATGCATATTCATAAGCAGACAACAAAAACAAAAGCAAATTTTGAATACCATACCCTTTTGCAGTTCCCAGTATTATGTTCATCCGGATCTCCCATGTCAAAGGACTGACTTCACCCACATCTCCATGCAGCCATTGCTCCAAATTTCCGTTGTCAACATACTCATAAACAAGCATCCTATGGAAAATGAACAAGTAAAACGGTCACAAGTAAGCTTGGCTTCTTGATACCCAATGAGAAGTAAAAACAAACATTTTCCAACCAGAACTAGCATCATTACCTATATGCTCCTTCAACACAGTAACCCAACAGCCTGACAAGATTCTTGTGCCTCACACGACCAATAACTTCAACTTCTACCTTAAATTCCTTTTCAGCTTGACCCCTGATAGTTTAATTTATCAGTCATATGAGCTTAAACATGAGAAAGATATGAGAATAAGGCACTGCTGCCACATCATGAAATAGAGACATTAAAAGCAATCAACTTGCCACCAGAACTAGCATTATTCACATAACTACTCTATTAGAAGCATAGTAGATATATAGTTTCTTGTGATCTCTATGTAAACATGCACCTAGAATTTGATATGGAAAATCTCGACTTATGTGGCACTGGCAGGGAGTTTAAATGCAGAAGTTGCAATTATAAAACTTCCAAACTTGACATCAGAAGGGCAGACATAAACCCCGAAAGAACAATGCAACATGTGGAGCATGGAACAAAGACTCGTGAAACCAAAGCAAATTCAGTAAACTCCAATACCTATTATTCAACAAATTCTTCACAGCTACCCGGGTATTGTCAGTCAATACACCATAATATACAATCCCATACCCTCCTTCCCCAATCACATTCTCATCAGACAATCCGTTAGTTGCAGCTTCGAGCTCTCTCAAAGTATACCACCTTCCCCACCCCAAATGGGACACTTCCGGTAAATGTAATTGCCCACTGCCACCAAAAGACCCTGTATCTGCTCCGCTTGTTGCCTTGCTCTCCCCACTCGATGCCCCTCTATCAGAAAATACCACTCTGTGCTCCACCTTCCCCATATCAATCTGAATCTCCGGCAATGCCTGCAGAAATTACCAACAATAAATAAATCTCCGAACTTCCGGATTCAAGCCAAATAAAAGTGTACATCCTTTTTTTTTAAAGGAACTTCAATAAAAGGAAAGGATGTCAAGTAGCAACTCGAAAAATGATACCACTCCATTCCATAATATAAGTTGTTCAGGACATGCAGCGAAAATTAAGGAAGCAAAAATTAAGGTACTTTGTTAGTCAAAATATCAATATTAGTCTCATAAATAGGACTTTTATACCACTAATTCTATTTAAGAGAGTAATATTGATATTTTGATAAAAAAAAATAGCTTATTTAGCTTATTTTTTTGCTTCCTTAATTTTCTATGCATGTCCTGAACAACTTATATCATGGAATTGAGGTACTATAAGTTAACCACTCGTAAAAGACACTTATAAAACTAGCAGGATTACTTGAGCATCTCAATTAAAATCAGTCAACATTTCCACATCTACAATATTATGATTCTCAGATCTTAGAAACAGAGAAAGAAAAAACACATAAATTTCAAAGACATATTAGTAAAATGCATCGCAAACCTGAGGAACAAGTGGACGTTGATGGGGATGAGAATCATGACGAACGATCTCCTGAATTTCCTTAGAAACGACGGGAGTAAGCTCTGCCGCAGCAGCACCACCACCACCACCAGCAGAGATTACACAGCCGGACCGGCGGTGAAGTTTGTTGGTGGTGCTCCGACGGCGAGAGGCGGTGATGCAAAGAGACAACAAAAACAAAATTACAACAATTACAGCTCCGACGAATATACCAATCACTACCCAAAGCCTCAAACCAAAAATCGAAGTCGGTTTCGATAGCTCAGTATTCACGAACGCCGCATCATAAACCGTCATTTCAATTCAAATCAAAATTGAAATTATAAATTCTCTTACACATCTAAATCGAACTGAAAATCAAGTCAAATTAGTATTCAGTAGTGATTTTTAGACTAAAATTTAAAAGCGAGTTGTTAGTACGGAGAATAAGGAGGGTAAACAGCATTAATTCCGAAGAATCTGTAGATTTTCCGGCGATATTATGGCCGTCCGGTAGGAAAATTGTTCCTCCTTATGGGCGGAGGGAGACAAAAGAGAGAGAGCGTGAAGGAGACTGTTGAGAGAATCTTTCTAGTACGTTTCTCTTTTCATCAATGTCTCTAAGAAGAAAAGACTACAAATGAAAATAAAAAATTCAAGTACATATCTAACGTTTTTATAATACATATTTAATTTAAAATAATTTGAATTATCAAATTTTTATTCTACAAAAAAAAATTCAATATATACTAAATTTTTTTATGTTCAGCACTATAATTGGACTGAGAAACGAGGGGATAGAATTTAAATTATATGCCTTTTCAATTTTTTTTATTTGCGAGGTTTATGATTCAACCGATATTTTTATTCGTTTGATGTTTCACGGTTAATTCAGTATGTTTGTACGATCAAAAGATTTTTTTAGATAAGATTCTCACAAATTTCTTCAGTCTTTGACCGCTACACCAATTATATTAATAACTTTCATGGAAATTAGCCTGATTACTCCCCCAGGAATTTTTAGTTAGCATGTATAGTCCTCAATGTTTAATTTCAGCCTAGTTAGTCCCTCAGGAATTTTCGTTCAGCCTGTAAAGTCCCCAATGTTTAATTTCAGCCTGTAAAAGTCCTCTAGGAATTTTCGTTCAGCTTGTAAAGTCCCTTACCTAGTCCCAATTTTTTTGTATTTTATAAATTTTATAAATTGAAACTAACCATTATTCCCCCGCTCATTAAGTACGGGGATAACATGAATTTGGGGTTGCCCTGATTCCGCCGCAGAAGAGGCGGTGGAACCTCTATATGCAACCTGTAAATAGATAAGGGACTTTACAGGCTGGCCGCAAATTCCTGGGGGACTTTACATGCTGAAATTAAACATTGAGGACTAACCGAAAATTCCTGGGGGACTAAACAGGCTGATTTCCCAAACTTTCATTCATCCATTTAAAAGTTACTTGTAGGATAAAATTGATTAGATGGGTAAGAGTAATGTATCATATTGCCTAAAAATGTATTCAACACTAAATTCTTTAGGGGAAAAGAGATGGACATTATATTACTACCTTTATTCATAAATACAAATGTTTCATTACATGTTGCAAAAATTAAAAAAATTAAAAATTAAAATATTTTTGTAATTAAAATATTAATATTTCTCTCTTAAATATAAATAGTAGTATACAAATTATATTAAGAAAATAATATTGACATTTTAACTACAATTTTTTTTTAATTTTTACTTATTTAATTTTCAAAAAATGTAATGAAAATCTTATATTTAGGAATAAAGGGAATATTAATAAGACTTTGTTTAATTGGTGTGGACTCTCTACTAAAGAAGTGACAATTTGTTACTGCAAATTTATAGGAATTTCTATCAAGTCCCTTAAAGTAATATTCAAATTCTAATATGATTATTTGAACCAATATTATTACCTAGATATCGATATAAATAACAATATAAGTTATATAAAAAAATGAGGTGGGGGCATAAGAAAAAGATGGAGCCTAGTCCAGAAACTCCTTCCAACTCGCCATCCATTTTTGAGAAAAATACAAAAAGCAAATAAATCCAACTGAATAATAATTAATTCAATTAATATTACTACTTAATAAATTAAGCAATCTGGATTTCCAAATAGGGTTCTTCAATCACAAGGTCCATATCCCAGGTGAAAGCATATCGCTGCTTCACGTACAGTGAGGTCGTACGGTTTCAATACCCTCCCTACGTACGTAGGCGAGCTTTAATTGTCTCTCTTTCTAGGGCTTTCTCCTCCTCTTGTGAGGCTGTTCTTTCTCCCCTCAAGGGGCAATCGTCCCGCCGGACTTCAAATAGGGTTCTTCACATAATAGAGAAATTATTAGGAGCACGATCGATCGACCGGCCCCCACCAAGTGTTGAAGTACTCTCTCCGTCCCAAATTCTCAAATTAACTGTCCACATCTCCTTTGTTTTGATCCCAAATTAACTGTCCACTTTCTAAATAAAATATGTATTATTTATATATTAATGACAATTTTACCCTTGTTCTAACTTCTCATTTATGTAATACTCTTAGTTAATTACAATTATCACTTTCCAACACATATTTAAGAGGTGATTGAATGTTGTGTAAAAGGGAAGGAGAGAGAAATATATAAATTTTAAATGAGATTAATAAAATTAATGAAAAATATATTTTATACTTTTGCTTATATTTTACCATCAAAATAACCAAAACTTTAACACCTCGTGCATTTGTCAAAGTAAACAAATAATTTGGGAGGGAGGGAGTAACTAAATAGTTGTTGCCTACTATTCTAGCCACCGGATCCGACAACAAGCAAGATTGATTCAGCACCGTACTAACATAACAACCGAACAATGGCATTTTAACATATTGTACATTGCATACAATCGCCATAATTGCAACAAAATGATAACTTTTGAAGATTACTGTCAAAAGGACAGGAGATTGTTTGTAAGAAATTCAGTTTCCGAAACCTATTACTGTTAAATCTTCCGAGCCCGACTTGTTGAAACAGAGTAGCAAGTTGTAAAAAAAACAACAGATAAGGGAAAAGAGAATTACTCTATACTCAAAAATTCAAAAATTTCCCAACTTTCTCGGCTACTCTGACTTCTTATCTGGTTCGTCGATGGCAGCCAGTCTTTCAACAAGAGGAGGATGAGAGTAGTGATAAGCGGAATACCAAGGATCGGTATTCATGGCTGACAGGTTCTCCTCCTGCAAAAACCCCCACCAAAGAAAAATAATTTAATGAACCAGTAGAACTTCAGATTCCGGATTTCCAAATATTTCACTCGAGAAAAATGACACGAACATGCATAAACTAGTGCCAATATATGTACAGGCACGTTGAATATGAAATCAGCAAAGTCTTCTCGTAACATATCAAGAAGGGAGGCCGGCCGGCGCTGGACAGATTCATAATCATTATCTATTTCCATGTAGGAAAAAGTAGGAGATTCAAGAATAGTCACCTGTAATTTAACAAGACCAGCTCGAAGGGACAAAGCATAACCAAGCTTCTTAGCAAAAGCATCAGCCTTTGAAATTACACAAGCATTTCAGTTAGATCAGAGCATAGTTCAGGAGAAAACGCTAGGGGAGAGATTATGATACCGCAATGCATATAATTCACCCAGCATGATAGAAAGAGTTACCTGGAACTCAAAAGCTCGGCTCACAAGATTAAGACCGAAGCTTACAAGATGCTGAAGTGGTATAACAGTGTGCTGTAATAAAAAAGATTCCGTTAATACACCACCAACTGCAAGGCAAAGATTACATAAGCGTATTCAAGGCAGATATTTACCTGGAATATTATGAGCCCAATTAGAACTGGCTGTGTGTCAAAACCAAAACTCTGAAACAAATCCTTCGAGTTCCTTACAAGGGTATATCCTCCAAATTGCAAGAACGTTAAAATCTACAATGAGAATAGGCTTCATCAGAATACGAAGAAGAGCATAGTAGAATGCCAAGCGAAAATGAAAACATGACAAATAGCAAAGAAAACAACTGCCATACCTGAACAGCAATGAAAGAGTACATCGTGTGGTTTAGTTTCCAGTGGCCAAGTTCATGTGCAATAACAGCGACAACCTCCTCATTATTCTTGCACTACATTGCACCAACCAAAAGTTAGAATTCAAAATTATAGATCATGAGAATTTTGATAAGACATAGATCATGAGAAAATGCTTTCAAATATCTGGAGAGAAAAGACGGTGGACAGAACAAAGCTAGAAGACTAGGCACAAGCCTAAGCGTGAGACGCAAAGCATCAAATTCAATTCCTCTCTAAATAACCTCTTTCTCACTTTATTATGTGACATCAGAAGGGTCCAAGAATCAACACCGAGTCATACTCATACAGTTTAAATATAACCAACTACCAACCAAAGAAAAAACCCCATCTAACAAACAATTTATCACACACAAAGTTTAAGTTAACTATGCATCCACAGATAAAAAGGAAATTGTCATGATAAGCAAAAAAAGGACAATTAGAATTACATGGAGTAGCACGAAGATATTTACATAATGTGTAGTATTTTAAAAAGAAAGTGCATTAAGTTTAAAAAAAAAAACCCCAATCACATGATGGACAGAAGTAACAAGATGAGAATCATAATTCAAAAGTATAGTTCCATACCTGCTGAATCAATGTGTCATAAAGAACAATGCGTTTGTTTTTGAAGAATCCATACATGTACGCCTGCAGAAAATTTTAAATTCAATAAGTGTAGAGAGACAAATGGGCTGATTTTTACCAGAGCTAGAGGACCCCAACAAAAAATTAAACAGGATAAACACATCAACAAAAAAGGTAGAACCCTCACATTGCTATGGCTTGACCTTGTCGATCCATCAACAACAAACAGCTTCCTCAATGGAAACTTCAATGAGGAAGCAAGATTCTCGATCTTTACTTTGAGCTCTCCATCTTGAAGCTACAAAATTGGGGGGGAAATCACAGTTTAAAGTTGTCAGCTTGTCACACAAGTAATGCAGAAATCATATCTTCATAAAGGTTTTCAAACTCACCGGTGTAAACTTGTTGAAGAGAGGTGCTATCAAAATTGGGTAGAGAGTCATCATCACAATAGACAGAACGAACATAAATCCCCACAAATATATTGCCAGGTAAGGACCTCCTTTCTGACAAAAATCAGTATCCTTAATTTAGTATCAATAAATATATTCCTGCCATTTGATCTCGGGAGTACCACGTTCCCAGAATATGACAAGGAAATCATACTGCTAGGGACACATTATAGTACCTGTACTATCACTACAATGGCAGCCACAATAGGCGGACCAATCAATGCAGCTACAAGGATTCCTTTAATCATGTCTCTAAAGAATAACCATAACGTTTGCTATACAACAAAGACAATGTATACCTCAAAATGTCAGTCAAAAGCCAAAAGATCAAAATTTGGAACAAAGGACAGGGAGCTTCCTGAGGGACGAAACAAATAAGAAAACTATTCAGAACAGAAAGCAGAATGTAAATACCTTGTTGAAACCGTGACGCTCCTCAATCACAAAAGTTGAGTACAAAGAGAATGGTAAATCTGTAATCTGTAAAAAGGGTAGAAGAAGTAATCTGTAGCAGAATTCCACAGTCATAAATAGGGAGTAACAATATAAGTTTACCATGAATGATAGAACTAAGATATATATATATGCTAGGGCTGGCAATAGCTAATCTGAACTCAACTACCAACTTGTCACAAAACACTACTAATTTGTAATGTCCACAGATTAGAGAAGCAAGATGTTGTTTCTAATTCATGAAATGCAGCGATTTTGAGAAACAATATGATTCACATAACAGACTTGAAGAAGATACAGACACCAAATACTATACTGGAAACATTGTGCTAAACAAAGGAAACCAACACCGAGAGGACATATAGGGAGAAAAAGATATATGAAGAAACCCTTATATAGGGCAAGGATAGAACAACTACAAGCAAGACATCAGTAGTCAATTTTTAAGCAGCTTAAGCTGCCTTGCAAAATAAGAGGCAAATTCGTGCAGCATTCTGATGCTCTACTCAGATTGTCTTTCTTTTTTCTTCGCCACGCAGTACTGTGAGTCTCTACTCGGATTTTTTTTCTATTTATCTTCTTTGACTTCAAACCCGAGTCTCAAAGAAGCATTTGGGTTGACGATGTGGTTACTAAGTGTTAAAGGTCCAAGTTCAGATGAAAGCGAACAACAAATATTGTGTTATTCATGTTCCGTTATTGTTTCTTTAGGTGTAAAAATGACCCTAACAGCAATAATTGGATACAAAATTATTGTTCTAGAGGATCCGCAGTCAATAGCTTAATAGCTGATGAAGACCAAATAGAACAATCAGCATCTTCTAGAGAAACGAATCATTTTCTAATTTACCTGAGACCAAATCATAACACCAGCAAGAAAGGCAAGGGTGTGATATATTTCATTTTCTGCATTCAGGCCAGCAAGCACCAAAAACTCTCCTGATTTCTGCAATTTACCAAAGGGGATCAGTTCAAAATAGTTTATGAGGGAAAGGTAAGATGGGCGAGAGCCAACAATCAGTGCTCACCTTCCAAAACCAAGGCAGAATCCCAAACAACAAGATTGCTGAGTCCGTAAGGATGCTTACAAACTCATGAACAAAGTGGAAATAGCTGAAAGTAACAAGTTTAGAAAGTCATTAACCAGAGGATTAGTAATTAGAGAAGGCACGTAAATACGAAGAAGCTTTGAATAAGAACATCTTTTAAAAAAGAAATCCAAAAAGGAGAAACCTTTTGTCAAGACTATAAGCTCTTGATTTCTCAAACTTTTCCTGGCTGATCACACCCTCTAATGTTTTTGGTAGCGTGGGCAGCTTAAGGGCAGAGTGTTGCCGCAAATCAAGATAAGTCTCAAAAATGTACATCAGTATCATAAAACCTGTAAATTACAGAGTAATACCTTTTATTAAACAGCCAATGAGCTTGCATAAATTGAATATGAACATAGGCGAATTGGTACAAAATAGTTAGGCAACCACCTAGAGTTTTATGACATGAATCAATTAGAAAGTAAGTATTTTGAAGAATAGATAGTCAGTTCCACTTCCCACGGTCCCAAATGTACACTTAACTCTACCCAATCCAGCATCTCCCGAACCATTTGGGTAAGCTGCATCAACCCACTTCTCAATTAAACTTGGTTTAAGGCTCACTCGATTTTAAAATCTTCAACCTAAATTCCTATAATGTGACGAAAAAACTTATAAAGACTAATTGAAACTTAATTGGGATCATTCTTCCTTTAATATGAAAATTAACTTCCAGTAATAAAACATCAAGACGCCCACTTAAATCGGAGTAACACATTCCCAACTTGTGAACAAACCAAAACCCGAATCCCATATTCAAGAAAAATATAAACAACCCATGTTCATTGAATTTAGATTAAGGCCATAATAAAAACCCAAAAACTAACCTCCAAAAATTAAAGATTACTACTTTCTTGATGGTACAAACCCTAAAACTAATTTTCCCAAAATCAATAACTTATTACCAGTAAAGAATATACCCATAAAAAAAACTCCACCAAATTTAACTAATCAGCCATAAGAATTACATACTTCGCTTCTTCAAAAATAATATATAAATAAAAAAATGAAAAGATTAATGCATAAAAACGGAACCCAAATACGGTTTATTAATCTACATATGCAAACATTGAAAATCAAATTCGTGAACAGAGCTTACAAACAACGGCTTCCATATACGGAAACTCCATGGCGGACTCTCCTTCGAAACAGAAAGAAATATTGGAGTTTTTTAAGCCTTCAGAAGAGGGCCTTAAAGGATTTTTTATTTTTTTTTCTGGAATCAATTTATATAGCAGCTGAGAAAATGAGATTTGGGTAATTCACCCAAAAACAAAAAGGGAATATTTTAGTCATTTGCCGGTTTAAACCTCCGGATTTATTTTCCCTTTATTTTTTGTTCTACCCGTTTGGGGCATCCGGTATACACCGACAACATGGTAATTATTTCCGGACTCGGTCTCAAGATTGGTCCGCAGCGTTACTGCTCAATGGGAGAGAGCCTAGCCCATACTGCTCTTAAACGGCGCTCTCAGCCGCGGGAAATCCCGCAAGAGTCGAATTCCACCAGCGGGAATCGAACCCTCGTCAACGGCGATCAAATTTATTTTCCCTTTATATTTATTCATTTAGTTGTGTTCGGTTGATAAGAAATTCTGCAAATGGTTTCCAACGATAGACGCTAGGATATGCTAGCAAGAAATTTTGTAGATTTGCAGCATTAATCGTTCTCCTAAGGCATCTTCAACTTACGATCTTACTTGAGCAAATTCTACAAGAGGCAATTGGGGGTGAAACTGGATCATCAAGTTCGATCTCACTTCCAAGACATGGCTTTACTAGCATATGTGAGCTCCGGATATGAAAGTGTGGCTAAAGTGTGTTGTTTGTGTCTTGAATATAGGACCGAACCAAAAGGTATGGTTTCACCTTACAATTTTCCATTCTAAATAGTCGGATATGTGACTAGTTAACTAGAATTACTTGATTTATTTGCCCTTATATATAATAATGTTTTCTAATGAAGAAATTGTTCTTTGAATACTTTTTTTTTGTCACATGTATCAAATACTAATATTACTAACTTAGAATTTAACTATTTAGGGTTAAGTTATAACCACTTGAATAGTTGTGTTTTGTCAATTTAATATCTTATTTGAGTATTTGAATAAAAAATAATATTAAGTAATGAGGTTTCTTTGTACATAAGATGTTACTTTGATATTTTTCGATATATTTTAAAAGAGTTTGTAATTTATTAAGACAATGAATTTATATAATTTCTTCTCTCTTCAAAGGCTATTGCTGGATTTAAGTGTTGTTAGTTCAAATGATAACATCAAATTAAGTGATTTGTTTTGGTAAGAAATCATATAACTGTGCATTTGTTGGGATCTCTTTTAACATAAATAAAATTTGAGGACCTTACTTAAAATTAAGGTATATTTATTGGGACGAAATTGAAAATAAATCAATTATTGGGTTGAGATAGAAAATAAATGCACCCTTAAGCCTTGACTTTTTTTTTTTGAGGCCCGAAGGCGATTGCCCCCGAAGGGGAAGAGCGGAGAATACCTTAGATCGGGAGATTGTAGCATGCCCCAAGTCGAGGAGAGAACTTGGTCTCACAAGGAAGAGAATTTATTGCTCCATAAGGGGAGATACATGAATAGACCACGGGAGGTCCCGTGGCCGAGTAGCCTTACCACTTGGGCTACCCGATTCCTATCTTAAGCCTTGACCTTGAAATGGTTTTCTCAACCCTATTGGTGTCGAGAACTGGTTTTCTCAACCCTGTGCTAATAAATATTTTATTGTTAAATTTCAATTCATCGACTAGCAAATACTTTTTTTTTTCATCGGAATATGTATCATCATAACTATTAATCTATTATACTATAGGCTCTACTTGAATAAGGTTTGGTTTGGATTTGGATTTGGTCTCAAAATTGGTGGGAAAATACAAATTTTGACCTAGAAAATTGACGGGAGAATTTCAAATTCTAAATTTTTCGTTTAAATATTCGTTGAAATTGAAATTTTTGAAAGAAATAAATTGAATTTGAATTGCTCCTATCAATTTTCTTTCAAAAATTTCAATTTCAACAAATATTTGAAGAAAAAATTTGAATTTGAAATTCTTCCGCCAATTTTCTAGGTCAAAATTTGTATTTTCCCACCAATTTTAAGACCAAACCTAAACCCAAACCCAAACCCAAACAAAACTTGTCCAAGTAGAGATATATATAAAGTGCTAAGTAACATACCTAGATACTCTAACTTAAACTAAATATTAGCTTAAATTAAATATTTTGAATACACGTGTTTCTTCCGTATATGCATATGCTGAATATATTTCAATCGACGAATAAATTGACATAGTTAAAATTTATTTACTAAATGAACACTTGTTCGACATGTGATATATGCTCATAATTGTATTAAAAATGAGTATTCTCACACTTAAATTAAAATCCAAATTCCGAGACAATATTACTCACAACATAAGCAAACCACTATAATTTTAAATATGTTAAAAGGAATATCACGTTAAGTCGTTAACATATTTAATTAGAGTTAATAGTTATTTATGGCACTAAACTATTTACAAATTTCTTTTTATGCTACTAAATTATTTTTTTATCTAAATATATCACTCATTTATTTGCATTTATTAAAATATATACACCACCAATTTTTTGGGTGTTTTCCGCACAAAAGATTGCACTTGAGTTTCATAATTTGGATATAGTGTTTAATTGAAAGCAGTATTCTAGGGTGTAATCATTTCAAGTGAAAGTTACGTGCATAGCCGGACGCAGGAGTCGAAATCTAGTGGTGCAAATCGAAATCTGGTGGTGCAAATATAAGGGCGAAACTGATAAAATTCTTGGAGGGGCAATAAAAAGGGGCCAAAAAAAAATTTCAGTAGTGCAATTGCTCTAGCTCAGCATACATAGATCCGCCTATGGTTACGTGCAATATTTTGGCCGGAAAATACCCAAAAATTTGGTGGATGTATATATTTTGATAAACGCAAATAGATGAGTGCTATATTTAGATAAAAAAATAATTTAGTACCATAAAAAGAAAATAGCTATTAACTCTATTTAATTATATAGTTAATAGGTGTTCATCACTGAAATCGGGCATGAAGGCCAGAACACAAAAGGAAACATTCAAACGCGTTGCCCCACATTACAACCGAGCCAATTGAGTTGACCAGAGAGTCGAAACTTCCTTCTTCTTCTTCTTCACAATCTCAGATGAGCACAAATTCATCTTTGTAAACCTGATAATGCCTTCTTCCCCAATTTCCCATTCATCATGAAGAGTTCTCCTTTCTCTCTCTTCAATTTCCTCTCTCTAGCACTCATCTTCACCACCTCCTATTCCTTCACTCCCGTCGATCATTACCTTATCAGCTGCGGTTCCCGTGACGCCGTCGTTTTAGACATCGACCACCGCAGCTTCACCGGCGATTTATCTGAATCAGGCTCCCGTTTCTTGACCTCCTCATCAGCTCGATCATCAATTCCACTAATTGATTCATCAAACCCATCTTCTTCCCCTCTCTACTTCACCGCTATAGCCTTCAAGAAGTCCTCAAGGTACGTTTTTGAAATTAAGGATCGCGGGACCCACCACTTTATCCGCCTCCATTTTTTCAAGAACTTAAATTCCAGTAGTGGGAATTTGGATTTTGATTTCTCCTCTGTTAAATTCCACGTTATTGCAAATGGGTTTTTGTTATTACGAGATTTTAGCTTAGAAAAAATATCGATTATTAAGGAGTTTATTGTTAATATTGGTGATTCTGAGAAGCTTGAAATAGTGTTTTTGCCTGCTGGAAGAAAGAATCTTGCTTTTGTTAATGCTATTGAAGTGATTTCTGCACCAAAAGATTTGATTGCTGATGTTGCTCAGTATGTGGATTTTGGGAAAAATGAGAGAATTGATGGAATTTTGAAGAATGGATTTGAAACTTTGTATAGAGTGAATGTTGGAGGTCCAAAGGTAACGCCTTTTAACGATTCTATATCGAGGACTTGGGTCTCTGATGAGGAGTTTTTGAAGTCTAGTGATGATGGTTTGTTGTCGAAGAAGGTCCATTTTAGTGGTCGGATTAACTATCAACTCGGTGGAGCTAGCCGCGAAGTTGGACCTGATAATGTGTATAGCTCAGCTAGAGTGATCAAGAGCTTGGATAATTCTGTACCTAGGTTGAACATTACATGGGCGTTTCCGGTAATTGATCAATACGATTACTTGATTCGGTTACATTTCTGTGATATAGCTAGTGTTGCTCTTAGTTTGCTTTATTTCAATGTTTATGTGAATGGGAATTTAGCTTATGAGAATTTGGATTTGTCTATGATAACAAATGGTTTGTTGGCATCACCTTTCTATGCTGATTTCGTGGTAGACGGGAGAAAGTCAGAGTTATTAACAGTGAGTGTAGGACCATCGAATACTAGCTTACCACGTGCTGTTGATGCGATTCTCAATGGAGTTGAGATCTTTAAGATGAACAATGGAATGAGTAGTTTTGACGGGGAGGTATGCGCAGAATCCGTCATGAAAGCGTTTACAGCTGGAAATTCCGGTATTTTGTTTCCTTTACTACTAGCTGCGGCGTTTTTGTGTCTAACTGGATCTGTTGTAGTGCAAAGGAAGAGAACTGAGAATAGGAATGCAGCGGGATTTTCACGGTTACCTTTGGATATCTCTGAAGTTAGTCAGAAGCATGGTAACTAGCTTTGTAAGTCTTTCAAGTATTGTATGAATATGTATAGCATCTTATAAAACATATTGTTCAAGATATTTAATCTACTCTGCTTCTTTAATTGATTTTACGCCAATGTTGATTTGAATTGAGTATATATTTTTCAGATTTTGTTGCATTCTATTTTGCTCTTGGTAGATTGTTGCATTTCATCATTAGACTATTGGTTTGGTTGAAATTGCCAATTTAAAATAGTACCGAGATTATTTCAGATACAAATTTCATAAGAGTATGATTAATAAGAGAGTTAACTAATCTTGATTATTGATTGAAGTTGAAAGTCGACTGCACCGCCGCGAGAAATGAATAGAGAATGCAGTTGAGATAATTGAGGAGTTGAATTCAGTCGGATACTTTTGTCTTTTAACTGAGGGGATCCGAACACGACGCGAAATGACCTTTCGACCCGACGGAACATAGACAAAATTGAATTGCACCAGATCATCTGATCCGTATCGACGATCCTTTACGATCTTATCCTCCAATGATTCTTTAAGAATTTAACTCGATTTATACATTATGGATGGTAGAATCGTACGATCGTATGATTCAACTCGCGATTTTGATAACCTTGAGAGAACTAGGAGGTGGGGCAGCTCCATTGGGTCCGGTCGGCCCCTCCTTCATCTCTCAAAATTTAACAATCGCTGAGGTTGTAAATTACCGACCCTATTTTAAGAGAGTGGGATCCGATGGAGCTGCCCCACCCCCATTTGTTCTCTTTACTTGCTCATGTCTTAATTTTCTTTGCTTACTAGTGTTCTCTTCAGCTCTTCAGGTATCCAAATGAGGTACTTTGAAATTGCTATTCCCTTTTTCTATCCTTTTGCAATATTTTTCGTAACAAGGTATATTATAGTTCGTTTTTTTTCAAACTTTTGATCTTGCGTCTGCCCCGATTCTGAGTACCACTTCCTTGAAATTCTGATCCTGAAAACGTCGAAAAGGGAGAGGCCGTTTTGTTTCCATGGACGTTTCATCTTGACTTGCTTCCTCTGCTATGAATTCTGATGTCCCCCAAATCTATTGCCCAAACTGATATCTGCTCGTAAACTTTAAAACAGTTTGTAAGATCATCTGGTAGGCCACTGCAACAATGCCCTCCCCTTCGAGAGGGAAAGATTCAATCCTAGAACCGTATTTGTGGGATTAATCCTACAGTTCTCTCACATAAATTGGGTGGAGTCTATCTGTAGATGTGAGCTCCGCTCAATCTAAAACAATGTTCTCAAACAGAAACTTTATCCAATTTATTTATGAGCAATAAAGGGAGGCCAGGCCACTTAAACATATCAAGAGAGGAGAGAGGCCCAATTTTGCATACCACATCTGATCACGTGAAAAGGAAACTCAGCAATGCATTTTTACCCACTCTTTCCCGTGTGAAAATCCTCTGTCGCTATTTCTGTCCCCATCCCCATCCCCATCCCCTACCAATCAGAATTTACTATATATAAACTATATATACACAGGGCGAATTGTGATTGGCTGGGAAAAGAGAAGGGGACAGGAACGGAGACAGATGATTTTTTGCCCTCTTCCCCGCATTAATATAGCTTCCCTTGTTAATAGACATGTACATGCTTCTATAATTGACGCAATAACTAGATTTATGTGAAAGAGACTGGTTACCTTGATCACACAGAAAAATATTACGGCTTTGGTGTTGAATATATATATTTTTTTACACAGTGCGCCACCATTATTAATCATCATATCAAAGATTTGACGGCTGAAAATGTCTGTTTCACAACACATTGAAAATTGGAGACATGCATCTGACGATTAATAAGATGTATTCCTCATCATTCCGAACAACTACCTCTTCAGCAAGAATGTCCTGAAAGTTGCTCAACACTTTTTTTTTAGTACTAGACTAGATCATGGATGATGTAAGACTAAACAAACAAATAATTAATAATAATTTGGAATTTCATTACATATTTAGTTTAATAACACAAACATTCTTCATTCATTCATCACTGAAAACGAGCAGGAATCACTAACACTATTATAGTACTACCCCTACTACTATTAGTTTTATTAAACTAATTATAATAATGAATTAGATGCTAAATTAAGGGTCTGATTGGATTTAATCTCAGTTTGAGATTTTTATTCTCAGTGTCTCATAACTAATCTCAAACTAAAACCAAATTATCCATGATTTAGTGCTCGAGTTTTTATTCATAGACTCTATCCAAAACGGATTTTGAGTTTTTAACTATGTTACCTAGACCTTTCGTTTATGTATGTCGTACCCGTGTCACACAATATGGGTATGTGTATGATATACTTACCGGATCTGGTCAACAACGATCAGACACTTTGTGTTAGATGTTTAAATATCTAACACATAAATATGGCAAAAAATCGTCTGTCCCCGTTCTATATCCCCTCATGTGTCCCCACGAATAGATATTTGCCACGTGTATATTTTTTCCCTGTGGGTTCCACTATTTCTTTTAGGTTATTATATTTTAATTAAAAATTTAATACATGTCATTTTCTTATTGGTGGGACAGAAAAGGGCACACCGAACGGGAATAGAGGATTCCTAATCCATAAATATATACCCGTACTCGACACTCGTAACCGAGTTCGAGTAACATATATTTTAAACATATACTAAACACAATTCAAATACACTTAACTGAAGCATGAAAATCTCACACATCAGCCGATAGGCACGAGCAAGAAGCACATTAAGCACGCACAAAACCCGGTTTATTCCGACATTACCACAAGACGACACGCACTTACCATATTAGTTAGAGCTTAACAGTCTCTACTTAACCACCCTCCATATTGCCAGCAGCACTTTCTGTTTTTTCTTTTCAACAATAAAGTAATTTATTTATTTGTAAGGTCTAAAACTAATTCGATAATCCAGTTTGTTCTTACATTTAGTGGCAGATTTAGGGTGAGTAGGGTGACGGCCACCCTTAATATTTTCTATAATGGTGTTCATTTTTTTCAAATATTCTCTTGTAAATTATTTGTGGTGGTTTGGACACATAATAAAAAATTAAGCGAGACTTCGGTAATCAAAACTTGAAGGATGGGAGAGAGGCCGAGGAAGATTTGGAGCTAAAACATAAAAAATGATATGTATTTGTTAGATTTGGATGAGAGTATAGTGTTTGATAAAAGGAAAGATAGTAAATGTATTCTTGCGAACGACTACACATAAATCTTATATTGATTAATATAAGCGACCCCAATTACTTTAAATTAAAGCTTTGTTGTTGTTGTTGCTGTATTTTTTTATGTATATTGTATCTTTCCCTAAAAAAAAATTCAATAAAAAGTCTTGACCTACAAACTCAAGATTTTAAATCCGCGCCTTCAGAGTCAGTCAGACCTTTTGCGGGAGTACTAAGGAGAAGAATGTGGGTGGAACTGGTTTGACCAGTGACGGATGTAGTAGCATGGTGACAGCGGGATTATATATGTATAAGATATATTTTATTATATTTAAATGATAAATATATAAGTGATTTCACACAAAATTTTAAATTGTCGGGTTTATTCTTATATCCGCGACTGAGTCCGACGAATCCGACTCCACAGCGACAGCGCCTTACAAGCAGCCCACTACTATTGTGTTAGGAAAATTTCCATTTTTACAAGTTTTGCATTGGATTTGCAGTAAAGGCATGTTGAAATGTAACTAATTAGATAAACATAGAAGAGTGACAACCAATTGAATCTCTGCTACTTTCCATTTAAGTCAAAAGCAAGAGATGTATCACAGCGATGGAAGTGGTCCGAACACTTTGGATGGTGTATATACAGTGCCACTGCCAAATGAGAAGACGAGATACGGAGTCTGATTGGATTGAGTCTGATTTGGTTTGAGTTTGAGACAGAGGTCCAAACTCTCTTTAGATTAAGTCAGGAAATGAAATCTGAAATATTAAATTATTTATAATCTGATTTGAGTTTGAGACTCGTCTGAAACTGTGACTAGAATCTTAGATTGAGATTTAATACAAACACACCCATAATGTTTTTTTTTTTAAGTCCGGCTGGGCGGTTGCCCCCATAAGGGGAGAGAGAACACCTCACAAGAGGAGAAGAGAGCCCTAGAAAGGGAGACAATTAAAACTTACCCCATGTATGGGGAGGGTATCGAACCCACGACTGCATGGTCGTGGACAGGCCCTTGCCCCATTGGGTTAAGGAACCTTTGATCACACCCATAATATTACTCCCTCCATTTCCATTTAATTATCGTTTAGGAGATTTATAGGTATCCAAATTAATTGTCGTTTAAAAATCTTTTATTAGTTGTCAACAGTTTATTCCAATTATACCTTCGACATTTCTTTTATTTGGCGCCTATGTCATCCATATTTTTTCCTTTTTTTCTTGTGCTATAGAAGTGAGAGAGGTACCATATTGAAACTTTCGATGAAAATGAATTTTTTTTTTAATTTTTTTAAAATTGTCTAAACAGTTTTATATTTAGAAATGGAGGGAGTATTATAGAACTACTAGTAGTAGTGGGAGTGAATTTATGTTATGATTATCTATCAAGTGACGTGAAACTAATGCATGAACCATGCTACCACTCAACATTTCCCCCATCCAGTTGACTCTTAAACATTGACGAAGTTCGCAACTTTTTTTTTTTGAAGGAGCGAAAAGTAAATTTTACATAATTTTTAGACGAGTTAGAGGTAATTTAATATTTATACAAGAGCAGAAAATGCATTTTTTTAAAAAAAAATTGGGGTGGGCCCTCCCACCACCCTCTAGATCGGTCTTAGATTCGAGACCACGATAAATGAAATTAAAACTTATGTGTGAATGATTTTATTTCGATTCAAAATTAATTTAAGAAAATAATATTTGCACTTATAGGTTGGTTTCTTGCACTCTTTCTCCTTTATTTTGTAAATGAATAGACTTTAATAATATTGGTTATAATTTTCATGGAATGTTAGGGTTTAGTCGGATTTATTAGATTTGGATATTAAGGTATTTTCACTAACAAAATAAAGGAGTGAAGTGTACAAAAAGACTAAAAAAGGAGTGCAAATATCACCTACCCTAGTTTATCATCATCTTACAAGTTAATATATATTACATTAATAAGTGTAATATACTTGGACAAAAAATCCATCCAACTCAAAGGAAAAGAAGTAAACATAAGTTTGTTAAAGAAGACTAGTGCAATTGATATGATACATAGGGGGTGTCCATTTGGTGCGATTCGGTGAAAACTGATTTACTATTGCGGTTTTTATACGGTTTTTAAATATATTTTCTAAAACCACATCGCACCATTTTAACTTATAAACCGAATTTCACCAAACCATAATTATTTTGGTTTGGTGAAATTCGGTGCGGTGAAAACCAATATAAAAAACTTCCAAGATTATTTGGATATCTCACAAATTATAAGCTCCAATGTAATATTTCTAAGAGATTAACCATGTAACAAAATCCATCAGTTTTAATGCGAATTGAAATACATAAATACATGTCTAAGTTGAAAACGTTCGGAAAATACATATGTTTCTTTAAAATTTCTAAACCAATTGTAATTATAATAAATTAAAAGTTCTCATCAGAACATCAATTCCAACCAATAGCATCTTGAATCACATCATAACCATAACTTAAGTAGAATAAAACAACTAAGTATGGTGAATATATTATTTGTAGTTAAAATAAGTTCAGTGATTGATTTAGATATTAAACGTAATTACATAAATATACTATATTCTTTTAAAAATAAAAATAAATAGGTATATAATGCGGTTTGCGGTGCGATTTAATTTAAAATTTTCTAGGCCGCAACAACACCAAAAAATAAGTTGCGGCTACTAAAACCGTATTTAGTCACACTATAATTGACCAAAAACTGCACCGTACACCAAAAATAAATTTGGTGTTGTGCGGTTTTCGATTAAAACCGATTAATGCATACCCTAAATACATTGACTTGAAATAGTAAATTCAAGTTCAATACATCTGCCTATAATAATATTTCTTTAAGAATAAGTAGGCTTGATATTTTTTTTTTTCATTTTTTTAGTGTATATGGCACCCATTAATATAGAACTACATAATATAAAATTAAAATTATCCTGAATTAAGACAAAACTACGAGAAATTTTATTTTGGTAGGTGAGTATGTTTAAAAGTTGTATTACAACCAATGACTACAATACACATAGGTCAAAAAGTCAATTTTCTTTCCTATATGTATTATATTTATTAGTTTTTTTTTTTTTGAAGTCCAGTTGGGCGGTTGTCCCCATGAAGGGGAGATAGAAGTGCCTCACAAGAGGAGAGAACCCTAGAAAGGAAAATTTAAAGCATGCTTCATGTATGGGGAGGGTATCGAACCACGACCTCACGGTTGTGAGCATGCCATAGCCCCCCTGAGCTATAGACCTTGTGATATTATATTCATTAATTTGAATGTAAGTTTTAAACTTACTCACCTATCAAGATAAAACTTCTCCAAAACTACTCGTATATATATGGAAGGACGAGTTACTTATAAGATAACATAACTTGAAAATTTGAAATGAATATGGGACGAGAGTAATATTTACAAAGAACATTTCCAGAAAACAAAAATATAACATTTCAAAATATATTAAGACATTCAGTTGACAGTAAATTATTATCATTTTAAAATTTATTCTGAGATTAACGAGTGAAATAAATATAAATAAAAAAGCCAACATAAAAAGAGCAGAATTTTCTTAAGTTGACTTTTGTTTGTCTACGTGTATTATACCTTTTAATTCGAAAACAAATTTTATGATGTCAAAATACTATTTTTTTCCAGCTAATTCTAAAATAAAGACTGCAATTTGGTTACTTAAACCGATTCACCTTCATTTAATGTCAAAATGCAAAGATAATCCTTACATTTTAAACAATGAAATGAATACAATGACTAGTAAGATTACAACTACAGTATTTCTACCAAACCCAAATACAATCTTCAGTTTCTCCTCTAAATTCTTCAATTTCTCATTCTTTACTCGCATTTCTTCTTTCAACATCTCTAGTTCAGAATCTTTAGATTCCAACCTTGCGAAAATCTCCGAAATAAGACAACTCGAATTACTTGAAGATGGATTATCAATCCATTGGATAAAACCACAACCATCACCCTACAAATTTAAGTGAATTACAAACAGAAATCACCCTAAATTAAGTAATAAATTAATGTCTAAAGAATACTCACACGAGATTGAAGGCAATAGATGAATCGCCTCCCATGGGTTGTTTTCGGTCCTAGATGTGTACAAAGCAACAACCATTGGGCATCTACAATCATCCACCAATCTTTCTCTTTGCCTGCTAGAGCTTGAAAACAAACTCATAAGAACAATATTTCTTCAAATCTGAGTTTTCTATTTTTTGGAATGAGAGAATGAGGGAGATGGGTCTGATTTTGCAATATTTTGAGATGGAAGATGAAGATTATACTATTTTACTCACTTATATAGTGGAATTTAATGGACCTGGTTTGTTTTAAAGTGGATTACCCATTTTGTAAAGCTGAAAAGACATTTTTACCCCTGTCAAAACGACACAATTTTGCATGTCGTGAATTTTTTGTCGAAAATTTGAAAAAAATCTATATCGGGGTTCCCGTAAATTGTTTAAGACTACAAAAAAGTTGAAAACAAAGTTTAAGTCTAAAAAGCGAAAAACAAAAATTGTTTAGGTCTAAAATAGACAATTCACTCATTTTTAAATTTCATTATATATACAGTATAAGGTAGGAGCTCGGAAGTCGGATCCTCTAGTACTCTTTAGTACCTTCCATATATACTAACGATATTGCTCTACGTTTATTAGCACTATTAGTACGTAGTGAATTTAGATACTTGAATCAATCACATCATACTACATTTAATAACATTATTGATGTATTAGAGAAAACACTAGAGAGTGTACTAGAAAATTCAAAATCCATTATGAATTACAAGCCATATCTACATCTACAATAGTTACATTCTAAATGTAACACACTCGGATCTTCAGTGACACTCTCAATAATACTTCCTATAATATTTCTAATATGATTTTAATAATATTTAGAGTTTATCTTGTTTAAATTAAAATACAAGAATAAAAGTTTCATTGAAGCATCACATGATGAAGGGTCACAAAGTGTTCGAATCGCAAATTTATTTGTGACACTCTTTATTATATTTTTAATTATAGTCATATTTACACTTAAAATTTATAAATTAAAGTTTTCGTAAACGTAATAAAATTTTAACCGATATAGTAGTGACAACTTCTTATACACAACAAGGGACTTACACGTAATCGAATGTAACAAAGAGATGAATCATGCATCCCCCCTCCCTCTCACCATTATGTAATTCTTCCACTAGCTTTTACCCTTTTTAGACTTTTTTGTTTTTTGTTTTTTTGCATATTCTTCAATTTACGTTTGTATATAAAGGAAAAAAAATCATTTGTCACCGTGTATATCCCTAATTATGTACCCAAACAATCACAATTTTTTATGTGTATATATAATGGATAGTTCTGATATGGACCATGTCCATTGAACCATGTGATTCAGAATTAACCACATCACTACAGAATGATGAGAGAGACAATTATGTGATGACGTGACTAATTTTGTACCACAAGGTCCATGTGGACCTGATCCATATCAGAAAAATCCATATATAATTGGAAAAAAATTTACATAGCAAATTCTGATTGGTTAGGTACATAAATGAGGACAGATAATTTTCACTCGCCATTCATTTTTTGTCTCTATTTATGTACTCAACCAATCACAATTTTTCATGTGTATATATAATTAGAAAAAAATTTTACATAGCGAATTCTTATTGTTTAGGTAGGACTTACGATTTTCACAGTATATAAAGACCCCATTAATTGCTTTTGTTAGTATCTCACCATATCCACCTCATTACTCAAGAAGATTCAGTTTCTTCTTCTTCTTCTCTCTCTTTCTTCAAGAGGTAGAGATAAACATGGATTTTTCTCAAGGAGGAGGAAAAAATGGTACCCAAGCCATGATAATGGCAATACTAATGGTTGTCTCAATTGGCTATGTTTTCTTATGGATTATTGTATCTACTAATATGTATAAACTAGAATGGCAACCCAAGATTCGAGCTCACACCGTTTCAACTTACTTTGGAACACAAGGTTAGTTAATTTTTCGAATTTTTTTGACAATTCTGTCATGTATTTGGTCTAATTAATCTTACCATCTAAAATAAGAAAAGAGAGTGTTAACAAATAAGAAAAAAAATGACTATTTCGGGTTTTTTCGATAATTCTGTCATGTATTTGGTCTAATGAATCTTACCGTCTAGAATAAGAAAAGAGAGTGTTAACAAATAAGGAAAAAAATGACTATTTCGGATTTTTTTTGATTATTCTGTCATGTATTTGGTCTAATGAATCTTACCATCTAGAATAAGAAAAAAATGTCCATCTCTCCTATTTATGGAGAATATATGGACTGTAAAGTTCATATGTGAAGACATGAATCAGGTCATATCAGAATTTTTCCTATTCTTAATTCTTGGTTGTTTTTTTTTTTTGTTGGTGTTTTGACATAAAAAAAAATGATGCAATTTTCATAGGTCCAAATATGTTGATGTACACATTTCCTGTTCTATTGATTGCTGTCTTGGGATGTGTTTATCTACATTTTGGAAAGAAGAACAATCAATATCATTTAAAGGGGTAAGTTTGATAATTAATTTACTCCATTATGGATTTTTTTTCTCTTTTATATTATAAAATCTTGAATTAATTAAAAAAAAGGGTTTCATGATATATAATTCACAGAAATGGTGGTGGAAGAAACAACAAGAAGATGGCTTTATGGAAGAGGCCAATGATAATAAAAGGGCTTGGGATTGTGTCAAGAATTGAGCTAGCTTTTCTTCTCATGTTCATTGCTCTCCTTGTTTGGTCCCTTTCCAATTACATTCACAACAGCTTTGCTAAGATCACCCCTGCCTCAGCCAAAAAGAGTGGAGAAAAAGTGTAAGAACAACTAACTCCCCTTGCAAAAAGGACCGATAACTGTATTCTAAACCCGACCTATTGCGTACTCGGATTGAGTATGGGTTTGATTTTTTTCTAATTTGAAACTGAGATTTAGACCTATAATTCTCGTTATATTGGGTATGAAATATATAAAATGTTAAATACTAGATCATCTATAATCTAGTTTTGATTTTAAACTAGTCGATAATGTTACCAACGCTACAAGAAAAATACTTTTACTAGCTACCGATATTAGCGACTGAAATAATCTTAAGCCGTCAATTACGACAGAATATCGACGGAATTGAGACCATATCCTATCATACTAGACTTTATCCTTTCAAACTTTATAAGTAAGTTCTGAACTCACAACTCTAAAAAAATTTCACCCACTTATCTTACTTATAGTCAGGGACGAAGATAAGGGGGTGGGTGGAGGCAGTCGCCCTCCGAAATTTTTAAAAATCCTACTAGATATAATAAATTTTATATATAGTTTGAAATATTTGATCAAATTCGCCTCCAAATATTATTTTACAATTTTTATATGTAATTCAGTATATTATTGCAGTTTTCACCTCTCCAACTTAAAATTCTTAACTTCGTCCCTACTTGTAGCAAGTAAGACTACCAGTAACATGCAAGAAGACGCTAGTCATAACTAATAGACCGGTCAAATTTAGAATATAATACATTTCCAAAATCAACATTAGCCCCATTTTGTTATTATTATTCTTTTAAATTTATCAATAGTTCCTTCCATTCTTAATAATAATATACTGGATTAAAAGTTAAATACTCGACTGTTAGATTATAACACCGAGTTCCACTAATACATGGAATTATTATTGTAGGTGGGAGGTTAAGCTAGAGACAGCAGCAGTAAGGCTAGCGCTAGTAGGTAATATATGCTTAGCTTTTCTCTTCTTTCCGGTGAGCCGTGGCTCATCGGTGCTGCAAGCTTTGGGTCTAACGTCGGAAGGCAGCATAAAGTATCACATATGGTTAGGACACGTGGCCATGACTCTCTTTACTGCTCATGGAATCTGCTACGTCATCTACTGGGCTGTTACACATCAAATTTCTCAGGTAATTAATTGATGATATATTTAATTGAGTGATTCATTTATTCTTGGTTGCAGGAGAAAGATGGATAAGGATCAATTCATTAAAAAAATTAATAATAATACCGGTGTTCAGATATTTTGGTCGGTTCAGACTAATCTGATTGAAATTTTAAAAATTTTAAATTTTTTAAAACATGGAATAATTATCGCTCTTGTGCATAATAAGTTGGGGTTCGGTCCATAAAGTCTAGCCATCCAAAGGCTTTTTAGGGGTGAAAATTCTCTATCCCCATTCTTGTCTCTATCACTGTTCTTAACCAATCAGAATTTATTATATAAATATTTTTTCTAATTATATATACACAGAGTGAATTGTAATTGATTGGAAATAAGGACGAAAACATGAACGGGGACGGATGATTTTTTTGCCGCTTTTTAGTTAGTAAGATGAGAATAATTTAATACTACCAATCATTAAACATTATACCTTTTCCCCGACATATAAATATTGTTGGCATTTTGAGTATTTTCATATCAAAAAACATATTAAGCTAGCAGCTCTAGGTTAAAAGATACTCCCTCCATCCCAAATTATCTGTTTACTTTGTATTTTGTAAGGCAGGTAAAGTTTCATCAAATTTTATAATGAGATGTGGTAAAATGTCAAATATAACCCTATTTAATAGTATTCCCAATTTAATTCTACCTTCTCTTCTCTCTATATCCTTCTCTTTCCAACATTTAATATAAATGATAAGATTGGAATCTCTTTATAATATTTATATTTGTCAGGAATTGCAATCTCTATTTTATGAATGAAAATAAGACTAATATAATATTACGCGCGATAAATTTGTTAGTTGAATTATGCCAGATAGACAAATAAGTCTTCTTTGGTGGCTTGTTTGGTTTTTTTCTTGTGGTTTTGAAGCATGCAAAATAATAAGATGCGTCGGTCGGCCGCTTTATTCCACATTCTCGGCCACCTTTGTTACGAAAAGATTGTCATGGACTTACTTATAAAAACTTGACTTTTATTTAGCTCAGGTGGGCCCCCGCCTTTGGGTTTTTTGTGGGTCCAAAAAGATTTTGTTTGTTAAGAGTAATTTTATATTGAGTAGTGAGTAAGTTTAAAATTTACATTCATACCTATAAGTAAAATACACGTAGGTTAAAAATGTTAATTCACAAGAAAAAATAGACTTTTTATCTTTTTTGTATTACATTTATTGGTTTAGATTAAAATTTTAAACTTACTCAGTAACTAATATAAATGTAAAAAGTGAGAGCGAATCTACTAATCAGATGTCACCTTCCAATTGCCCTATGTCACGTGTTCTCACTCCACTATATATATATATTTAAAAAAATTGGTTTAATATTCATCCTAGTGTTTAAAAAAAAGTGGACCATGCATTATAAAGTAAACTAGGTATTCCTTGGTTTGGAAATTTCTGTTTCATTTTCTTTTTTCTTCATTTATTCTGTTAGTAGATAATGACATGATCGATTTGTAGATAATTATTACGTGTCCAACTTTTTCTTAAGAATTATACTATCTTCTTTAAGTTTTAGTGACAGAAAACTTCACTCTTTTTTTTTTTTTTTCCATTTTCTTTGGCATAAATTCAGATGTTGAAATGGGCAAAAAATGGTGTATCAAATGTGGGTGGAGAAATAGCACTATTGGCTGGTTTATCAATGTGGGCAACAACATTTCCTCGTATAAGAAGAAAAACGTTCGAACTCTTCTTCTACACTCACCACCTATACATAATCTTCATGCTCTTCTTTGTTCTCCATGTTGGAATCTCCTATGCTTGCGTTATGCTTCCTGGTTTCTATCTCTTCGTCGTCGATCGGTATCTGAGATTCCTCCAATCGCGCCAAAGGGTCCGTCTAGTCTCTGCTCGGACTCTTCCTTGTGAAACCGTCGAACTCAACTTCTCAAAGAGCAAAGGTATGTAGTTATATTGTTGAAGAAATTTTTAAAATGACTCTGATACTAATTTGAAGAAATATTTAAATGCGACGATATATATATTTAATAAATATTTTGGTGGTGAGTGGGTGGGTGGAGTACAAAACATAAAGATCAATATAAGAACAGATAATATTCTATGCATCAACTCTCAAATTCATAAGCTACACCATTTTACTCCATATCACACTCAAAGCCACAAAGAATAGGCAGACAACTCTCCTATTTATTTAAGAGTCAAAACTAATAGAATTCTAAAATATTTAGGAAATATAAACTGACTAAGAAACTAACTAGTAATCTAAATTGACTAGAAAAGTGTCAAAGCAGACCTAATACAATAAAACTAATAATTACCCAAACTAAATATTCTCTTAAATAATAATAAGTTTCATTTAATAATTTCAACAGTTGCTGATACATATTTTTCTTAACACGTGTTGACTTTTGTAAAAAAAATATTTATAGGTTTTACATATAGTCCTACACCATAATTCTACTACATACCACACTTAAAAGCCACACATAATATGTAGACAACTCTCATATATTGTATAGGAGTCAAACACTAATAGAATTTTTAAGATATCTAGGAAATATAAACTGACTAGCAAACTAACTAGTAAATCTAAATTGACGAGAAAAGTGTCAAAACATACTTAATAAAATAAAATTAGTATTTATCAAAACTAAATATTCTCCTAAATAATAATAAGATTGATTTAATAATTTCAACAGCTAGATGATACATATTTTTCTTTAACACGTGCTGACTTTTGTAAATTTTGTATAGGTCTTACATATAGTCCTACAAGCATATTGTTTGTGAATGTGCCTAGCATCTCAAAAATGCAATGGCATCCATTTACTATTACTTCAAGCAGTTGTTTGGAGCCTGAAAAACTAAGTGTTATGATTAAGGGTGAAGGATATTGGTCCAAGAAACTCTATCAAATTATTTCTTCCCCTTCTTCTTCTTCTTCTGTTGTTGATCATCTTGATGTCTCCATTGAAGGACCTTATGGACCAGCTTCTACTCATTTTCTAAGGTAATAATCCCACTCTGCCTTAAAATACTTTTTGTCACCACAATGTTATAACTAAATGGTCATGGCCCCACATTAGAGAGATTATGGTGGGGCCAAGACAATTATTACCGATTCATCTCCTAATTCATTTTAGTTACATGTGATCACCGTGGTGAACTAATTGTTATTAAAATATTAATAAAATTATTCTAGTTGGATACTATTTTTTAGTAATATCTTTTAATAAGACTAAATGGATATAAAAACTAAAATTGTATTCTAAATTATAGCATATTTATACATGTATATTCATAAAATAAAAAATTATTTTTAAGACGAAACTTTTCGTGACAAATACATGTTTTGTCATGGAATGTGAACCTTTCGTGACGAAGAACGCTTTCGTCACCAAAAGACATACATTTCGTGACGAAGCAAGTACTTTTCGTGACGAAATATGTTTTTTGTCAGAAAATGTCATATTTTTATTAACGAAGCCCTTTTGGTCAGAAAATGTGAACCTTTCGTGACGAAAAATTTCGTCTAACAGGCATTTTTTTTTTTGTAGTTCTTTTTCATGAATAACAATTTGTTAATCGGATCAAACTACCTGAGATCCGATTAACAAATTGTTATTAATGAACAACCACTACCACCATAGTAGTTCAGCATAGTTCTTGTATATATTAGCAACTTATGTTGAAAGTCATCTTTACCCCCCCCAAACAAGTATTTGATAAGTTTATTTCATGGTAGGTATGACTTACTAGTGATGGTAAGTGGAGGCAGTGGCATAACTCCTTTCTTCTCCATCATTAGAGAGCTGATTTACACAAGTGGAACACATAAGAAATTCAAGACACCTGAAATTCTCCTCATTTCATCATTCAAGAATTCTTCAGACCTTACCATGTTACAACTTCTCCTTCCAATCAATGGTTTAACCTCCGAATTCTCGAAGCTCGGATTACAAATTGAGGCCTATGTTACCAGAGAAAAACAACCAGAAAACAAGGAAAGTATCATCAGAACTATGTGGTTCAAGCCTAAACCAACAGATTCGCCTATAACGCCTGTTTTAGGCCAAAACAACTGGCTTTGGCTAGGCGCGATAATCTCATCCTCATTCATCATTTTCCTTGTCCTCATCGGCATTATTACTCGATACTATATTTACCCCATCGATAAAAACACGAATAAGATATATTCCTATCCGTCCAAGGCGATTTTGAACATCCTTTGCATATGCATTTCCATAGTTATCGCGGCTACTGCAGCATTTCTCTGGAATAAGAAACAGAATGCCATGGAGAACAAGCAGATTCAGAACATGGAAGTGGCTACCCCTGCAGCCTCTCCAGACTCATTGTTCTACAATGCTGATAGAGAATTAGAAAGTTTTCCTCAGCAAACAGTTTCTTTAGCTACCAATGTGCATTATGGTGAAAGACCAGACCTAAAGAGTAAGTTCCAATTTAAGTCTGAATTGGTATATGAACATGGGCTTACATTCCTATGGTCACCTTGGATATCTATTCTAACATAGGGATGATGATTGCCAATTAGTTGACCATGGGTGTTGTCAGACTTGTGAGTCGCGCTTCAGACCCCTGGACACGGAGTAATGGGGCATGAAATTGGTTCAATGTATCCGGCCTCACACCTCACTCGCCATAAAGTTGCTTAGCAGGTCCTACATATGCTTGTAAGACCGCAGAGAATTATGAGGAGAGCTGTGGACTGGATCTATTGAACCGGTTCCACCCAAATTTTCTCTGGGTACAGGGTGTGACACAAATCTAAGCAGCAAGTAACCACAAAATCTTGATGGGTTTGGGTGCTTTTTTCTTTTGTTTTGCAGGGATGCTTTTTGAGAGGAAAGAATCAAGTGTTGGAGTTCTAGTTTGTGGACCAAAGAAGTTGAGACATGAAGTGGCTAGCATATGTTCTTCTGGCTTAGCAACTAATCTTCATTTTGAGTCCATTAGTTTCAGCTGGTGATTTAATCATTTTCCTGCAAATGATCACCAGATGTTCTTATATACACACACTTATTTTGTTCTTAGAAGTTTTCTATTTTTACTTATCTACTCTGGTAGTTTGAGCAACTCAAATCAAACTGTGAGTGAAACATATATAGTGTGTTTGTGCTTTGAAATAACAATACAGAAAATCTTCGTAGATATGTAAATGATATAGTTAAGTCGGTCTCCAATTCATTTGTTTCAGTGGTATTTTGAGAGCTGCCGCTTTATTATTATCTGAACAAACAATGTTTATACAACTTTCTCACCGAGAAACAAAAAATTATTAAAAAAAAGAGAGAAAAAGCAAAAGGAGAAACAATAAAAAAGGAAAAGAATAATACATCATAAGCTGTAAAGAAGAAAAACACTAAAAGGACTTAATAAACACTGTTCCCTTATTTACAAATAAAACTTATATTGACTAGCATGATGGGATCATGCCATGAGAGTCCCCAATGCTGCTGAAAAGAACGCTTAATCGCGCCCTTCATATGCAATAATATACTCTTCCTCTCTGGCAAATCGATTTCACTGAGATGGTCTGTATTGTTAAACAGGGCGTAATAAAAAGTCCAAAGATCTCATTTCTCATCTGAATATGTAGAAAATGAAAGCTTCTCATCCAAGGCTTCAAGCAAATCATGGTATTGAAAAAATGCAGGACGGGACTGAAATTTGAACATGACAAAAAAACAGAACAGGGGCATAAATACATTAGATGGCATAAAAAGAAGAAGATTTTACCTTTATAGTTGCTCTAAAAAGGACACAAGTAGAATGATTACCTGTAGGGTTATGCTATAGGCTTCCCATAATCGCGAATCATGGCGAAACAAATCAAAGAGAACCTGTACCGATGTCAAGATTTTGCAGGCGTTAAAAGTAGAGCGAGGAAAAAATTAGCACCAGGCATAACTATGATGCCTAGAACTCGCATAACAATGCCACCAGCTTTAAATAAGGGAGAAATAAGGAGAAATTTTCCACATCGAGTGTAATAAGCGTTTCTCTATTGATGAGATAAAGAGTGCAAATCCAAACTAGTAAAACAATTAAATAAAGTCCTTCTAGCAAGATAGTTGGCTCGTCTTCATCTAGGTAAGTGAGAAAACCCAAACAGAACCTTATATTTAGTGATGATTAAAGAAACTAATTCAATCAATTTTCCTATAAACTGAGAAATAACTAATGAAATATTTGAAATAGTGTTTGCTAAACCTCAGATCGTCTCAGAAGTGTGGCCAAGACTACAATCCACTCTTTGAACTTCACAGAGCACATATGCGCCAAAAGGAATTCTGCATCCAATCGGCTTTGTAAAGTTCCCATTTGAAGCTGGCACCGGGAATGAATAAATCAGTAAACAGAGTAAATAAATGAAAACAATCACACACACACCCAAAAAAAAACCTCACATCCACACTCAAGAAATATGTTTTTTTTTTGTCATAAAAAAGATGTTCATTTAACTAAGAAAAAAGATGGTCATAAAAAAGAAATATGTTGGAGATAAGTACCTTCAGCCCAATAAATTCAAGCCCCGAAGCAAAATTTTCCAAGTGAGCACATCCATATCTTTCTCGTTGAAGAAAATCCTAAAGGAATTTTCAGAGTATCTTAAAATATATAGATACTGGGAATTAAACTATGCATTTGGAACAAACTATTCACATCCACTTACAACCAAATCAAATTGTGTGCCCTTGACAAATGCAACAAGCTTTGAGAGTTCTTTCCCCGACATCAAGTAGCTAGCATGGCTCTCCAAAATGTTCTTAACGGAAGCAATATGAGCATTCTGCTCCTTAAACGAATTGCTGCTTCACAAGAGGACAAGAAATTTTTGAGCGAATTGGCCCGGTAAAGATCTGTGAGGTTTTTTACGACAGAAGATGCATAGCGACACAAAATTTTAGTAGCCTATGGAAATTGTATTTTACCTCTTTGAGTCAAATGACTGCCGTCTATTGCTAGAAGGGGAAATAAAATAACCCAAAAATCGGGGTGATAGCTTCTCCGTATCTGGGTTTGTAGGCTCATATTCTCTACCAGACCGAAGAAGAAACCTCACCTGAGAATAAGAAGAAAAAAAAATGTCTTAACAAAATTATAGAAGCAGTCACGCTCTCTTGAAAAGGTGAGATCTGATCGAATTCATACCAGCTCTCCAGCAAGTTCGTATAAAGACTCGTCAAGAGTTGCCTGGAGAACAACATATTCATTGTCATTAAAGAGATATAGGCAGATGATGAAAGCATAAAACCTAGGAAACCTATGGGAAACATTAGCAGTTGGAAAACAAATATGTGCAACAGATTTTCAGAGTTAATATGCTAAACTAATGTCCACTACTGGAGTCTACTTTGTCTTTCCGACTTGCTTAACAGTGGTTGAAAAAGATTCCCAAAAATGTTTATCCAAAGAAAGTACTTGTTTGCTTCACTTGATAGAACTTCATATAAACAAACCTAATCAAGCTTGTCCAAAAGGGAAGGGGGCTGGGGAGAATAGAACAATGGAGTAATTTCACGAGGAGATAACCTGCAACAGACGGAGGGCACAGTATTGACTCACTGCAGGACCTTCAAGTTTAGCGATAACCTGATACAAAAGGCAATATGACAATTAGAATACACTTGCTATGCAGCATGTGTAAGATCTTCAAGAAAGAAATTGTGTATCTAATTACTTCGTTAGATCTAAAACTCTTCATTTTATAGTTCCCAAACAAAGAGGAATTTAGAGCATTGGCTCCCAGCAATGTTTGAACATCCCACTTCATACATGCAGTGATGTAGAGCAAATGGAATTAAAGTTATACAAGAGTCCTCCCTAAAATCAGATAATACAGAATAATTGTCTGCAAAACAGAATGAAATCAACATCTAGGCATTACAATTATGACTTGTGTCCTTAAGTTAAGGGAGATTGTTTTTAGCAAAACTCATTCTGTGAAATACTTACTTTTGCAAACAAATGGAACCAAAACGTATGCATATTTAACATTATAAGACTTGTAACACAGGTCTTAAAAAGTTCTGAGATAATTGGCAGCAACACTTACAAGAATATAGCAAGCTGCCGTACGGTACCATCTTCGCTGGAAGCATTCCTCAAACAACCTAAAAGATAAAAGAATTATCTTATAACAACCAAGAGCCTCAAACTGGTCCCTGCCTTCTCCATGCGAAGGCAGAAAAGAATAGTTGTTATCCCCACTCTTTAGGCAAGCTCTGAAATCAATACCCAATATGCTAAATTGAGTAGTAAATTACATACTCTGTTGATCTCCCAGCAGCAGAAAACAAATCTGCCCAATGGCGACCATCGGTTTTTCTAGCAACACTAACAACAACATCAAAGTACTCTGGAAATTTTTTTATCAGATCACAGGTCTTTTCCAAGAGAGAGTCGCCAGTGGCATGATTCGGAACTGATGTTTGGTTCTTGCTTGAGCTTTGCCTGTGGAATATGATACAAAAAAAGTTTAGGAAGACAAGGTAAAAATCAAAATGCTTATTAACAAATGAAAATACATCAGTTAAGGAAGGAACCATAAAATGGAAGCTTGGAAGTTCTAGGCACATATCGATATCATTTATCATGAAATGATTTCCGCTGCTTAATAGGTGCTCTTATTGCAGTCAACTCTACTCAAACAGTAAGTTAAAGCATGTAAGCTATTGGTTTTTCACGATTTTTCTCACATCATTTTAGCTTAAGTTATACTTCTAGCAAAATATCAAATAAACCTTACACACTTCTGGTCATGTTAGGTGTCGTCAATCTAACCAGTGACATTAATATTATCAATGAAGAATGATTATTATACACTCCACAAGTTGAAATAGATGAGTGACTGATAATTTCCAGATTGTCAACTCCTCAACGCAATATCTTATTCTGACTTCTGAGTGGAATTTTTTTAACCAGATACGTACTTTCAAGCAACTAAATAACATAAAACACTCCTCCAGTATACAATCTATTTGATTGAAGGAGTTAATCAGTCACTAAAATACAAAGTCAAGGAACAAATATGAACAGGTCCTAGCAAAGATAGAGAATGCAATAAGAGCTTGATTAGTTAAGGTTCATACTGCTTACCTAGAAATTTCAGCATCAAATACCGTGAAAAGAAGCCACTCAAGGCAATGAGAAAAATGTGGCTTCTCTGCTGACAATTGTGCCAACCTCAAAGCTTCTTCCCTTTTGTCCCGCTGGTAGAAGTACCAAGAATACTTGTAAGGTAGATATCAAATCAGAAAAATGTAAACGCAAACAATAACTAATATGACAGCTATTTGTTCAGCTACTGTACATGTTCCTCAAGAAACATCAAGATTATATAGCGCAGTGTCTAATAAAAGGTTTTTGCAATCCTCTCCCTTCTCCCAGTTTGGCACTGTGCATGCAACTAAGAAACGATATTCAAGACATAGGAATATTAAACTTGATTCTAAAAGATTATACAAGGCGTACCTGTAAAAGATGCCGAAGCAGACAATGCAATATGGTTTGAGCTTGAGGAGTTGGCTCAAAACATGGGAACTCTGTGCAGGCAGAAAATGACATTCTCTGGGACACGCCAACTACCATGCCAGCATTAGGAAGTAGACCGAGAGGATATACTTCACGGTCAAATTCAAGTTCTGGGTCCAACTAAGAAGTCACATGAAAAGTAATCAGAAAAATCAGACCCATGAGCAAATATCAAAAGGGCACAGATGTCCTGCACTAACAGAATTCACACAAATGATGCATGTCTCCAACCATAGAATTCTTTTATTAATATCCTACACCTATCATCGATTGCTTAAAGTTGTTTACCCCGCTCACCCAGGAAAACCTCAGCAACAGTGCTCTGCAACTGAGAATGGAATATTAAATTGACTAATATGAACTATCAGAAACATGCGAGAAAAGCTATTATAGGAATTAGCCAAAAAATCCTAATATGAACTACCCAGAAATTGCAGGAGAAATTATTGAAATTTTACCTGCAAGAAATCTTCCTGCTTAAAAGGGTCCACACCTGGAGATGGATACCAAACCTGTAATGAGGAGCTTATAGACCAGCTCTATGTCAGACATGTAAATTTAAAAAACCTACTCTAGCTAAAGACTAAAGAGTAACAATGCTAAAGAAAACTTTTACCTGCATCCCACGATGGCCATAATCTAGCCACGAAACTTCCTCAATTAAGTTTGTTTTCTCCTGTGTCTGACCACAAGTGACCCAGAATAATTCTACGGAGTCAGTGAGCTCCCTTTCCCGCCCTTCATCCAAATCAAGCAATGAAAGCTCCCCATTTGTCCTCAATATCAAGCATCTGAAAATACACGAGTTAATCATGAAAATGTAGAACTGTGTTTTTATGATTTCCAAGTATAAGCCATACCGAGCAGGTTCTCTTGCCAAAAGATCAGATGAAGATGAAAGATGCTTTTCCAAGACATATTCTTTAGGATGCTGATCTGGGATAAAACGCATTGCAGCAGGATGGCTCTTTGCAGTCACGATTGAGAGTTCTCGTACTGTAGAAAGCTGTTTGTCATTTTATCACTTAAAATGCATGAAGAACAATTCTTTATTACAAGACCTGATTCAGAAAGCAACTCAACTACAGGACATAGTAACACAACTCTGTATAACATCAACAAAGATAATGAGATCAAAGAGAACATTCATCTGAAGCACACCGTTACCTGTAAATCTGGGGTACTAGAAGGCGTCAAATCACCAGTCAATTGCACATGGTAAATATGGACATCAAATGGGCGATATGTAACGAGCAAATAATCTTGATAAACATCCATGACCATTGGCTTTGCAATAAGTGATTTCCGACAAAGTAATGAACTCTGATCAAGGTGATATCTTGGATAAAATAACAGTTCATACCTGCCATTTAGTTCACCGTCACATTAGGAGTGAAGTTGAAAACAAGTGCAAGTATATGAGAATACTTGAACCCAATGTACTGACGGCAGTTTTTTGGAAATCAGGAAATAAAATAGAAGTTTTCAGGACAGTAATCTCAAGTGTATCATTATGCACTTCATAGAATATCAGGAATGTAAAGTAGCTCAAAGAGGAAACTAATGTGCCTTATTTACTCACATGTCGGAAGTGTCAATATAGTTGCAAACAACCACAATTTTCCCTAGCCATAACAAGCCTCTGCACTGAATCTTCTGTTCCTGACTAACATCCCCAAACACACGCCACTTTTTTAGTCGTATATCATATAAAATTAACCCATGAAGCCCAGCAACTGCTAAGTACATTCCATCCTTACTAGCAGCCACATGTAAAACAGGCCAATTTTGAGATATATAAGAAACCTGGAAAAAGAAAAGTATACTTGAGAAATGATCTTTTATCCCTCCATAAGAATAAAATTTAACTTCGTCATCTAAGTTTGACACATAACTGGAAGGTTAAGATGGAGAATTTTAAGTTCATCAGTATCTTCAGTTTGGACAACCAGCAACCGATCTTCACCATAAATAACTTGACGAACATGAGTTGTGCCTGAAACTCCTCGGTTAAGACAGCACTTGCCAAAAGAAAATGCAATAATTCTTTCTGATGATCTTTCCTCAATAGCATAAAGCCTATAACCATATTCATCCCAGTGCATTAGTGAGGTTCCACCCATCATAGGTTCATATGTCAAATCCTGATTTGGCTTGAACACAGGTGAAGAAACAGAGCTTAAACCAATTTGCCGAATTGTAGACATCAAGCGACAGCCAGAGACAGACCAGACAGAAAGTCCTCTCAACTTCCACCCAACTGCAAAAGCAGAATTATCTGGAGTCCAGGTGATACAGTTGACAGCACCAGTATCTTCAGCAGAATATCTGACAAACAAGTGTAAGAAGAAAGAGAAAAAGATGCATCAATGACATAACCAACAAAAATTATACCATAAAGGTACTTAAAATGATTTACAAAAGGCATATCGTTCCATTACCACTTACTCCTTTTAAGTTTAAGTGATAAACATGAATTTTCAATTTGGGATTAGTAAAACAGTAGAACAATGAAGTTTAATCTCCTGGGATTACTGCAGTTTTGCAGGAGAGTAAACAGATATCAACTGTAGACCTCTAAGATAAGCCAGCGGAAAGCAAAAAGGACACTTACCCCCAATCATACAAAGAAACAGAACGAATTAGTGAAGCAGAATCAACTAGGTCATACAGCTCAACAACACCACTTCTCGTACCGACAGCAAGAATTTGTTGTTCTGAAGCAACTGAAGCACACACAGCATCAACAGAAGCCAGCTTCATTTCAGCTTTAATTAACTCTGCATTCTTTAACCCTTTCTTACTTACAGGACATAGCATGAGGTGCCCATCAGAAAATAGAACAAATAACAATCTAAGAGGCAATGAAAACTCCAGATGGATGACAGCCGACTTTTTAGGCAAGTAATGTTTGGGTGCAAAATCACCCTTAGCTCCATTGGGAGGAAGACCATTGTCCAATGAATGGCCCAACTTATCTTCAGTTCCATTACAGAGCCCAACGTCAAGATAAAAGGCCCCGCAGAACTGCATCGCATAGGAGTTTTCAGGTTCGGTCAGGATAAAAGACAATGAGAGATGCACATCAAACTAAATTGTTATGCAAGAATTTATGAAATAGAAACAGAAAATAAGAGTAATTGTAACTAAATGGACTCGACACACGTTGTGCCAGACTTAGAGATCAGATGACTATGTCAAACTGAAAATAAAATTCAAGAATTTACATATTCACATACCTCTCCCTTCCATGATATGTTATACAATAATCCATCCGAAAGTCCAACTAGCATATGCTTGTTATCACAAATAATATTGCTCCTAGAAATCAAACAAAGAAAAATATCATATATCCATCAGCGCTTTATAGCCTGGTAATGGTACAAAGAAGCAGGTTTCATTCACTGCTCCTAGATTTTCTTTTCAAAATGAGCCGCTTCTCCTTTCTTTTCCATTTAACACAATACTCGATGCAGCCAAAAATATAAGTTTCTTGAGAAATTAAAGATTCTAAGCATATAGTGCATTAGTAAACAGAAAATTTTCAAGTGAATTCCCTCCAAGCGCATAAACCGAATTAGATCATACAGAAAAGGGTATCAGGGAACGTTCAAGAGTTCTGCGTCCATCAAATGGAATTCTGATGGCCATTCTTATGCATGTTGCAATGTTTCCCTCCTGGGCTGCCAAGATTACTTTGTACAGTAGTAAATATTTCGTCTCATTTACTGGGTAGAACTACTAATAATTTGTACGGTTGCAGCACAATTTCCATGACCAACGGAATAAAGTGCCAAAAAGATATCTTTCACATGTGTATCAGTACAAATATAAATCAAAATGCTAACAGATATCAGAAACTTGTAATGTAAATCCTAGACAGAAATTACTTACTAAGAAACACTGTCCTCACAATATGCCCATTCTTTACCCAACCAAATGAAACAAATAGTGGTTAAGTTACGTCACTCAATTAATTAAAAGTTAACTTTGCCTGAAATTAATTAGAAAACCTGAGCTCACAAATCTAAAGCACCCTCCCTTATAATGAGGGAAAAAATCAAACTTTAAAAGTTAAAACATAAAATATGGTTAAGAAAATACAAAACTTACAATTTTAAATTCTTATCTGCAAAAGGGAGCTGCTCATTCAGAAGTAAAGAAATGGTAGCCAGATATAAACCAGTTGGTTGCTTTCCTCCAATTTGTGTTCTCTTTTCTGTAAACTGAACCTTATAAATCTGAAGATAATAAGAAGACGTCTGCAATATTGTAGAACTCTATGTAAGTATCACACCCCAGTTTAACACCAAAAATCCAAGTTAAATTTTTCTCGAACATTCCGCAAAACAATAAAATCATGCTGAATAGAATTTAAAAAATCCCACTATTGATCCGTTTCCAAGCATAAAGACAGTCAAAATGTGTAAATTCTTCCAATTATGCCGAAAAAGGAGGGAATATTGTTCCTGAAATGATCATCTACACTTACAATAACAGCAATCAACTTGGTATCAGGACTCCAAACAGCCCGAAAATTCTCTCCTTCTTTCTGGATTGCATTGACATCTCTTTTATACTTAGCCAATCTCACTCTATGCTGAAAAGGCACCAAAATTTCAAAATACAGAAAACAATTCATCAACAATGTAACACAATTTTCAAAAAAATTAACAATGGCAGACCTGTGAAGAAGACCAAAGCTCATTATGAGAAGGAGAAACAACGAGCAATAAGCGATTGAAGACTTTAAGGTAAACAATTTGATCGGAAGAAGTCGGACAAAGTCCAGATGATTCCAATGGAATCACCTGCGGCCATCCATATGCCATATACATCCTTCTTCACCGACTGTAACTAAATTCGGCTACAGATATAGAGATATAGAGAGATTGGAGAAGGAGAAGATGGTGGAATTAGGGTTTATTAGGGAGGAGGAGATCCGAATCCGAATCGGAATCAGAGAGATACAGTGGTCGTGGTGGTGGTGACCGACGCCATTTTCAGGTTCTGGTGGATCTCAGATTTTTGTTTTGTTTTTTTATTTTGTTTTCTCTCAATAAAAAAAAGGAAAATGATTTACTCCTAAAATTTTGGGAATAGAAACCCTAAACCCCCAAATTGAGAGTGTTAAATGACTATCTTACCCCCTGCTGGTATAAGGGATTCACCCAACTATAAGGGTAAAAAAGTCCAAAAAACGATTTTAGCCAATCTTTTAGTCAATAATTCTAGTAGCCATACTCCCTTTCAGTTTATTACGCAAATAGCCTCCTACTCAATATACCATGAAAGTGTGGTCGTGTGTTGCGGGCGGTAGGTCACATTGTCTCCATGTCAGGAATTTGATTACTCCCTCCATTCCCTATTAATTGTCATTTAGGAGATATTTAGATAACCAAATTAATTGTCGTTTAAAGTTCTTTTAATAGTTGTCAACAATTTATTTCAATTATATCCTTAATATGACGTAGAAGTGAGAGAGGGAAGGTGGGATAATATTGGAAGTTTAGGTGGAAATGACAACTTCCTTAATTTTCTCAAATTGTCTAAAGAGTCTTATATTTAGGAATGGAGGGAGTATTATTTACAATAATAAAGCACATTTCATGTTCATATATATATATATATATATATATATATATATATATATATATATATATATATATATATATATATTCATAAGAAGTTTATTATGAAGTTCATAATTCAACATAAGTTTTATGCAATGAACAATAAGTTCAAAAACATAATGAATAGAAAACCTACTGTTAAAAACAAGTATTACTCAAGAATCGATTTACCTCGAATCTAGATCTATTAAATAGATGGACAATCCCTAAGATTGAAACCAGAACAATTTATCAATTGGGTACTTTTGAAAAATTAGGTTTAAAACAGATTGTTAAAACAATCGAAGAATCTATTTCTTTGACTAATGAAGAAATGATAATTCATTTATTGAATGAAAATGATATTACACCTTATAGGTACTCGGGACATAAATATGTTCATATTGGATTAGTACTAAAGTTGCTTTTTAAACCTTTAACTTGTAGAGGTTTACTGTGAAAGTTTTATAAATTTGCCTTAAGAGATGGTAGAAACTTAGATTGGAAAAAAATCTATAATGGGTGTGATAAAATCCGATCGGCACATGGACCAGCTTTAATTTAATGTTCATCCGAATTTACGATTATCTTTAACCGATGATAATCTACTTGATGCTTTAACATTAAATGTTAAGACTCATGGGTATAATTATGCTCCCTGGATCGTAAATTATATGTGTTTGTTATAGGATTTATTATAAACCTTTATATACCTTAAATCCTATGTGTAAATTGGTCGATAAACCAAAAAAATGAAACAATTATAATTGAAACTAATTTTAGTAGATCTGATATAACTACTAGAAGAGCAATTAAATGGGAAGAAATAACTTTTCCTGAAAATTGGACAATAGAAAGAGCAATGAAACCTCAACCTGTAATACAGACAAATTTATTGAATGTAGTTCAGACTCCTGAAGGATCTGTAACATTAAATTTTGGTGATCATAATAGGTTAAGAAATACTTCTACAACCTCTACACCAAGATCTGCAAGATCTTATAGATCTTTTATCTCTCCATTAGATCCAGATATACCTGGACCCTCAAGAATTTTTGAAGAAATTCCTGTACCTGCTAGGTTATCCACTTCTTATATCAGAGAAGATGTAAAAGATAATGGTAGTAATGATTCTATCAAAGATAATAAAATTGATGGATTGAAATTACATGATGATGATATTTTAAGAGGTTATACTGAAAAGAAAAGAGATATAGAGACTATGTCTCAAATGAGTTACAATTTTGGTAATGGATAGTACAACTAAAATTGATTTTAGTAGTGGCTCAGAAGCCAGAAAAACTATTATGAATGAATTTAAAGATTCCAAATGGGATAGTTTTAGAACATGGTTCTTTGATAATTTTGATAAAATTAGACAAAAGGAATTTCAAAAAGAATTTTATGAATTCTGTGAAATCCATAATGAAATAATATATTTTGTTCCTTGGTTTTATTCAAACTATATATTTGATTATATCAATGTTATTGAAAGAAATTATAAATTATTAAATGGTAATATAATAAAGGATGTTTACCCTCCTTTAAAATCATTTAAGGTAGAAAATTGTGATTTTCTAGCTCTATCTAAATTGATAGAAGATGATACTTTAAGTATTACTGCTAAACAAATTAATTCCCTTATAGGACAGCATAATTTTGCTAATTTAAATTTAAACATATTAGGAGAACAAATGCTCTCTTTACATAAGAAAATTGATAGTCTTATAACACTTATTAATAGTTCTACAATCATGGTAAAACCAGAAACTGTTGAACCTATTAAGATAGAAACTAATTTACAGGGTCCTCCTGAAATTAGTAATTTCAAGACAAAAAAGTCTTCAAAATGGGAAAAAGATGTAACTGAAAAGTTAGCTGAAATTCTAAAAGAAAAATTGAGTTTAAATACTCTGAGTGATGAGGAAATTAATCCTTTTGGTCAAGAATCATCTGATTCTGATAATAATATTAATGCTATTATAGATGAAAAATGGGCTAGAAAACCTGTGCAAAGGTTATTCTATTATAGTAAGCCTTCACCTATGGATACTCTTAATGAAGAGGATAATTTTCGACTTAATAATAGCTATAGTGGTAAACATATCTATGAATGGAACATAGATAATTTTACTCAAAAAACAAGTTTATAGCCATATGCATAGAATGCTTTTGTATTCTACTATTTGTAAGAATGATGGTAATACTGATCTTAATATTGCAAAGATGATAGTTGCAGGATTTACTGGCCAACTTAAAGGTTGGTGGGATAATTATTTAAAACCCGAAGCTAAGGGAAGGCATTTTAAGAATCATCAAAATAGAAAATGGTGAAACCAAAGAAAATGCTTTGTTTATACACTTGTGATTCGGATTATTGAACACTTTACGAGAACATTTTTCGATAATTATGATACTTGTAAGGACTTTATTACAAAACCTTAGGTGTAAAACACTTACTCGATTTTAGATGGTATAAAGATACTTTTCTAAATAGAGTTTTAGAACTCCCAGAGTGATAGTACTCACTGGAAGGCCAAATTTATTGATGGTCTACCTCATTTATTTGCGGAAAGAATTCGTAAAGTTTTGAAAGGTAATAAACCTACAATCCCTTATAATGAATTTACTTATGGTAAACTTATAGGAGTTTGTACTCAAGAAGGATTAAATCTGTGTAATGAAATAAAATTGAATCAACAATTGAAAAACCAAAAGATTGTTGAAAGAAAACAATTAGGAGAATTTTGTGGTCAATTTGGAATGGATTTACCTGCTTATAATAGGGCTAAAGGTAAAAAGAAAATTGTTGATAAACAACCTTTTTATAGGAAGAAAAAAAGGATATATATATATATATATATATATATATATATATATAAAGGGACAGTGGCGAATTTAGTAATAGAGAATACTGAGGGCACACGGCTATTTGTGTGTGGTTATTTATACATTTATAATTTAAATGAATTAAAAATATACCTATATACTAAAAAAAATTCAGCGGGGTCACCGCCATACTAGATCTCGTCCTTGGGGAGGGCGAGAAAGTTAATAGTTATTTTAGTCACTAAACAATTTGCGCTTTACGATTTTTTTGTCACTGACTATTTTTTTTGGCTAAATATATCATTTACATTTTACGGTGATTTCCGACCCAGTTAAACATAGAGATAGAAAAGTAAAATCGCTCTAATACAAAAATTATAAAATAGAGACTATAAAATCTTTTTTCAGAAAACATGATTAAAAAAAATTGGCATTCTGAAGACAAAATTGTCACGAATGAAGGATGCATTTGAATTCATTTTCCTCCCATTATCGAATACAAAGTTTTCATTTTAAATTTCACATATTTTCTTACCAACAATTTACTTTTGAAAAATGATTTACTCCTAAAATTTTGGGGATAGAAACTCTAAACCCCCAAATTGAGGGTGTTAAATGACTATCTTACCCCCTGCTGGTATAAGGGATTCACCCAACTATAAGAGCAAAAAGGTCCAAAAAACTATTTTAGTCAATCTTTTAACCAATAATTCTAATAGCTTAGGAAGGTCCTTTACTTTTACGGTTCTAAATATAAAAAACTCTCTAGCCGATAATCAAACCATAGATATTTGGACATATTACTAACAAGCAAGCCCATTACTCCTACTCTTATAAAAAAAAAAAAAAAAAAAAAAAGCCCATTACTCCTACCCCATTACTTTGTCTAGTAGTTTAAGAAAAAGTCTTTTTTTTTTTTTGCTAAATAAGAATTATCCATTAATTATAAAATAGCCGAAGCTATTACAATCAAAGGATAAAAATAACATACAAGAAAAATAAAAGTTATACAAAGGTGTGAACCACCATGATAACAGATAAAAGTCCACACCCTGGACCGGGTAACACTACAAAAAGTAGAAAAAATAAATACATAATAAAATTCTTCGCAACATCTTCTCCAAAATCCTTGAACTGCAGTAGCAAGCTCAGTTCCAACACCTTTCTTAGAAATCAACAATCTACGAGACCATGGGCGTATCAACCGTCCCATAGATTGTCTCGGAAAGATGAAGAAAACTGAGGAAGGGCCCAGAACAACTCCGGGTATAGAGGAAAACTTCAGATCTGGAAGGATCTGAAGTTGATCTTGCATCTGAGTCTTGAATCTTGAATAAGAATGCGTTGAAAAAACTCTATCATGATTTACAGCAGAGGGTGAAGACACCAAAAGTGAAAAAGTCATTTCTTAAAATGATAGTATGATATCTTGCCAATAAACATTTTTTTTTTATATTAGCATCCTCAGCCACTTGTCATCTATATATTCCCTGGACGATTCTAGGGTGCGAGCCAATAGCCCCCGAGATTTTTAAAAATACTAATAAATATAGTAATATATATTAATGTTTATATGTAGTTTAGAATTTTTTATCAAGTTCATCCCCTAAATTTTTGTTTACAATTTTTATGGGTAAGTCGTCATACTGTTGCAGTTTTTTCGTCCCAAAATACAATTTCTAACTTCGTCCTGATGTATTCTCATAAAACTAATCATGAATAAAAAAGACAAAAAAGAAAAAGAAAAATGATTGACTAAAATCCTCTTGGAATTAAAGATGATTGGGATTTTTAGAGGAAACAATTGGACCAAACTTGTCTTGTCATGGTTAGGCAAAGCCCAAATAAAGCCTATAATATATATGTTAAAAAGAGGGCCCGTACTATCCACAAGGCCCAATCATGATTTCTGGGCCAATGATTCAAATAATATTTAAGCCCCATAATACATGCAAATGGAATGGACCTCACCTCTTTTGATTCAATTATTATCGGACAGGCCGTCCAACGGGAGACAGTATCACACACTTGTTCCAACTAATCCGATTGAATATCTTTGAAGTTGTCTCGAAGTCGCAATATTGCTCTCATCAAGCTTGAAAGGTCGCAATTGTGACCAACTAAACTAAGTTTTTTTTCCTTTTAAGGGGGGATAAAAAATGATTTCTTATTTTTTTTCAGTATGACTCGAACTTTCGACCTACCGGTTGGAAGTGAAGTGTCTTACCGCTTAAGCTGTACTTCGTTGTCAACTAAACTAAGATTATTATAAAAATTATTCTTTGCATCCATATTATTTTCTCTGTTCAAAATTGAATATCTCATTTTTATTCATCTTGTATTAAAATTAGGATATTCAATTTCGGACGAATGGATAATAACTGATTTTGCCTTATTGGATGGAGAGCAATAATATTCGGGCATTCACGAGCAGGTTTTAATTATTTAATTTAAAAAGTGGTTAGGGTTAGGGTTAGGGTTAGGGCTAGGGCTAGGGTTATTATTGTGGCCTCCACTAAGAACCAATTATAGCACGTGACATGCATGCATGTTTTTTTTTAAAAAAGGGCAACTTGCAGTCTCTTGTCCGGGGAAGTCTGGCATGGGAAGCTCTTATGAGTACGGTCTCATACTCCTCTCGCATAATTTGAGACAGGACCCATATGCAGGGTAGGTCTCGCAGGCCTTCATGTCTCATAAATACCCACAAGGACCGTCTCATAGAGAATTTTTCCCTCTTGTCCTGTCTCTTGTTCTTTTTGCAAACATACGCACTTATGCAGGTGCTTATATATATATATATATATATATATATATATATATATATATTCTTTTAAACTACTTTCTTCAAAAAAAAATTTGGAATAAGCCATCAAATCAACTTATTTAAAAGTATTATGTCATCTCGAATAATATTAAGACTTTTTACTTGTTATCAAAGTTAAGTTCTTAATTTTTTATAAATGTCAAAACATAATTATAAACTTAAGTTTCAAGAGTGTGAATAATCATAATATTGATATTTTATTTAAAAAATGATCACCTTTCTAACACTTTTTAAAGCAAAATCGCTAATCGAATATTAATAATCGACTTTCTCTAAAATATCATTCTCAGTTGATAACAAAGTTAGCACATTGAGTCTTTTTGTGACATTATAGAACGCATATGAATTTCAACAACTTCAATTTGGAAGAAAAAAACTTTTTTTGTAGATACAACGATCACAGAAATAGTCAATAAAATTTCATATGCAATAATTGCACTAGAAGAAGAAAAAGTCAAGATCTTCAATTTTTTATTAATAATTATACACACACACATATATATATATAATGATTTTAGAATTTTGGACCCCTCAAAATCAGCTGCCCTATTCTAGATGACACTTTGAACATGGTAAAAACCGTGCTAGAAAGTATACAAATATTTTGTACCTACAAATAGAAAACACACAAGCGTCTCGTACATGTAGAGAACACTTTTTTTTGTTCTAAACTTAACTAATTTGGATTGGGTAATGCAAAGGCATAGGAAGGGGATGACTCTCCCAACATCAATAATTTCAAACCTTTTTTTGTCCTAAACTTGATTAATCTAGATTGGGTAATGCAAAGGCTAGGGGTGTTCAATATTCAGTTAAACCGAACCAAACCGAATTATATTGTATGGTTCGATTTATTTGTTATTTTGGTTTATTCATTCGGTTTTGAAAAAATAAAAATAATTCAGTTCGGTATACGGTTTTCATAAAACGTTAAAAAATCGAAGCGAATACCGAATGCACACCCCTAGCAAAGGCATAAGAAGGGGAAGACTATCCAACATCAATAATTTCATACATTTTTTTGTTCTAAACTTGACTATTATGAACTGAGTGTTGCAGAAATTCAGGACGTGAACATTTCTCCTTCGAACCCTGATCATTTTTAATGAGGAGTCTTTATCCACTTATGTTGGTACGGAGAGAAAATCGTCTGTCCCAAAACTCTATCTCCTTTCTTTTCCCACCACTAAAAATGTGTCACATGTCTTACTTAGAGAATAAAATGTAGAAGGAGAGAGAAATTATGAGCATGTTATAATACGTGAGATGATTGTATTATGTATAACTAGACATATATTACATTTTTAGTGGTAGATAGGGAAGATGATAGAATTTCGGGATAGACGATTTTATTCCTATTGGTACGTGTAGAGAACACTTGTTATGCATGAATCCTTCTACAATTATCTGTCTTTAAATCTCTACACCTAAGAGCCGACTCCAAAGCTTCATCCCTCCCACTTCTCTCTCTCTCTCACTATATATTATATATATATATATATATATATATTCTCGAACTTTCTTAATTTCTCCGAAATGGCATTTCCAGTGATTTATTCAGAAATTCTCTTTCCAAAGCCCTTAATACATTTACTTTCTTTTCTGGGCTTCATCAGAAAAATTATCTTCTCTTTATTTACCTTTCTGGGCCTCTCTGATTTTTTCGAACCAGCTGATTTGTATAATTTTCCAGTAAACCCGACCCATTTAGCACCTGTTAATCCGCCCATATCAGCTATCCTGATCCGAGACCTTCTCCCGGTGGTGAAATTATCCGACCTGGTTTCTGCCGCCGGAATTGACTTGCCAGAAAACTGTGCCGTTTGTTTGTACGAGTTTGATGAAGGTGGAGATGAAGAAATCAGGTGGTTGAAGAATTGCAAGCATATTTTCCATCGGGATTGTCTGGACCGGTGGATTGACCATGATCAGAAAATTTGTCCACTTTGTAGAACGTCTTTTGTGCCACGTGATTTGGATGAAGAGTTCAATCAACGGCTCTTGGCGGCTGCCTCCACCGGTAGCGGTACAGATGAATTTTCCGATGACTACAGTAATATTCATGCTACTTCTGCTTTGTAATTAACTCGAGTCGACAAAGAGACTGTATGGGAGACTTCTTGGGAAGGGTAGATTTGACATTTAAATATTGGTATATATAAAAAAGGGTTTTTTTTTAAAATTATTAATGTAGCATCCAACTTATATGGGTGAAAATCGTCTGTATATGTTTCATTAATGTGTTCAATATTCACAATTCGTCATTAACATACACTGATACAAACAATTATTTGCCAGCTTATATAGTTGACATCGTCTCAGCACCTTACTTTGTCTTTAAGGGCAAAAAATTATTTCTCCCCGTGTATAATTTCTATTATTATACACAACCAATCACAATTTGTCATGTGTATATATAATTGAAAAAATATTCACATAGCAAATTCTGATTGATTGAGTAAATAAATAGTGACACACACGGAACAGACGATTTTCACCCGTCTTTAAGATATGAGAGAGAGAAGATGATTGCAGCAACAATATGTCAAACTTCAACCCAATGATGCATGCTTTTTCTTTTCTATTTTTATGTTCAAAATTTACATTTCAAGCACCCAAGGCTGCACAAAATAAATTATTAGAACAATATTCTATATGAAAGTATTCACAACTTTAATGAATATAAAGACTAAATTAAACACTAATTCCTCAATATCCACAGATTTGGGAAGAAAAAGTTTGGAGGGCTCTAAGTATATTCTTCAAGCCTGGTCTATCGATAATCGGTTATAGATTTGTTTGACCAAAATAAGTAGTATAGGTATATACTAGAGAAGAAGAGTTAAGAGTAGAGAGTTTGGGTTATGGAGGCAGAAGAAATTAGTATGTACTTCTCCATGACTCCGTATTGAAGCTCTAAGGTCACTGATAAGAATAGTTTATTTTGCTGGATGATCTGGGGGTGGATAAGCAGGACCGGTATAGGGATAGTTGGGCGATGGATAACCAGCAGTACCAGGAGGGGGGTAATTGGGCGGTGGATAGCCATGTTGAGGTGAGGGATATCCATGAACCGGATAATTCCCTGGCTGAGGCGAGGAGGGGTAACCATAAGGTGGCGGAGGTGGGTATCCGACATTAGGGGGAATAGGCTGATCCATACGAGACATGTGTTGAACAGGCGGCACTGACATTGCTGATATTGGTCCGAACTTGCCATCTCTTTTATCCATTTCAACTTTGTGCTGCGTCTGCTCGAGTTACATGGATCACAATAAAGGAAGAAAAAAAAGGTAAATTTGATTCATAAAGGTAAATTTGATTCATAATGCGCTCAATCTGAGATATTAGATGTCAACGTACCTGCATACAGGGGCAAACGCTGGCAAGGAGAAGAATGAAAGTGTAAGTCGAGAAAAGAATGGATAAAATTAACAATGGATAATAAAACATTATATTCCCCATAGCTTACACGCAGTAAACCAAGTCTGCCAAGCAGTTCAGCAACTGGGCAGCATCTTCAATTTCGTCACTTCCTAGAATGCAAGCAATAAGGGAAAATATGCAGGCTAGCTGCTGTAAACAGAACATGAATCCCTGCAGCAAAAGATATTTCGATAAAGTGACATTACGTTCCCCAACAAGAAAAAGAAAAGACTTACAATACTTGCAGAAAGACAACCACAGAAACTTATGCACAAAAATGAGAGAGAGAGAGAGAGAGATTACAATGATGCAGTTATCACATTTTGTTGTTTGTATATTGAACTCATCTTGAAGCATAAAGCGCGTTGAGGCAACTGAGTTTGCAAAGCAAAGAAAAACCTGCATAAGGGAAAGAAATGATAATTAAGGAAGTTAGAGAGAAATAAAACAGTAGCGAATCCTGGAAGTAACTTGAAAGTAAACAAAAATCAACGTCACCTCTGTGCAAAGACAAAATTCTGGACATTTCCTTTCTCCACAATGTCCACTGCAAGGCATAAAGCCTCCGCAACATGTATACCTACCAGGAAGAAAATATAAACTCCCACCAAAACTGCTCGGTTTGGTCTTTAACATCTAATACATAAATGAAAAATGTGACAAACCTTGACATATCATTGTACAGAGCTCGTTTGCGCAGCATATATGACGCACACGGCCCACTAAAATATCACAAAGTAAATTGAAATTAGCGAGTATGAGGTATCAAAATTGTAAATGTTACACCTAGTCAGTTAACGTAGATCAGTGGATGTTGTAGTTCCAGGTAACTCCCAATGCAATATCTCCATAAAGATAACAAACCTTGTGAATTTTGAAACGAAGAGTGGGATAGGATAAGCAGAGAAGCAAATATCATAATTCCAAAGTTCATAGTGAGTAATATACAGTACAGAAATGCTGGGATTATATAAATCAATGGATATAAGCAGAATTCATAATATAAAAAAATTGGATATAAGCAGAGAGTACATTTCAGTCCTGCAACTTGAAATATTTAATTCACCTTCTTGTCTAATTTCCTATTACCTTCCTGAAATTTTGTTTATTTTTCGCTTCATTATTTTTTTTGCTACATGCACTTGTAGTTAGTAATTCATAAACAACAGCCAAAAAATAAAGATTTCAAACTTCAATAAAATAATTCCGTAGAATTTTCCACACTTCGTCAACAATTACAGATCAAATTAAAAAAAAACATTATGGCGCGAAAATCATATGTTTCTTTACGATCACGAAAGAATCAACCATCAAAACACATAGCTATCGTTCCTACATTTCATCCATTATCGAAGAAGTTAAAAATTGAAATACCTAAGCAAACATTCAAAATCTGAAAAGCAAGCTTAAAATATAGCAATAGAAAGAAATATTAACTCACCACACCATCGCGAAAAAGCAAACTGCGAAAAAATAAAACCTCTCATCAGCAAAAAAGCATTCGATCATCAATCAAACAAAAAATTGCAGAAACAGAATCCAAAAACGAAACGGATAATGAGAGAAATAATCGGAAAAAATAAATGAAAAAAGTACATGGCGGATCTTCTCCGGTGGCTTTCAAGAGATCGGTATGCCAGAGATTCCGATAGTTCTGACGCATCTCCATTTTACACAACTTATCCTGCATCGCCGCCATTGTTGACCTTCTTCTGATGATATTTTCGTGAGAGGAAAATGAAGCCTTGTTCGATTTGAAAGGGAAAAATAACGAAAGATAAAATGGAATTCCTCAATGTAGCATAGAAGATAGAGAATCTTTTGAATTTTTTGAGGCAATTTTGATCCCTCTATTGATGTTTATATATACGACGGATATGTGGAGCCCTGAGGTCAAATTCCATTCGAAAAGTGTGATTAAAAAAAATCATTATTTTTCCTTTTCTTTTTCTGAATTTTGATGGATAATATTAAAAAATATTATCTACTTTTAGTTTTTTTTTTTGTGAATATCTAAAAAGACTTCGGTCCATACAGATGTTCTATACAGGTCATATGGTGGAACAAGGCTAAAACCCTTTGGTTAGAATAGGGAGATGCCAGCACATATTTTTTTCACCTTTCTACCATAATACACAGGAGGCATAACACCATTGACTTTCTCCTTTCTCTTTTGAATGAATGGTTGTCTGGGAGAGAAGAGATTGATAAGTGTTTCTTAGATTCTTTTACTAATCTTTTTGAATCATCTAATCTTGTGTTCCCAATTGGCTTGCAGGATCTTATACAACCTTCAATTTCAGAGGAGGTCAGCAGGGATCTTTGTAGAATTCATACTGTTGAGGAAATAAAGGTAATCATTTTTTCTTTGAAATCTGGTAAGAGCCCTTGCCCAGATGGCATGACCCCTTATTTAAGCATTATTGGAATAGGCAAAAAATCCTCTGTCCCCATGTGTGTCCCCAACCAATCACAATTCACCATGTGTATATATAATTGAAAAAAAATATTTATATAGTAAATTCTGATTGTTTGGGGACAGGATTATGGACAGGAATGGGGACGGAGGATTTTCACCCATTGGAATATTGTGGGGGTGTCAGTTGTGGGGGCTGTGCATCATTTCTTTTCTGGGGGTTACATGCTCAAGTTTTTAAATAATACTTTCATTTCCTTAACCTAAGAATGACAATGCTTGTATGATTGACCATTTTAGACTCATCTCTCTTTGTAATATTGTTTATAAAGTAATTACCAAAGTCTTGGCTGATAGAATCAAAGTGTTATTGGACGTTATTATTTCTCCTTCCCAATCTGCATTCATACCTGGTAACATTATTGTGTCTCATGAAGTTATGCATCATTTAAAATGGAAAAATAAAGGTAAAATATGTCTTATGGCTTTAAAGATAGACATGTCCAAAGCATATGATAAAGTGGAGTGGCCTTTATTGATCAATATTTTGAGGAAACATGGGTTTGGTGAATCCTTTGTGAATTTGATTTATCAGTGTGCTTCTACTTCTTATTTTTCTATTTTAGTTAATGGGTCACCTTATTGGCTTTTTCAATCTCTCTAGGGGTCTGAGACAAGGGGATCCTTTATCTCCTGCTTTATTTACCTTGGTTTTTGATCTTTTGTCTAGGATGATTTCCAAAGCTCAACTGTTGGGTAAGTTTCATGGGGTGAAAATTTGTAGGTCTGCTACTAGTATATCTCATCTTATGTTTACAGATTATCTGACCATTTTTTTGCAGTGCCAGTCTTGAGGAAGCTGATGAGATTATGGAATGCATTAACCAGTTTTGCCTTTGGTCTGGTCAGAGTATTAATTTTGAGAAGTATGTGGTCCATTTTAGTAAGAATGTCAGTTTCTCTAATAAAGAAGAGATTGGTACTTTGCTAGGTGTGAGAGAATGTGACCATACGAGTAGTTATCTGGGTAGTCCTTTTTGCAAAGGGAAGTCTAAGAGGGAAGCCTTTAATCCAGTGATTGAGAAATTAAGAAGGAAATTGGCTAGTTGGAAAGTGTCTTCTCTATCTCAAGTTGGTAGAACCATCATTGTCAAAACAGTGCATGGCTCAATCTCTTCCCATACATATCATGCATAATTTCAGTCTACCTGCTTCTATTTGTCAGAAATTGGATAGCCTTAGTAGGGATTTTTGGTGGGGGTTTAGAAAAACAGTGGTAAACATCTGTATTTGAAGACATGTGATGCTATTTGTGTACCCAAGATGGCTGGGGGTTTGGGTATTAGAAAAGCCTCAGATATGAACAAGGCATGTTTAGCTAAGTTATGATGGTCTATTATGAATGACTCTGGTGAAACTTGGGTGAAACTTATTAAATCTAAGTATTTGAGGGGGAGAAACCTTTTGAATGTAAAGAAGTCTGGGAGTTCTGCATCATGGATCTTTGGGATGCTATGGTTAATTCTAATGAACTTCTTAATAAGGGTACTTGCATTAAAATTGGGTTTGGTTCTAAGGCTAAAAATTTGGAGGATGCCTGGGTTCCTTCTCTTGATGGCTTCAGATTATCCTTTGGCTCTAGTAATCCTATATCTGTGGTGAATGTTAAAGACCTTATGTTACCTGACCTAAGTGGTTGGAACAGAACTTTGATTGAAGGTGTCTTTGATCAGGTTAATGCTTCAGCCATCCTCAAGATTATTCCATCTAGGGAACAAGACTCACTGATTTGGATATCCTCTTCGACAGGGCTGTTTTCTGTCAAATCAGCTTTTAAAGCTTTGACTCAACATAGATTTTTGGGTGTTACTCATAATCAAAGGAAAAACTGGAACCTTCTGTGGAAATCAATTTGCATAATAGGCATAGGCACTTCCATTGGAAGATCTTGAACAATTCTCTTCCTACTAGGAGTAAACTTAAATATTGTTTTACCATTGCTGATGATGAATGTCTTCTTTGTCAGGGTGAGGAGGAAACATTAGAGCACATTTTTATTAGATGTCCATTTGCTAAAGCTGTGTGTATGGGATAAAAATGGAAATTAAACTTGGATGCATTTCAGAGTTGGTGTATTACTAGATGGATTCCGGAGGTAAGTGATCCTTCTAATTTTATTCCTGTTTCTTCTGATGATCATTTGGAATTCTTGAATTTTGTTGCAGTGTTTTTGGAACAAATTTGGAGTCATATTACATGGTAAACAAAGGAAAAAATGGGAGGAACTGTTGTGCCAAATTGAGTTAAAAACTTGCAACTACTGGAATGCTGCGATTGGAAGGATTTTGAAGAAAGGTACTAAACATAAGTATTCTGTGTGGGATAAGCCTCCTAAAGGTGTTATGAAAATCAACTTTGATGCTGGATTCATTGAGGATGATAAAGCTGCGAGTGCCTACCTTATCAGAGATGACAAAGGGGATATTAGAGGGGTATGGTTTAATAGATTTCAAGCAAGAACACCATTCGAAGCAGAGGCTCAAGCAGCTGTGTATGCTATGGAACAACTTCAGTCCATGAACATCCAAAAGGCAATAGTGGAAGGTGATTGCCTTAATGTCCTTAAAGGGTTTAAAGGCCAGTCACATGAGCTTCACTGGACTGGTTTGGATTTGGTAAACAAAGGAAAGGCTTTGCTATCTATGTTTACTAATTGGAATATACACTTTGTTTATAGATTAGCAAATGTGCATGCGCATAATATGGCTCATTGGGCCAAATCCAATATTGTTATTGGGTATATAGAGCCATATGTCATTCCCCCAAGGGTACTTTGTGATAGAGGAGGCACTACTTGTAATTTTAATCCAAATTTGGATTCATCTAATGGTTAATTATTTGCTTAGCAAAAACTAGTTTGTGTATCATTAAATGAGTTAGTCATTAAGTGAGTTAAGAGCAGTTATTCACTCTTTTTGAATAAAATGTAACTATCGGATTAACTTATTTAATTAATGTCAAATATTGAAAGTAAAATGATTAATGGCTAAGTAACATTGAATAAAATTGGCTAAAATTCCAAATTAAACACTATTTACCCCTGTTGGCATAAGGAATTTAACCAGTTATTTACAATTTTGTCACTAATTTATCCAATTAATTGGATAAATTTTAGTCACCTAGCATTACTAATATTGAAATATAAAGGTTTGCATTGCTTGTCTACGGAATATTCAAGTAGTTTATAAGCTTATGGATTAACATGTCTCATTGTCAATTGGTTTTGAGGGGATATGGAGGCTCATGAGCTATTTTCACTTGGTATCAAAGCGGTCCTTATGCGGTAGATGTGTGGACTTATAATGCCCAATTGGGCTCTTATTATTCTCGTACGACTTAAGTAGGGCGACAAGTCTTGAAGCGGGTCTGGAACTGTACTCGCGTGACCCAAGAATGGTGGCGAACCTTGAATTCACTTTCAACTCGAGATGAGTAGAGTATTGAATTTATCCCTCGTGACCGAAGAAGAGCAACAGACCTTAAATTAACTCTCACCTTAAGGTGAGAAAGAGTGTTGAATTTATCCAACATTGATGTGAGGAGAGTGTTGAAATATAAAGTCCCACATCGCTTGTCTAAGAAGATTCAAATAACTTATAAACTAATGAGTTAACATCTCTTATTGCCAATTAATTTTAAGAGGATTTGAAGACCATAAGCTATTTTCACATTGAGGTGGTAGGCAATTCTCACGGTAGGTTAGTTATGGAAATTTATATGTAAAATATGTTCATTTGATAAAAATGTACATCCTTTTTAGGAAAAAAGCAAAATAGTAATGTGGATACTCAGTTTGTAGCTTTGAACTGTCTTTCACCAAAAAGGGAAAGTTTTGGAGTGTTACCTCAAAGAGCTGTTTTGGGCTTCACAATTAAGCACTGAACCTTGGGCTATGTAGCCCAAATTATATGATTAAAAAACAATTGATTTGTTGCACATAGAATATCAAGGTTTCGTGGTGTAGTTGGTTATCACGTCAGTCTAACACACTGAAGGTCTCCGGTTCGAACCCGGGCGAAGCCATTTTTCTTTAATATTTTTTCTGCATTTTTTCCCTCGTTATTTATTTCTCTTCAGAAAAAAAAAATAAAGAAACTCGAAATACTAATAGCCACTAACCCCACAAAAATATTTAAAAAATCCTTAAAAGTGGGCCATCGTGCTTCCGGTTCATTTATTTATCCAATAATAGAACGTACGTTCTTGATTTTTCCTTTATATATATATATATATATATATATATATATATATATATATATATATATATATATATATATATTTATATTTCTTTTAACTTTTTAAAACTTTCTTATTGAGAATTTTGCATAGATTAATTTGTGAGTACATTTTAAACTTACTTAACTTGAGAACTCGCTCGAATGCTATACCAATGGCCTCCGAGCAACCCCGCCCAAAGAAGAAATAAAGTAGCAGACCCAGACGCTGACTAGGCTTCCCACTTAGCCGCTTTATGTGCCATAGGGAAGGCTTCCTCGCCATTTTAGCATAAGTTTTGATTGCTAATTCAGGGAACGACTTATTCATAAGAATAACTCTGAGTTAAAGGATTACATGACAGGAAAATCGTTGACAAATTCATTGGTATTTCTAGTTGAAGTTAGACTCAAGTTTAATTTTAACGTGGTATGAGAGTCACTTAGTTCACTTAGGTCCCAATGATATTTACGTCTTAGATATCCTGCTCTGAGTATGAGGTTTTTGTTAAACATTCAACGTTGATTAATTTGTAAATGTATTTGGAATTTATAATCGATTTTAACACATTTTTTAGCATAGCATCTCCTCAATTTGCCATTATTAACAAAAATTCCACTTGCTTTACAAAAAAATTGTTTGATAAAAAATAAAGATATTTAGGGTATACTTGAAATTTGTTGAGTTTAAATTTGAAACTCAGACTATTTATGAACTGAGACTGTAATATAACAATAAACACTAACTCATATAAAATTTAATTTGAATTTAAAACTAATATGAAACTGTCATTAAGAATCTTTACACCCATCCAATCATTAAAAAAAAAGCACAAAAAAGCAATGAAATGAAACCCTTCTTTACCACTTGCAGCCCTGCAAAAACTCTGCAGCAGAAAGCAGCAGAAGAAGAAGAAGAAGAAGAAGCAGCCCTTCACTTCTTCCTACCATCTGATCATCTGAAACTTGTAAATAATCCTTTTTAGGGTAAGGCTGACTCTTTGTTTTCTTGTGAGATTTTTTGTTTCTCTACATTTGTGTTTTTTTTAGGATAATTCTTTTTAATGTTTAAGTGATTTTCTGGTTAATGAAACTTGTTTCTGGTAATTTTCTTTGTAAGGTCTTTGATGTCTTTAATGTTGATATTATTTGTAATAAAAAAAAAGCATGTTTTTTTTTATATTTCTAATTTCCTCATGTTTAGTTTGCCCTGATGATTTTTTTTTAAGCTATATTCATCTTGATTCTTTAGAATTATAATCCATACCAGATTGAATGTCCATTTCTCTTATTCAAACTTGCTGTTCCAAATTGAATGTCCTTTTATTTTTTCTTTTTTTTATTTTGAATAAGAAAGTGGACGGTCAATTTGGGACCATAGGAGTACTGATGTTTCTTCCTTAAGGGGAGAGAGAGCAATTAAAGGGCTTGGCTAAAATTTCCAATTTTTGTATTTTTTTACATAATATCAAGGACTCTAGAGGAGGTAAACATAATAACATAACCTATTAAGTCTTCAATTATTGGGTATGGGTGGGGAGGGATAAGAGACATACCTAACCTTTCGCAATAAGTGCACAAAGCTGCTACTCACAGAATACCACTCAAACAATGGATTGGAGACTGACTGACTGACTGCTCACAGAATACCACTGAAACAATAGTCCCCTTATACCGTCACGTTTGTTACGGAATCATGCCCTCAAATCAAAGTCAAAAGGCATCCAAGAAGGCAACCCAAGAACCATTTTGATTTATGCGTACATTACCATGTTTCTTTCATTTAGATGAGGTAAAGTCCTTAAATTAACTTTTGATGGAGGCTGCAAAGGACTGGGTCATCTTATCTAGATGATTATCCACTTTTCTTTTAAAGTAAATTTTTTTGTGATATGGTAGTAGTTGTTTTACAGGTTAACTGAAGGCGCTATCTTGTGTGCATTTTTCAGTGTCACCCATTCTGCAGTTAACACTTTCAACGAATGATCACATTCATTTAACTTTTATGCAAATATTATGAATTTTGCTCCTTTGCCACTATTTTGTTATAGCCCTTCATGCTCGATTTCGATTGAAATATTACTGGTCAATTACTGTTTTACATGGTATTAGTAAGATTTTGGTTGGTTGGCTTTTGTGGAGGGTCTAGCTATGGAAAATTACTTAGATTTGGTATTACAAGATAGAAGATTAATTTATGAGCTTGCGGACAAAAGAATGTTATACTTGTATTGACTATGAAAAAACTATGAACATTCGAACTAATTCCGAACGTTCTTGTATGGTTTTACTAATACCGTACTCTTTTGTGTTCGTTGCAGTTGTCTTTCCAGTCATGCTACAGAACATAAAGCTATATGCTAACAGCCGAAAGATATGAAAGAATAGGCAGAAAAATGGGAGGTTGTTGTTGTTCTTCGAGAAAGCCTCAGCTCCATGGAACACCTGTTTATTACTATGTCAGTGATTAACTACCTAAAGGGTTTCTTATTTCTCTTACTCTTATATGTTGGAAGAAATTTGACTTTCTTTAAATATTTTTCTTGTGTTTCTCACATGATTGAACAAGCATGTTCTTATGTAGATATCCATGTCGTCGTGGAACCTACTAGTTTGCAGTTTATAAGGTTGATTTTGTACAAATTCGTATCACTATCATTACAGTTGTATTGCCACCAAAATTTTAGATTACATATGAGGTTGAAACCTCGATTCTCGTTTCATGCGTTGATAAAAACAAGATAACTTCATAATGCTGCATCGTATGCGTGCATTTTGTTTACGTCTCTTGAAGCTTTCTTGCCCCATCACCTTGTTGCTTCGTTCTGATGATTTATGACAGAACTTTGTAAAATCTGTTTGCTTTATTTGAGTTTGTTTATTAACTTGAATTACCGTGTCTCCCTTTGATGTATGTTTTGTTCTGTACCATATTTTTTAAACCCTTTGCAGTGCTCATCTTTTTCGGAGGAGCATGAGTCCCTAACATCTAATGATAGTGCTGCTGGATTCCTGGTTGATATGAATCTCGATATGTCAACTCCAGATACATATCGGTCCCCTCCAAGACCTATTCCGTTTGATGTACTTTTAGGGCCTCCACGATCAACAGGTTCTGATACTATCGGAGCAGCAAGGAATGGAGACCGCTGCACTGACTCAACAGCTATAGATCTTAAAGAACGCCATTTGAAAGGTCAACCCGGCATTTGCCTTGCCTCTGCCAAGAAAGTCGGAATTGAACTTCTGAAATCGAGCCCTATTTCAAATTCAGTTTCAGAAGAGGCGGATGTTTGTCCCACGTGTCTTGAAGGTATATATACTTCAATTTAAGTAAACGATTTAAACAGGTTCCCAATTTTCTTTTACATTTCAGTTTTCTCATAGAATTATCGCCATATTTTCCGCTGTATGAATGTTGTCTTTGCATCTTTTATTGCAGAGTACGATATAGATAATCCTAGGATAGTCACAAAGTGTACTCATCATTTTCATCTCTCTTGCATACTTGAGTGGCTGGAAAGAAGCGACACCTGCCCGATATGTGATCAGGTTTTTACTTATTACTTTTCTTCAATATGAGCTTACTCTTATTCTTCTGAATTTTGTCATTCCAATTCCGGTTTCTTCCAATTCTCTAAATAGTAGTTGCTCCTCAGTCGGTGTGATTGATTTCTGTCACCATATATGTTAGTCTAGTACGTTTGGTTCTTGAGAATATCATAAGATTATGAGATATGATCCTAATAAGCCCGAAATCTCAAAGGAAATATGTAATCGAATCTTTTTATTACTTTGGAATAGATGTATCCATGCCATTAGTGAGAATTCCTCGTTCTTTCATGTTGCAGGAAATGGCATATGAAGATCTATAATAAATATCACAGTTTAAAGGCGTCATGTGCGATATGATTCATCGCCATTTTTAAGTCCCCGAAAATCCTTGTAAATTATGTCCATATTTCAAATTTCTAGTGTAAGTTCCTCTTTTGATTAGGCACAAAAGGAATCTTCATTCATCAATCACATTTCTTCTCCATTTCTATAATCAAATTCTGGTGGAGAAAGGATCAATGAGAAGAATTTTTTTTTTTTTTTTTTGGTCTTACAACATGATGATGAAGAAGAAGAACAGATATTCCTATGGCCTTTGTCTTTGTCTATTGCTTTTTTTAAGGTTGTGCTTTTTAGTTTCAAAATTGACACAAAATTGTTGTATAGTTTGTCTACTTATCTCTTTTGCCATTTTGTAAGGGTCATGTTGGGAATTATTTGAGGTTGGGTAGATTTCATGTATACATAGAAAAATTCGATATAGGCACTTGACTATATGCTGGCTTTGTGGGATCACTGTGCTCATAATCAACCACATCACCTGTTTTGATTAAAAAAAATAAAAACGTCTCAAAAAGCCCACCAAAAGGGGGAGTATTTTTATTATTTTAATCAAAACTGTGATGTGGCTGAATGTGGACCATGACCACTTGGTAATCCAGGTCTATATCAGAATAGTTCGTATACATATACCTGACTCGTATTCATCCTCGTTTTATAATATTCATCCTCGTTTTAAAATTAACGATTAATCTTGTATGCTCTTTTGGTCGAACACTTGCAAGGACAGAGCTCTTAATAGAATATTTTTCATGCACAACATTTAAACTAAACTTATTTAAGGGACAACGTGCCATTTTCATTGTGAGCCAACTCTTATTGGTACTTGTGCTCTCGATTGCTTTTGCTCACGGCTCCTATGCGGAACAGGGTTTTGTTCCGCATGTGCGGGATAAAATTTTGACCGTCAGATGAGATTTTTAACGGTCCAGATCAGGAGAGAGAAAATTTGCGGCTGATTAAAAAAATAATAATTTTTTTTAAGTCTCTCTCCTGATCTGGACCGTTCAAAATCTCATCCGACGGCTCCAGTTGTTCCGCACATGCGGAAAAAAAGCTGTTCCGCATAGGAACCGGACTGATTGCTTTTGGGTTGGCTGATAAAGCACCACGGTTTCAGTGCGAATATCTTTTGTGGTCCAAACAAATGTTTGAGACTAAAATAATTTCAGTAATTTATATCCCTAATTCAACGACTAACATGTGTTTTGCACGTATACAATTTTTATGTTCTGCACTTGAGTTGGAATACTTGTAAAGGTGGGCTTTAGATGGTGAGAAAGCCAAAGAAAAAGGCAAAAAATCATCTGTCCCCATTCTTGCATCTAACCAGTTACAATTTGCCATGTGTATATATAATTGGAAAAATGTCTACATAGTGAATTGTGATTGGTTAGATATATGAATAAGGATATACACAGGGACAGACCCCAAAGAAAAGCAGTGATATAAAAATCTCAACTTCCCCTAAACAATGAACTCTTATTATCCTTAACCCCAAAACCTTAACATCTAAAAAATGAAACACCTTTTCTTGTTAAATAATGCACCCATCAGATGTTATTGTTTTTTTTTTTTTTGTAGTAATAAAACATGACCATATAGTAATTCGGTAGATAAAAAAACATTCTTAATATACACACACTTGCCAGCAATTTATGTTAAATAATTGTATGATTTTTTATCCAACAAATCACAATGTCTATTTGATCGCAGCTTTAAATTAGTGTTGTTGTCAAAATACTTAAATATCGATTACCAAAATATAAAGAAATAAAAGCATTTGAAGTAGGAATGAGAATAAATTTAAAAAGCAAAATATCTTTCACATGAAAAACAATTATTCATTCTCATTTCTCCATAATAATTTCACCAACTCCAAGACATTTGCTTAAATTAAAATAAAATATTACTAACAAGCTTAATATTATTAGAAAGACGTGAGATTGTCAATGAAACAGCAGAGTGTTTGGACTTTGTATTTTCCAATGGGCCCATCACTTTGTATTTTTAATGTTTCAGATCACTATAAGTGGACCATTCTCCGTTTTCTTGTACAGGCGATACCTACGCCCCCAGAGCCTCCACCACCCGATCCGACAGACATTGTGAATGATCTAAATTAAGGTGACCCAACGGTTCGATTGGTGGGAAGCCTTATCTTAGCGCCATTCTCCGTTTCTTTACTCTTTTTAAGGTTGTCGAAGAGGTACTAGTAATGAAATGGAACGCATGAGTGAGTTTGCTCTCAAATGGCATTCTAAGTGCCCAAAAAAGAGTTCCAAACAGGGACGAAGACAAAGGGGGACGGGAGGGGCAGTCGTCCCCCTAAATTTTTAAAAATACTAGTATGTATAATAAATTTTATATGTAGTTCAGAATATTTTATCAGTTTCGCCCCCAAAAAATTCTTTTACCGTTTTTATATATAGTTCGACATACTGTTGCAGTTTTGCCCCCAAATACTAAATTCCTGACTTCGTCCCTAGTTCCAAACAATGTCTAGAGGCTGCTAGAATCGTGGATGCTTAACGCACTAGGGACGAGATAGTAAAAGCTCTCATTATGATTTTTTTTAATATTCACACTGTCTATATACCTACATATGCACATTATTATTAAGGATTCTCTAGAACGAAAAGAGAAACAATTTTTTTTTTTTTTGAAACCTTACGGAAATGATATTTGGCTAAAACGAATTGGCCATAAATGGGATAAAATTAAGAATAAAATTCTCAAAATAAAAATAAAATATTCTTAATCCCTGTTTGTAAAAAAGATATTTATGAATATTCTACAATTTTACCTTCCAATTTAACCAATAATCGAATAAAATCTAGCATAGTTTATTACTCTTTGAAGTTATTTTTCCTCGAGAATTCTTGGTCCAGGGTCGATTCCTGTAAAACTTTCCTCAAAATTATCCTCTGTCTTCCACCATATCTCCCTTTCTGCAGTCTCGAGACTTTTACTGCAAATACTCCATTTTTTATTATCAAAATGAGTAAATACTATTTCCATTCCTAAATATAATGCGTTCATTAAATATTGCGAAAAGAATGGAAGTAAAATTTTTCTAATCAAAATATTAATATTATTTTTTTAAATAGAATTAGTGGTATACAAGTCATATTTAAGAGACTAATATTAGTATTTTAATTATAAAAAATATCTTAATTTTTGCAACATGTACTGAAAGTCTTATATTAAGGAATGGAGGGAGTAGCCATTTAGGTTATTAAATTATTTACGTTTTAATGTCTTAGGTATTTAATTTTTTTGGCAAATTATATTATTATAGTAATATTTATGTGTGGCTGAAAATAAGGTCGAAGACACGGGAAGATTTTTAAAAATACTACTATATATAGTAAATTTTATATGTAGTTCGGAATATTTTATCAAATTCGCCCCCCTCCCCCAACATTTTTTTTGCACTTTTTATATATAATTCTGCATATTGTTGCAGTTTTCGTCCCCTCAACGCCAAATTTCTTATTTTGTCCCTGATTGAAAATAAACCGTCACTAAAAGAAAATGAAACACTTTCTTGTTAAATAATGCATCCCTCATATGTTTATTGTTTTTTGGTAGTAATAAAACATGACTATATAGTAATTCGGTAGATAAAAATATTCTTAATATGTACACACTTGCGTTCATTCTCAAGACTTGTTTAGGATAAGATGACGAAATTGAGACATTTTAACATCGATTTATGTCAAATAATTATATGGTTTTTCACCCAACAAATCACAATGTCTCTTTGATCGCAGCTGAATTAGCGTTATCAAATACTGAAATATAAATAACCAAAATACAAAGAAATAAAATCATTAATTAGGAATAAGAATAAATATGAATAGAAAAATATCTTTCACATGAAAAGCAAGTATTCTTTCTCCATAATAATTTCACCAACTCCAAGACATTTGCTTAAATTAAAATAAAATAAAGTTAAAATATTACTAACAAGCTTAAATTAGAAAGACATGAGATTGTCAATGAAACAGCAGAGCGTTTGGATTTGTTTATGGCCGAAAAAGGAAAATAATTTACTTTCTAGAATTTTGGAGATAGAAACTCTAAACCTTCAAATTGAGGGTATTAAATGACTATCTTACCCCTGCTGGTATAAGGGATTCACCCAACTATAAGGGCAGAAAGGTTCGAAAAACTATTTTAGTCAATCTTTAACCAATAATTCTAGTAGCCTAGTAATGTCCGGCCAAAAATAAAGCAAATGTCAAAGTATTCATCACTCTTCAAAAGTTGGACAAAAACCCACTAAGGATTGATAGAAAAGTCTGGCATTCACATAATTTTAGACAGGACTCACTAGCAAAGTGGATTTCGCAAGTCTTCATGTCTCATAAATACCCACAAGGACCGTCTCATAGCGAATTTTTTCAGGATTGACCATTTATGTACACTAGTGTAAAGGCATTTTTAAGAATATTTAATTCACTTAGGCATATTTTACTATTTACCAAATAGAAAACAAATATTATTAACCCTTGATTCTAGAAAAAGATATTTGTGAGTATTTTACACTTTTATATTCAAATTTATTCGATTAATTAATTAAAATCTAGTTGTTTAGCACTGCCCGTTACTTTATTACTCCTTAAAGTTATGTTGAAAAGTGTAAAACAGATAGACTCGTGAGGCAAACTTTCCATAAAAGGAATTGTCTTTCATAATTATGTTTTTATATTTGTCCCAATTATCGACAATTCGTTACGTTTTATTTATTTTAAATTCCACTCACACATGAAAATTGTGAATGATTGTAATAAATATGAGGACAAATAATTTTTTATCTCTGTATAGAAAATAATCGTCTGTCCCTAACTGATGTCCTTATTTCTATTTTAATCACTTACAATTCGTCACGTTTTATCTCCTCAAATTTCATTTACACATAATAAATTGTGAGTGGTTGAGACAATTATGAGGATAAACAATTTTTTTACACTTCTGCAGTCTCGAGACTTTTCTGCAAATACTCCAATTTTTATTACCAAAATAACCTCCGAAGTCTGAAGAAACAGGGGTCCCTCCTTGAGGCTATTATTGTAATTACCCATTCCATCTTCCTCTGTCTTTGTCCGCATGTTTCCAGTTTATCTTGTACAAACAAAAACAATTTCACACGGACTACAGTCCACTCCCCTCTTTTTCTCTCCCATTTTCTTCATACTTTCTCTCTCTAGTTTCAAACTTTCTCTGCTTCTTCTTCTTCAAGGATCTATTTGAAAAAAGGATAAAAAAAAACATGTGAAAAAGATGATTTCTTGGTTCAAAATTAGTCTCTTTAGAGTACAACAACTGTCAACAATGTTTCTCATTTTCATTTCACTTGCATTTTCTTTTACTACATCGGAATCAAGAAATCAAGATCTTACAGCGGGTAGTACTAGGATAAATTTGAGTTCTTTGGAGGGATCTAGGACAATACTAGGTGGGAATTCAACAATTTTGAGCAAGAACAAGACTTTTGAGTTGGGATTTTTCAGCAATAAAGATCAGTCAAAATGGTATCTTGGAATTTGGTATACTTCAATTCCTACACCAACTTATGTTTGGGTTGCAAATAGGGAAAACCCCATCAAGAATTTATCAATGGTAAGTCTAGAAATTACTGAGAAAGATGGTAAGTTAGCTCTGGTTGAAGAAGATTCAAGAACCCTATTTTGGGAAACTAGCAATTTGAAGAAAGGAAGTGAATTGAAGCTATTGGAGGAAGGGAATTTAGTTCTTTACTCAATTGAAGGTGGAGAAATTGTGTGGCAGAGCTTTGATTATCCAGCTGACACGTGGCTTCCCGGAATGAACTTGACAGCTCAGCAGAAGCTGGTTTCTTGGAAGAGTTCTGATGATCCAGCTCCGGGGAGGTATTCTCTGAGGTTAAGTCCACCGGATTATGGTGAGATTGCTCTTTTTTATGAAGATTTATTATATTGGTCAACTGGGAATTGGACTGGAAATGCATTTCTTGGAGTACCAGAAATGACTATTCCTTATATTTATAGATTTCATTTCTTTAAGCCTTTTACTCCAATGGCATCTTTTGGATACAATGAAATAGCTTTAGAAAATGGTTTGAACCCGCCCCTGACCCGGTTCCAAGTGGACCATATGGGGCAATTGAAGCAGTACACTTGGTCACCCCAGACAGATTGTTGGAACATGTTTTGGTCACAGCCTGATAATTTGTGTAAAGTCTATGACTTGTGTGGGAATTTTGGGTTTTGCAATTCTAAATTGTTAAGTCCTTGTAAATGCTTAAAAGGGTTCGATCCTGTTGATGTTGTTTCTTGGAATTCAGGGGATTTTTCAGGGGGTTGCCACCGTGAAAATGGCGATGTTTGTGGTAAGAAAGATGGTTTTGAGGAGGCGGGATCGGTTAGTTATGAGGGAGGAACAACCAAGTCCTTTAGTGGAACTGCTAGGAAAATATGTGAAAGAACTTGTTTAAATGATTGTTCTTGTATAGGTTTGTTTCACAATGAAGAGACTAATTTATGTAAGAATTTATATGGATCAATGGCGAATATTAAAAACGATACTTCCGATAGCTTAGTGGGGGAGAAACTATATTTGAGGGTGTCAAGAAGCAGAGTTAGGGATAAAAAGAAGATAAAATTAGCTTTAATTGAAGCAATTTGTGGTTTTCTAGTGATTCTACTTGTAGGACTAGTTGTGTTGTTTGTTTTGAGGAGGAGAAGAGTTAGAAAAAGGAAGAAGGAAGAAGAAGGCGTTTTCCCGGTAACAAATTTGAAGGTATTTTCTTACAAAGAGCTTCATGTTGCAACAAAGGGGTTCTCAGAAAAACTAGGCCATGGTGGATTTGGAGCAGTTTTTCTAGGAGAGTTATCAGATTCGACGTTAGTAGCTGTAAAGAGACTCGAAAAGCCCGGTAGTGGAGAGAAAGAATTCCGTGCGGAAGTTTGTACTATCGGAAACATTCAGCATGTTAATCTTGTGAGATTGAGGGGATTTTGCTCTGAGAATTCTCATAGACTTTTGGTTTATGATTACATGCCAAATGGTCCTCTTAGCAGTTACTTGAGACGTGATGGTAAGAATATGAGTTGGGACGTTAGGTTTCGCGTAGCAATCGGGACAGCGAGAGGGATTGCTTATTTACACGAGGAGTGTCGAAACTGCATCATACATTGCGACATTAAGCCGGAGAATATCCTGTTAGATGAAGATTTCTCGGCAAAAGTTTCCGATTTTGGGTTGGCAAAGCTCATCGGTAGGGACTTTAGTAGAGTTTTGGCTACTATGAGAGGTACATGGGGATATGTTGCACCAGAGTGGATTTCTGGTGTGGCAATAACCTCAAAAGCTGATGTATACAGCTATGGTATGACATTGTTGGAACTACTCGGGGGTCGGCGGAATGTTGAGGGACCGCCTTCAGCTGGTGGTGGTGGAATGGAGGAAAAATGGTTCTTCCCTCCTTGGGCAGCTAAGGAAATAATAGAAGGAAACGTGGCGGCCGTGGTTGACGAAAGACTAGGTAGGTTGTATAATGTAGCGGAGGCGGAGCGAGCTGGATTAGTCGCGATATGGTGTATTCAAGATGATGAATCAATGAGGCCAACAATGGGGATGGTGGTGAAAATGTTGGAAGGGGTGGTGGAAGTGACTACTCCTCCACCGCCGAAGCTGCTACAAGCACTGGTATCCGGTGAATCGTTTCACGGTGTAAGCGTTAGTTCCTGTAGTCGGTTATCGCACGGCGATGGTGGCAGTTCTGATGGTGATAATGTCCAAATCTCCATGAATTCCAAGGATTCCCTTTCATCCATCTGAGCCTCTTTTGTATCACAAGTGAATATGAGAATCAGATGATGTTTTGGTACTTTTAGAATAGTATAGATTTCAAATGACTCTGCAATGTGGGGGAAACCTTTTCTTGAATATAATGTGTATTTGTACAATGTTCTGTTTCGAACCCGAATTCATGTTCCACTATTCAATGCATATTTATTGTTATTTTTCTAATTATACTTCTAATTTGTTACTTAACTAACCACTGATAATAAATTTTTAGTCATTAATTAGGGGTAATTTAGACTTTTTTCTTCATGATTAATGTCTTCCAATGATTGCATAAGTGTGTGTAAAAAGATGAAACGTTACAAATAATTTGGGACGGAGATAGTATTTATTTTCTATCTGTCCCTGCCCATACTTAAATTATTTGAGAATTAATGCGTTATATTATTATTGTTTATTATGCTCAAATCTATTATTGGCATACCATGGGAAAATACATATAACAATATTAACTACCACTTGTCAGAACTTACCTTTTATTTAGCTATTGACATAAACAAACAACCAAAAGAAGAACAGGTAAGGAAAAACATTCAACACAAAGATTCCGGGAAAAAAAAAATTCTCCCAAGAAAATTTTCCAAAGAAATTGTCTCCAGAAAAAGTGCAAAGATTGAGGGGAATAACGAAAACAATGAAAGAGAGCGAAGCGATCATAGCTTGCTCTCTGAAGAAAAATCATCCAAAATGGTTGTTTTGGAGATGGAGATGACAATGGCATCTTGTCGGAGCCCCAGTGAAGAAGCTGTGCTTCACGAGGCTCCGACAACGGCCTTAGTTTATGGAGAGGGGGGCGATTATCCGCCTCTCCGTAGTTTTGAGGATGTTAGAAATCTATGTTATATAGAATCATATAAGTTATGGATTATAGCAGCCCCAATTGCATTTAACATTCTTTGTAATTATGGGGTTAATTCATTTACTAATATCTTTGTTGGTCATATTGGGAATGTGGAGCTCTCTGCTATTGCAATTTCTTTGTCAGTTATTGCCAACTTCTCCTTTGGCTTCTTGGTTAGCTTCTTTCCCAATTTCTTGTTATTTTTTTATTGTTGGAACTTCATAAGAAGTAGGATCAAGATGGCTCCGAAGCGCCGGGTAACCGAGGAGGTAGATGGTCTCACGTTTCTCTCATATAATATATTTTGATTTTGAGTGTATTCTTATTGTTCTTACATCTGCAAGTTAGGGTGCAGAGCGAGGCGGTTAATATTGGGAGGCACTATTTTCCTCGACTTAAAATAAGTTTTTGGCATTGTGGCCGTCGTATCGAGTCATTCGGGTGCAGAGGGTATTATGTAATAATGAGGGGCCAATTCAGGTTCTGAGGGGTGTTTTACTCAACACGTGCTGATGAATCTCAATTATTGTTTTCAATCTAACCGTGGAAACATACCTATTTTTCCCATTCAATAACTTTTTTGAAACTCAGTTGTTAGATTGAACAGTTTCGATGGCTAATAATCACAGTACGTGATAAGAAAAACATTCATCAGCACCTTAACTTTCTCCTTATGTAAGAGAGAGGTGTGGTCAGCACTATTGGTACATGTCCACCTCCCAATTTTCCCAAAGGCACATTACAATATTGTTTTTCCTCAGATTCCGGTTGCATATCAGCTCATTGGACGTAAGCCTTTTAATGAAAACGACATTGTAACGTGCCCTGAAGCCATCTTGATCGCACTTCTTTTGACGTTCCGACACTTTTATCAACCAGTGCATAAGTTTAGTATTTTTTTTATTTTTTTTTTAAATATTGAAATGATTCACAGCTAGGTATGAGCAGTGCATTGGAGACATTATGTGGGCAGGCATTTGGTGCAGGGCAAGTAGAAATGCTTGGAATCTATATGCAAAGATCATGGATCATTCTAACAGTTACCTGCATTTGCTTAATGCCACTCTACATTTTCTCCACACCTGTACTCAAGCTATTAGGCCAGCGCGACGACATTGCTGAGATGGCGGGAACTTTCTCTATCCAAATCATCCCTCAAATGTTTTCTTTAGCAATCAATTTTTCAACACAGAAGTTTCTGCAGGCACAAAGTAAAGTCGCGATTTTGGCTTGGGTTGGCTTTGTGGCACTTGTTATACATGTTATTTTGCTCTACTTGTTTGTTAGAGTGTTCGAATGGGGCGTCGCTGGTGCGGCCGTGGCCTACGATATTTCGGGATGGGTAATCTCTTTATCTCAAGTGGTTTATATTACTGGTTGGTGTCAGGATGCTTGGAAAGGATTGTCTTGGTTAGCTTTCAAAGATATTTGGGCATTTGTTAGGCTTTCCATTGCTTCTGCTGTTATGCTTTGCTTAGAGATTTGGTATTTTATGAGTATTATTGTTCTCACTGGACATCTTGAAGATCCTGTTATTGCTGTTGGATCACTTTCCATTTGGTACATACCATTTCTTCCCTCTACTAGTGTTAATTTGCTATATAGAAACTGCGAGTTGAGGCGGCCCTAATGGTCCTAGTCCTGTCATCCTCTGACAATAGCCTCACATGTGTCGAGGATGACTCTCAGAGGATATTGTGAAAGGGAGGTAGCTCGGGACCATTGGGGTTGTCCCAGTGGAAGTTGGGAGGTCGAGCAATCTCAATGGTCCCGGTCTCACATCCCTCTCACAATATCCTCATGTTCACCAAGGATGTGGCCCTATTTTCAAGTTTTTCCGGCATATAGACACCTTCAACAAGTAGGGCCACAGACGATATTGTAAGGGGAGGTACGGCCAGGATCATTGAGACCGCCCCACCATCAATTTCCCTTGCATATAAACTTTTCTTTCTTAACTGCTATGGGAATTGGGAGGTCTGGTCCTAGCCCCACCATCCTCTCACAATATTTGCACATCTGCCAAGGATGTGACTTAACGGCCCTACTTTTCAAGTTTCCCCGTGGCATATAAACACCTTTTGCAAGTAGGGCCGCAAACAATATTCTGAGAGCGAGACTGGGCCGAGACTGTCCCACCATCAAGTCTCCCCTTCATATAAACCTATCTTTCTTAACTTGAGTTCTTGAATTCATTTCAGCATGAACTTGAATGGGTGGGAAGGCATGTTATTCATTGGAATTAATGCAGCAATAAGGTAACAACATATCACTGAGATTTTCATCTTTTGCACCCTTCTTTGTTATAATCATTTCATCTTTTACCCCGGAAACAGCCTCTTTATGAAGGAAAAAATAAGGGTAAGATTGCATATATCGGGATCTTCCCCAGACCCTATTGATGCGAGAATCTTGTGCACTAAGTACGACCTTTTATTTGACAAATTTCTCCTCGATTTTCCCCCCTCAGTGTTCGAGTGTCGAATGAGCTTGGATCAGGACATCCAAGGGCTGCTAAATATTCAGTATTTGTAACAATTGCTGAATCTCTTATGATTGGGATCATTTCCATGATAGCTATAATGGCAACTAAGGATCATTTTGCTATTTTGTTTACTGATAGTGAGACAATGCAGAAAGCTGTTTCTGAATTAGCTTACCTTCTTGCTGCAACCTTACTTCTTAACAGTGTCCAACCAGTCATATCAGGTAATACCGATCCTTCGACGTTCATGGACAAAACTAGAAATTTTATGTTGAGGGCGAAGTATAAAAAGATTTTCTAGAGCGCGATGTAATAATTAAAAAGACTGATCAAGTGTTAGTACTAATGCAGGTGTAGCTGTTGGAGGAGGATGGCAAGCTCTAGTAGCTTATATCAATTTAACTTGCTATTACATTATCGGTCTCCCGATTGGATTTCTACTAGGTTACAAAGCAGAATTGGGAGTTCAGGTAAGAGTTTCTTGTGTCTCAATTCTAGTGGAATGCAATTTGGTTCCGGTGCATAATCCGTTTTTGTCAGTATTGTGCTGACAATATCTGGGCGTTTTTTGGTCAAACGACTCGACTGACAACCTATATATCTGTCAGTACGGTGCTGACACTTTTCTACATCACAATTTCATGTTAACATATTGATGGAACTTTCTTCCTTAATAGCCAGGCCTAATGCCCTCAGTTTTTCTTGAATCACAGGGAATTTGGATGGGAATGATCTTTGGAACATTTCTGCAGACTGTAATCCTATGTTTGATTATATGGAAAACAAATTGGAATGATGAGGTAATAAATAATAACATTATCCTTATTTGTCTAGTGCTTGGGAGCCGGCAGGAATTTCTGCAATTACTATATGTTTGCAGAAATTCCTTCCAGGCTGCCAAAGTGCACATATCTCAACCGAATTAGTCGGGTCAAATGCCTGAATATCAGTATAAAAGGAAAAGGTCTTCCAAGTATTCTTTTAACTTAAACATTTATCAAAGGTTATATTGGACATTTCAACATATTTATGTTCTTCTTTTGGTTTGAAATGCAGGTAGCACAAGCAACAGAAAGAATGAAGAGATGGGGTGGTGGTGGTGGTGGGGGCAGATGAAGACTCTAAATTGACAAATACTAGTTCTTGATTTTAATTTTCTTTTTTCTTTCTTCTTTTTTATTACCACTGTATTATTGCAAATATTCATTCTAGTATTAGGATCTATCATCTGTAGACTTGAATGTATATAAATAGAGTAACTATTTAATATTTAGTTTTCCAATTTTACTTTTACCTCCAACCCCTTATTTAATAGGGTAAAAAGTGTCCAAGTCCTCTAAACTATCTCAGATTTTTGTTTTTGACCCTCAACTAAAAAACGGCAAGTGTTTGACCCTAAACTTTTTTTAAGTATCAATGGTGCCCCTTACATCCAATTTCTCTCGTTAAATAATAACGGATGTGTCCATGTGACACGTGATAAAAAATGGGGGCAAATTAGGAAAAAACAAATTAACCTTAAAAAAATGAATTAGAAAATCGAGGTTCGCCATAATTCTTTCCCTAATTTCTTCTTTATTTCATGTCTAGTGAAATCTCACTTCTTTCTGAAATGAAAATCTTGCAAATTCTCCAGGAACAACTTAAGCAATTTTTTTTTTGCTAAATAACTTAAGTGTGTGACTTCCATGAAATTATGTTAAACTCTATAAAAGTTGTAACTAATTATGCTGAGGTTTTTTAACTTAGTTTTGAGCAAAGAAGATATTCAATGTCTTCATCATATCCCATCACAACCTAAGCATGCTTGCCATAATTTTTTTTGTCAGAAATTGAAAATACTATTCACTAATTTATCTTTTTAAAGATTAGTCTATTTTTTTTAAAGATTAATTTATTTTTGCCCAATTTACCCCCATATGTTATAATGTGAGTGTCACATGGACACATTCCGTTATTATTTAACGGAGAAATTGGATGGAAGGGGCACCATTGATACTTCAAAAAAGTTTAGGGTCAAGCGCTTGCCCTTTTGTAGTTGAGGGTCAAAAACCAAAATCTGAGATAGTTTAGAGGGCATGAACACTTTTTACCCTATTTAATATTCTTAGTTAACTAAAATTGTAACTTTCAATACAAGTTAAGAGGTGATTGACTAGTTAACAAAAATTAATTAGGGGCATTATAGACTTTTAAACTTATTTTTACCATATAATTTATCAAAAATTTAATACTTGCGCTTTTGTCAATTAAGGAGATTCCTTTTCCTCATATTTTTGACAATATATTGAGTTTTGTAATGATGTGAAAATTCTCCTCATATTTTTTGAGTTTGGACATCTTTATTTAATTTTTACTTTTAAAGAAATGTGATGACTACAAAATTTGTAATCTCAGATAAAATTATTAAACTTTTTAATTTTAATGTTAATGAGATAAACTCAGAATCTTGAGGAAAAAGAATAGATTTCTCAATACAAAGTTAGACCTATCAAAGTTTTGAATACTAGCAGATTTCAACGTATAATTTATAATCTGAATTAAATACCTATAGATTTAAATGGACTTAGTAAAATCATGATTGGATACCTCTAAATTTTAATGGATTTTTTACCATATTAATTGACTATGCATAGACTTTAAAACTCCTTAAAAATCTTATAGAATCTGAATTGAATACACCATAAATGTATGGATGGAACTATTAGCTCTTCGATTTGGACTACAATTGGCGAAAGGGATCACACATCTATAAATTGGGGTGAAAATCCTCTGTCCCCATTTGTGTGTGTCCCCGTGTCCCCAACCAATCAAAATTTACTATATAAATATTTGTTTCAATTATATATACACATAGTGAATCGTGATTGGTTGATGACATTTGTACACGCATAAACTGACATGAGGATTTTTTGCCTATAAATTGGGCTAGATTCCCTACTTGTGCTACAATTACTAAAAGAAAACACAAATATGAAATATTCTAACATATTTTCTGATTGCAAATCGTTTAATCACACAATTCCAAACATGCAACGAGAAACACATATTCTGCGAGGGAAATTAAGTGAATCATGTCTTGGCCAAACATGCATCTTCCCTGTCTTAAAACACCATTTAAATTTTCAGTACCATCCCAGAATTCGCTTACAAGATATGACTGAGTGACAAAATGAGGAGGACATATGCAAGAACACAAATTTCTTAAAATCTAGTTTTCTAGTACGGCTTATATTTTATTTTCGGTTTGTTTCATTCCGTTTGTTGTTATTGTAAAAGTACTATATTTTATAATATAAATTATCTCCTTCTACAACAAAAAAAAACTCATATTTCAATTAATAAATTTCCAATAAAAAAGAAATAAGTTTTCAAAAACCAGGTAATTAAGGGGGATATCTCGAAAGTTTGTGAATTTTTTTTGGTAAATGCAGTCTTCCATATTAAATTATATTCCATCGTATGAATTTAGAATTATTATACTACATGTAGTTCACTTGCAATTTGTTCATAAATTGTATTAAACGTATCTACAAAATTGATATATATGCAAAATAAAAAAGAAATTCACACGAACAAAATTTGGATAATTTTCTCTATTTTGTATAGATGTACGCAAGAATAATCAAATATTGTCAAAGAAATTAAGTATGGTGTTAAAGAAGTCTACCACAATTCCAATAATTACTGACTCGAAATTATGTTTAAGGTTCAATATTCTTGCCCCCAATGTTAATTATTTCTTCTTTTAAAGATTGAATATGTACATCTTGAATTACTTATGATTGATTTTTTTGAGATATTTATGTCATGGACTTTTATGATCTAGAATCATCCACATCCTTATAGAATAAAGAGAACAAAAATTAACAATTCAGAGAAATCGTATATTTTTTTTTCTTGGAGAATCAGTGGCGAAGCCAAGAATTTTTCTTTGGGGAGCACAATTAACATTAACAAAATAAATTCATAAAAGCATATAAACATTGGCGGAGCAAATTTTTTTTTTTGATGAAATCTTATAGACTAGAGTTATTCACATTTTGATCACCCTTTTCACTCTACTGATCAGTTCTTCATAAACCTCCAAGTCCGCTGGTTTAAAAAAAAATGGCAAAGTTACAAAGTTTTCATTGTCATTAACGTGCATGACACATCAAAGAGAAGGACTCTCGAGAAGAAAAAATAAATATTTACTATGGAAATTAAAATATATATCATGTTTGATTGTTGAATCCAAAAAGAACAAGTTTGAATAAAAAGGCCCCAAAGACATCTTTTGTATGATTAGACCAAAATAAAAGGCCATTTAGAAATATTAGGGGTATTAGAGATGAAGTTGGAGGAAACATGGAGGGCTTATTATTAATGTGAACGAATATTGACAACACGGTCCATACCACATAGTCTAATGAACCGTAATTAATATAAAAAAGTTTCAACTTAAATCTTGAATCCCATAAATTTGCTTCATTTTCAAAAGCCAATGTCAAAAGCCACTTGTAGTCTATAAGACTATAACTTGTAGACTAATTTTTTTTTTTTGTTGATAAAATTTTATATTATAATCTATTAGTTATTATGAACTTTTTGATGAAATCTTATAAATATTATAGTCTCTTAGACATTTAAGTTTATTACAATTTTAGCCAAAATTGTTAAGATATAAGTGGTGTCATTCATATAATTCACGAACTAAAAAATCTAATTTTAAATCGTAAAGTGATTCAAAATGTTCACGGGACGAGGTGTTACAAAAACAAAACTAAAATTATAAAATATATATATATATATATATATATATATATATATATATATATATTTTGGGAAAAAACAAGGGGGGGAGCACTTGCCCTCAGGCCCCCTGACTCCGCCAATGTGGAGAATTCTATACCACAAAATTCATAATGTAGGGATATAAATCAGATTCATATAAGAATTTTTCATTGGGTATTAATTTACAAATTAGGGTTTATTTTTTCTGTTATGATACTTAACAAATTCAAAATTACTTTCTATATATTATATCAATTCCTAAAAAACTATCCCCTCACAAAATTCCTAAATAGCTACATAATATATAAATATAAACATGCTTATATACACTAATACAAGTAAAATCCAATAAAATCACAAGTTATATATATATATAGTGAATAAAATTCTTAGTTGGCCAATTGAGGAAAACATACTTTAATTATAAAACATATTGGACCCACATTTATTTGCCAAATTGTCTTTCCACTAAACCCATGCCAACTCAATCTCTAGTTTAAATAAACCATAGTTTAACAAAATTCCACCTCTATAAATAAGTCCTTTCTCCAATTTCCAATCCTTTAAAAACCCTTCAAAGGCAAGCACAATTCTTCCATCTAATCCAACCACTAGAATCCCTAGCCTTATTAGTTATTGCATCTCTCTTCCAAATCCCATAAATCCCTAATTTTTTTTTTTACAACTTTTTAGGTTTGTTTGCCCACACAAAAAACAAAATCCCATGAATAAAGGTTTGTGTCACTTGTGAGCTTTGGAAAAGCCAAATATATATATATATATATATATATATATATATATATATATATATATATATATATATATATATATTTTTGCCATAGAAATAGGCAAAGAGATATAGAGAGTTTATTCACAAAAAAAATATATATATATATAGAGAGAGAAACATAGGGAGAGAGAAACTTTTCTCTCTCTAGATTTTCTTCCAAAGGGTATTTTGGGTAGTGTGAGAAACTATTGGATTTGTGGTCTACTCCTCCAAAAACCTAAGAAAACAAAACACAACAAAAGCCTCCATCTCTTCTATTACTATTGGTATGTCTTTCTCTTACTCCCTTCTCCCCAATATTCTTCAATTAATTTGTTCTTGCAAATCAAAACCAAAAGAAAAAAAGTTCAATTTTTTTTTTTTACTTTTCTTGTAGGTTAATTCAATGATCTAACAGAACATGTGGTTCATATTCATCCACATTAAGAAATACTTTAATTCAAATAACATAATATATTAGATTATGATTCATATTAGAAAAAATCTTTATTGTAAAGAAAAAAAATTGGTTCTTTAGTTTTTCTTTTATTTTTATAAATCCAAAAATTATAATTTCAAGTCAGAAATAATGAGTCTTTACTGCCGTCATGAGTAACTGTTTTATTGTTTGTGTGGGTAGAAGTTGAAAGGGCTGCTAGGCTCTTGAAAAACCCATATATGCCCCTCGTCTTCATCTCCCCGTTTCTCTTGGGAACATTTTTTCTAGAGAGAGAAAGTGAGAGGGGACGAAATTAATGGGGTCCTAAAAAAATTCTCATCTACGAAATCAAAATCTTCCCGCCAAAAAAGAAACCCCACCTTAATCTTCTTCCTCTTTCCAAGTTTGCTTAAGATCGAAAAAACCCTTTTTTTGATTTTCACTTCCACACACACATTCAACTGTTTAAAACTGTTTTAAATCTTATATATATGAAAATTTCTGTGAAAATTGACGTTGTGTATGTGTATATATGTGAGCAATAATTTTGTTTTTAGGGTTTGAATTTTGGAAAAATTAATGGCAGGTTGGTTGAAAAGAGTTGATGGGTCTGGTCTAGAAAGCTTCAAAACGCAGCAAGAACAACTTAATAAGTCTTCATTCGATGAGTTTTTATCTGTTTTTCTACAAGAATCCTTTGGTAATTCGTGTTTTAGGCCATTGCCTCCAATGCTAGGTAATGGGGAATCCGTGGACTTGCTTAAACTTTACTTGATTGTTAGAAAGAGAGGTGGATATGTAGAAGTTTCAGAAAATTGTTTATGGGATTCTGTGGCTAATGAATGTGGGTTTGATTCTAGTCTGGGTTTAGCTTTGAAATTGGTTTATGCCAAGTATTTGCATGATTTAAGTAGTTGTTTGCAGAGAGCTATAAAAAATAAGGATTCGAAGAGTGGGGTAAACGATAATAGTTCTAATTCGGGTTGTTTTGGTGAAGGTTTGATGGATTTGGAGTCAAATTTTGACGGGTTGTTATCTGAAATTTCTCCTCCTGATAAAAAGAAAGGTGGGGTTTATACCAATATGGATTTTGTTTGTGATGCAAAGTTGTCTAATACTAATGAGAATCTGGGGTTCGCGAAAAAGAATGGAGGGATTGAGTGTGTTGATGAAAATAAGATTGAGATTATTAATGAAACGAGAAATGATAATGACGAATACCGAGCTGTTGCATCTGATGGTTGTGATGGGATAAGTGTTGAGGGTGGTGATATAGTATCTAATTCAATTGTAGGCAAAGAACATGTTCGTATTAGGAAGAGGAGACGGGAGTTTCCCGAAGGTATGCTGAAATGGGTTAACGGGGTAGCAAAGGATCCTTGTGATCCAGCAATTGGGAGCTTACCAGAAAGATCTAAGTGGAAGTCCTACCCAAATGATAAGGTCTGGAAGCAGGTTCTGTTGGTTCGAGAGGCGATGTTTCTGAAAGGGAATGTTGATTCAAGTGATGAAAATTGTGCTAGTCAGGTAGAAAATACAATTCTCATTCGTTTGTGCATATAACATACTTGTTAATGAGGGAACTTAATAAGAAACCAAACTTAATTCTAGAACATGGATTGTGTAATTCTTGCATTTACCTGCTCCTAATTGTACTGTATGAATCCTGCTTTTCGGCTATGTTGAATATCCCATGCATCTTAATCTATTTCTTCTCATTCTTACTCTTATACGGTTGTAGCTAGTACTTCAACTATCTCATATTATGCTCTTATTTTTGTTACATTTCAATGTTTAATGATCACATGTAATGTCTTAATAGGTTGATATATAATTTTGAATATTGGCTTTATTCACACAATTTTATTTATTTATCTTTTTCTGACTTAAGGGTGTGGGCGTTTAGAAATGGAATTGAATCTATGTTTTCTCCCGTTTCATAGCAAGTAAAATTTAAAAAAAAACAGTATTATTTGATGATTCAGGAAGAGAAACATGGTTAACTGAGAAAGTTAGACCATCTTTATACTTCTTGGAGTTCATTTATTGGAATCAGTTGAATTTGTCGCAATATCTTACTGCCTTTCCTCTTCGCTTATTTCCCATACTTAGCAAAGTCTCCCATCCAACTCTGAGTTTTGATTTACAGGGATTTAGTTTTGTTCTTATGCTATCAAGTATCAAGTTTCACATTGTCAAGTACTATAAGTTGCTTTAATTATATGTTTAAGTGAAATGTTGAACATTCATTTTTCTCTCCTTCTGAGTCTCCTCCATATGCATAAACTTGAAGCTTATACAAGGAAAGTTTTCCCGAGTTGCAATGTCTTTTTACTGAAGTTAGTTTGAGTTAAATGCTAGGTTTAGATTGATATCTTTGTTATGTATTGGGAAAGGAGGAAACTACTTTTTCTTTCATTGACTTGCTGTTTTTTGTTCCACGGTCATGTTTTGCATCAAGATTGTATTTCAATGTAATGATATGCATTGTTTTTCAGCTGACATTTTTTCTAAATGCAATCTTTTTGACGACTTGACGAGAATGAATGAATCTTACACTACAGTTCACTCGATCCTATATGCTGCATGTTTGAATGTTTGATCTTTCTCTTAGGAATCTGAATTTTGGGACTTAATATATACTTTTTGTGCTTGTAGAAGAGGCAAAGGATGCATCCGTTCATGTATGATGACCTTACCAACTCGGAGAGGCTAAGATGCAGCCAAAGACTAGTTTCAGCGAAAGATTCTTCGAAAAAATCGCGGGGCCAAACATCTTCCTCGGCATCTTCTTCTTCTGGTAGGGATGAGGATTATGTTGATGCACAGTCTGATTTCGCTGGAGATTCACTACCTGATTATTTAGCCAGTCATCGTTGTCCTGAGCGAATACCTATAGGGCCACAAAGCCAAGCAGATGTGCCAGAATGGACTGGAGAGACTTCTGAAAGTGATAGCAAATGGTTAGGGACCAAGATATGGCCACTTGAAAAAGGCGAACAGAACAAGAATTTAATCGAAAGAGAACGCATTGGCAAAGGAAAACAAGATTCATGTGGATGTCAGTTTCCTGGTTCTCGAGAATGTGTTAGATTTCATGTCTCCGAGAAGAGGACTAGGTTGAGACTCGAATTAGGCCCCGCATTTTCCCGTTGGAAATTCGACAATATGGGTGAAGAAGTTGCATGTTCTTGGTCCAAAGAAGACAAAAAGAAATTCCACAACACTGTGAAGTCAAACCCCTCTGAAGAAGGCAAGGATTTTTGGAAGGAACTATTAAAATCCTTTCCTAAAAAAAGTCCGCAATCTCTGGCTAGCTACTACTTCAATGTCTTCGTTCTCAAACAGAGAGGCGATCAGAACAGGACTACTCCACATGAGATCAATAGCGATGAAGAAGACGCTCGTCCTGAAGCCGAAGCTGCCAAACCTAACTCCATCTTCCACTCAACCCCTAAGAAGACGCATTCCGGTTTCAAATAGTACCGTAAGGCTCTCTTTTCAGAACTGTGAATTGGAATACGTTATTTTTTTGCCGTTTACCTGGAAGATGATGATTATGAACATCTTGATTGGGTAGTTAAAATTTTTGTCTTTGAAAACCACATCACAGATTAGTATTTGGGTAAGTAAGTTTGGTGCAACTTTTGATGCCAATCACCCTATAGTTTATGGTTTTGCAGGTGTCTAAAGGTAATATTCCATTCAGTAATTAATTGAAGCTCCACAATTAGTTCACTTTGCTTAGTTTTTTTGCATCCTCGGAATTAGGCATTGTTGAAAAACCGACAATATGTTGCATGTTTGTAGGAATTCTTATTGGGGGGGCCAAGGTGTCATCAAAACTCAAACCGGATTAATCGGGTTAAATATCTGGATAACAGTACCCAAAAAAAAGGCAGTGTAGATTTCTTGAATTCTAATTAATAGTTTGCTATTGATCTTTGGCACTTGTGTTATATACTTTGGTGCTATTGATCTTTGATGTGGTTTCTTGAGATTTCCCCTTTTTCTGTTCAAATGTATTGGTATAGGAGGCCAAAATATGAGCTTCTAAGTTCCCTTTTGCTATGCAATTAAAATGCTTTTCTATTACTTCTTTCGGCACAAATGTTAGATTGTCAAACTCGGAGTTTTCAATTGTTGCAACTGGGGAATAATCTTGATCTTAGTCTAGTTCTAACGATAAGATATACTAACTATCACGTATTTGGAGCCGTCTGGCTCGGATTTTTTTAACTGTTTCGACCGGTGAATTATCTCGATTTTAGTTTAGTTCTGACAATATCGTGTATATCACGAATTTGGAGTCGTCGGTCTTAGATTTTTCAACTGTTTCGTTTGGTAAATAATCTCGATTTCAGTCAAGTTATTACAATATCATGTACTAACCATTACGAATTGGGGTTCGTCGAGCTATGATTTTTAATTGTTGCGACAAGGTGAATAATCTCAATTAAAGTCAAATCCAGACACGATTGTATACTAACCATCACATATTTTGGAATCCGATTTTCAACTATTTCGACTAGTGAATAATCTCGATTTTAGTCAAGTTATTACAATATCATGTACTACCATCACTGATTTAGGACCGTCGAGCTATGATTTTTTATTTGTTGCTACCTGTTGAATAATCTCAATTTTAGTCGAGGTCTGGAAAGATCGTGTACTAACTATCACAAATTTATGGTCGTTGGACTCGGCTTTTTTAACTGTCGCGACCGGTGAATAATCTCCATTTTAGTCAAATTCATAAAAAATTGTGCACTAACCATAGAGAATTTTGGAACGTCGGGCTCGAACTTTTCAACTGTTGCGCCGGATGAATAACTCTTATTCTAGTCAAATTCTGACAATATCGTGTACTAACCATCACGAATTTAGGGGACGCCAGACTCATATTTTCATCTTTTACAACCAATGAAAAATCTCGATTTTAGTCAAAATCTTAAAATTTGCGCTCGGATTTTCAACTATTGCGACCAATGAATAGTTCTTATTTGATTAATGTTCTGAAAATATCGTGTACTATAAACATCACGAATTTGGGGCGGTTAGTCTCAGTTTTTTCAACTGTTGAGACCTTTTCAAAATCTCAATTTTAGTCAAGTTTAGACAAAATCTTGTACTAAGCATCACCGATATTGGTCGACGGGCTTTAAATTTCCAACTGCTTCAACCGATGAATAATCTTGATTTTAGTAAAGTTCAAAGAAATTGTGTATTAATTATTACGGAGTTGGGTTCGTTAAGCTCGAATTTTTCAGCTGTTGCGACTGGTGAATTATATCGATTTTTGTAAAGTCCCGACAAAGTCGTGATTAACCTCAACGAATTTGGTTACGCCGTGCCCGGATTTTTCTTATATTGCGACCGGTGAATAATATTGATTTTAGTATAGTTCTAACAATATCGTGCACTAACCATCACGTATTTAGGATCTTCAGACTCAACATTTTCAACTATTTGGACCCGTGAATAATCTCGATTACTTTCAAGTTTTGACAAAATCATGTACTAACCATCACGAATTATGGTCGAACTAATTTTTTTTAACCACTGCGATTAGTGAATAATCTCGATTACTGTCAAAATCGTGTATTAAATATCACATATTTGGGTTCGTGGGCTCGAATTTATCAACTGTTGTGACTGGTAAATAATCTCGATTTTAGTCTAGTTTTGACCATTTCATGTATTAACTAACCATCACGGATTTGAAATCGTTGGGCTCAATTTTCATCTGTTTCGACCGGTGAAGAATATATATTTTAGTCAAGTTATTACAATATCGTGTATGCTTAATCATGGATTTGGGACAAGCGAGCTATAATTTTTCAACTGTTGCGACTATGTGAATAATCTCAATTTTAGTTTTGTTCTGAAAATTTCGAAATAATTAGCCACTTTGATCATCAACGTTTTTTCGTCTAGCCACTTTGGTCAAAATTCAAGTTTTTTAACTTATTTCATCATTAAACATTTTTCGGCCTGTCATTTTGGTCAAAAATGGTTTTTTTTTTTAACTTTTTTCATCACTAAAGTTTTTTAATTCTGCCATTTTGGTCAAAAATTTTAGTGACCTAAATGGCAGAATGAAAATACTTTAGTGACCAAAATGACAGATCGAAAAAAATTTAGTGATGAAAAAAGTTAAGAAAATCATTTTTGACCAAAATGGCAGGCCGAAAAATGTTTAATGATGAAATAAGTTAAAAAACTTGAATTTTGACCAAAGTGGCTAGGAGAAAAAACGTTTATGATCAAAGTGGCTAATAATTTGAAATTTTCGTGTACATTTTATCTCGAATTTGGAGTCGTCGGACTCGGATGTTCAATTGTTTTGATTAGTGAATCATCTCGATTTTAAACAAGTTATTACAATATCGTTTACTAACCATCACATATTTGGGACCGTCGAGCTATGATTTTTAACCGTTGTCATTAGGTGAATTATCTCAATTTTGGTCAAGTTTTGATAAGATCGTGTACAACCCATCACATATTTGGTAGCATCGGACTCGAATTTTTCAATTGTTGCGAGTGAATAATCTCCATTTTAGTTAAATTCATAAAAAAATCGTGCACTCACCATTACGAATTTTGTTACGCCGAGATCGAATATTTTGACTGTTGCAGCGGATGAATAAACTCGATTATAGTCAAATTCTTAATATGTCGTGTACTAAGCATCACTGATTTAGGGGTCGTTGGGCTCATATTTTTCAACTTTTATGGCCGTTGAAAAATCTCTATTTTAGTCAAATTCGTAAAAAAATCGTGTACCATCATCAATTTAGGGACGTAACACTTGGTTTTTCAACAGATAAATAATTGTGATTTTAGTAAAGTTCTGACAAGATTGTCTTATAAACATCACATAATTTTGGCGATCAGTCTCGGATTTTCAACTGTTCAACCTGTGAATAATTTCGATTTTAGTCAGATTTATAAAAAAATGTTTACTAGCCATCACGGATTTGGGGACGACAGTCTCGGATTTTTCAATTGTTTCTACTGGTGAATAATCTCGATTTTAGACAAGTTTTGACAATATCGTGTACTAATCATTATGAATTTAGGGTCTCTGAACTCGAATTTTTCAATTGTTTCGATCGGTGAATAATCTCAATTATCGTCAAGTTTTGACAAAATCGTATACTAACCATCACGAATTTTGGGCATTCGTACTCGAATTTTTCAACTGTTGCAACTGGTGTATAATCTAGATTATTGTCATGTTTTTGTAAAATCGTGTACTTACCCTCACGAATTTAGGGTATTCAAACTCGAAATTTTAAACTGTTCAACCCATGAATAATCTCGATTATTGGAATTATTAGCCACTTTGATCATCAACGTTTTTTCGCTTAGCCACTTTGATCAAAATTCAAGTTTTTTAACTTATTTCATCATTAAACATTTTTCGGCCTGCCATTTTGGTCAAAAATGATTTTTTAAACTTTTTTCTTCACTAAAGTTTTTTCGATTTGCCATTTTGGTCATTAAAGTTTTTTCATTCTGCCATTTAGGTCACTAAATTTTTTGACCAAAATGGCAGACCGAAAAAACTTTAGTGACAAAAATGGCAGGCCGAAAAAACTTTAATGATGAAAAAAGTTAAAAAAATCATTTTTGACCAAAATGGCAGGCCGAAAAATGTTTAATGATGAAATAAGTTAAAAAACTTGAATTTTGACCAAAGTGGCTAGACGAAAAAACGTTGATGATCAAATTGGCTAATTATTCCGATTATTGTCTAGTTGTTACAAAATCGGGTACTAACCATCACGAATTTAGGGTGTTCGGACTAAATTTTTAAACGGTTGCGACCGGTGAATAATATCGATTATTGTCAAGTTTTGACCAAATCGTGCCCTAACCATCACGAATTAAGGGTCTTCAGACTCAAAATTTTCAACTTTTGCGACCAGTTAATAATCTCGATTATTGTCATATTTTTACAAAATCATGTACTAACCATCACAAATTTAGGGTCTTCGGACTAAAAAATTTCAATTGTTGCGACCGGTGAATAATCTCGCTTATTGTCAACTTTTTACAAAAGCGTGTACTAACTAACCATCACGAATTAAGGGTCTTCGGACTCTGGTACACAAAATCTATACTAGCAAGTATACTAGGTCGATGTTGTAGTAGTCAAGGTCGATCCCACAAAGAATAATGATTAATTAATTTCTAAGTAAATAATTCTACATTGATCAAAAGCATGTAAAATAAATCCGATGGTTGATGATGATTTAATTAAACTAAATTAATTAACTAACATAAAACAAATAAAGTTTGATAAGAGAAAGATACAAGGCACATGAATTCACTAAATTAACTAATATATTATCCTAATGATATGCTATTCTAGAGTGAGTTTCATTAATCGATCGATTTCCAATTATATCTAATAACCTCTTTCAAGGCTTATCAAACATATTCTCATGAATAAACCAATTTTATGTCTATGTTGATTTTTAACCCATAAAAATGCATTAACCATATGAAATCATAAAGATCGCACAAACCATACAAGTATATGTCTATCTTGCATGCAATTTATGTTCAGATTATTTAACCTAATTAACAAGGACAGCTGTCGCAAATCTTCCAAGTTAACGTAAAGATAATTTGAGTGGTAGCTAATCACACAAAAGCATTAAGAACAATAATAAGAAATTAATTCCACAACACTCATCGAATAACAAGATCAAGAGAATAACATATAAAATTAATTTAGCTACATCATGGCCCTAGAATAAATATTTAGCTCATACTAGTGAAGAAATTCAATAACAAATTAAAAGAGAGAATATAAGAAAACATCCATGAATTCGAATAAAGTCTCGAACTTGAAATCAAAATAATCTTCAAAAGCACGTCAACAATGAAAGCTTCAATCTTGCCTTCAACAATATGTAAGGAAAGAACTCTAAAGATTAACCATGGAAGAGGGCTAATTCTAGAGAAAAACTAAAACCTAGAATAATCTAATAATAACTGAATGAATTTTCCTAAGACTATTAAAGAGTATTTATAGAAATAGAAACATGCTGGCTTAAGGTAACTGATATAGATTAAAACTCTCCACACTCCTTTAAAGTAATTAACATAAAATACAACTCTGCAAGATTCTTTAAAGTAGTTTAAGTACACCAGAACTCTTCTACTCCGTAAAGGTCATATCTTCAATTCCAGTAGCTTCTTTCTTATTCTGCAAGTCAGTTCACTTTTATCCTTCAAAAGACTATTTTGCCCCTACAAATGCAAACACAAAGAAGTGGGGATTATACCATTCTAAGCTCAAAACTCAATATGTAAATACTTTTTAAAGCTCAAAATTACTATTAAAGTAGAAGAAAATATAGATAAATTTACGAATTATCATACTCGAATTTCTCAATTGTTTCGATCGGTGAATAATCTCTATTATTTTCAATTTTTAAAAAATCGTGTATTAACCATCACGAATTTAGGGTATTTAGACTCAACATTTCCAACCGTTGGGACCCGTGAATAATCTCAATTATTGTGAAGTTTTGACGAAATCGTGTATTAACCATCACGAATATAGGGTGTTCGGACTCAAATTTTAAACGGTTGCGACCAATGAATAATATCGATTATTGTCAAGTTTTGATCAAATCGTGCCCTAACCATCACAAATTTAGGGTCTTCAGACTAAAAAATTTCAACTGTTGCGACCAGTGAATAATCTCGATTATTGTCAAATTTTTAGAAAATCGTGTAATAACCATCACGAATTTAGGGTCTACGGACTAAAAAAATTCAATTGTTGCGACCGGTAAATATTCTCGATTATTGTCATGTTTTTATAAAATCGTGTACTAACCATCACGAATTTACGATCTTCAGACTCGAATTTGTCAATTGTTGCGACTGGTGAATAATCTCGATTATTGTCAAGTTTTGACAAAACCGTGTACTAACCATCACGAATTTAGGGTCTTCAAACTCAAAATTTTCAATTGTTTCGATCAGTGATTAATCTCGATTATTGTCAAGTTTTGAAAAAATCGTGTACTAACCATCACGAATTTTGGGTATTCGGACTCGAATTTTTCAAGTGTTGCGACCGGTGTATACTCTCGATTATTGTCATGTTTTTACAAAAGCGTATACTAAACATCACGAATTTAGAGTTTTCTGACTAAAAATTTTTAACTGGTGCGACGGTAGAATAATCTCGATTATTGTCAAGTTTTGACAAAACCGTGTACCATCACGAATTTAGGGTCTTCAGACTCGAATTTTTCAATTTTTTTTGATCGGTGAATAATCTCAAATATTGTCAAGTTTTGAAAAAATCGTGTACTAACCATCACGAATTTAGGGTGATCGGACTCAATATTTTCAAGTGTTGGAACCCGTGAATAATCTCGATTATTGTCAAGTTTTGACGAAATCTTGTACTAACCATCACGAATTTAGGGTGTTCGGACTCAACTTTTAAACGCTTGAGACCGGTGAATAATATCGATTATTGTCAAGTTTTGACCAAATCGTGCCCTAACTATGACGAATTTAGGGTCTTCAGACTCAAATTTTTTAACTGTTGCGACCGGTGTATAATCTCGATTATTGTCATATTTTTACAAAATTGTGTACTAACCATCACGAATTTAGGGTCTTCGGACTAAACAATTTCATTTGTTGCGACTGGTGAATAATCTTGTCACAACTTGACAATAATCGAGATTATTCATCAGTCGCAATAGTTGAAAATTTTGAGTCCGAAGATCCTAAATGCGTGATGGTTAGTGCACGATTTTGTCAAAATTTGTCAATAATCGAGATTATTCACGGATCGCAACAGTTGAAAAATTCGAGTCCGAAAAAAATATCGTGCATTCACCATTACGAATTTTGTTACGCCGAATATTTTGACTGTTGCGGATGAATAAACTCGATTTTAGTCAAATTCTTAAAATATCGTGTACGTTCCATCACGTCTCAGATTTTTCAACTTTTACGGCCGTTGAAAAAATCTCGATTTTATTCAAATTCGTAAAAAAATCGTGTACCATCACATATTTGGGCCAATCAAACTCGAATTTTTCAAATGTTGCGACCTGTGAATAATCTCAATTTTAGTCAAATTCATAAAAAAAAAAATCGTGAATTAACCCTCACGGATTTTGGGACTCATAACATGTTTATTTTTATGGTCTTCTTACTTCCCTTAGTTCTTCGAAGAAAAAAAAACATTACTTATAGACATACTAGAAATATTTTGAGGCATTCTTGAACCGTGCAACCTTAGGTGACCTCTTCGTTTGTCTAAGGATAGCTACAACCGTAATCCCATGTGGTATAAATGTATTGAAAATTTTACCAAATCGGCATTGAATAATCACTAAATAGAGTCATGAAAAATTATGCGAGAAGAAAGTGTGACGAGGACCATTATTTTCTATTCACCTTCCAATTTTTGGATATTGATGTTGCCATAAATATTTAAAGGGCCACATCGCAATTTGGTTTAGCATCAAAGGCCCTTTATTGATTTAACCAAAGGTGATTGCCAAATTTGATCATATTGTGGGGGGAAAAAAGAGAGTAATGAATACAAGATGACACAATAAAGAATGAATATGACCAACAACTTGTTAACCTATTCTTTAATTAGGGATCCCCACTACATTTAGAGGCTGATATAATCAATTTTGGCAGCTATTTTGAGTGAAGGAGAAGCATGAAACATTTTCTATAATCTCATTTGATTATATAAGGGTTGCCTCACCAATTATTGCCTTAAGATTCTAGATTTATTAGAAGCAATAATGAATGCTAACAAATGATGACTTTCAATTTTTTAACATTTAATTTCAGCTCTTACTACTTAGATAAGACTTCGTCAGCTGAATAATACTACTTTTAAATGTTAAGTTATTGGTTATATTTAGTTCTTAAAGAATTTTGGTTAAGTTGCTCAATTCACAATGTTCACATAAATTTAGATCGTCAAATTCTTTGATCAGGCAGTTCAAATTATACTTCAAGGACAACCAAGAAAAAAAAATCGATAACTCAGATCTATCTATACAGTGCTCGATAAAAATTCCTATCAACAACATATATCTAAATTATATATTGCTACGATACTGAAATTTTGATTAGCTTAAAATGAAAATGATTACTATTTACTACTATTAGTTGGAAAAGAAAACAATCTTATACAAGGTGGGCTGGATTAGGTGGGATTTTGAAAGTAATTGACATTCAACCATGACTGTGTAAAATTGGGTGGAAAAAAAATCTAAAAATGAATTAGCTATAGTACAAGTTACTTTCTTTATTAAGAATTGAATGATAATTTTTTAAATTTATTTTATATAAAAAAAATAGACAATCAATTCTGAACGACAAAAGTACCATCTATTTAAACCTATAAAGCGTCGGTTCCACTTGCCAAAGTTTCTCGATTGCTTATGACACCAACGTTGAGGGATACTTCTCTTTTATTTTGATTTTGGGGTCGGTCAAGGCAAACGGATAGTTCTGATATGTATCAGATTCATTAAACTTTATGATACAAAATTGGACACATAACTACAAAATGATGAGAGATACAATTATATGATTATGTGGCTAATTTTGAGACCACGTAATCCATGTAAACCTAGTCCATATCAGGATTTTCCAAGGCAAACAAGAGTCTTGGATCCAAGAGTCTAGAAAAAGCGGAACACTCCCCAAAAGATTTTTCTGTACTAAGATCGCCAAATACTCAATCATAAGATAGCGTCTCAAGAGTGACGGATATAGAAAAACGGAACACTCCCCAAACGATTTTTCTATACTAAAGTCGCTCCAAACTTAAGGTTCTAGATCCGTCTGGTCCCAGAGCACCCATTAAATATATTCACTGCCTCAAATAAAGAAAAGATGAAAGTCACAAAAGATGCGTGGCAATGCAATAATGGTAAGGTGTCAAATGGAAACATGATAGGAATCTTCAAAATGGTGGCCTTGTAAATGGTTTTTAAATATACCCCTTTAACATATATTTATTAGAATTTTTTATTGGAGGGAAAGAGTGTGTCTACAGTCCGATTACAATATTAACATTCAATTTATTCAGTACGTATTGACATAATATTGATTAATAATTTTAATTTGAGGAAAAAAGTGGATTGCAATTTCTAAATAGGTAAAAATAGTTATTCACATATTTAAAAGTTAATTGTTAAATCGAAGAATACAAATGACTACAAATATATATAATCGCGGTACATCCAAATCGGTCAAACCAAGATATATGATTCAGAATTTAAACGCTGCACAAAATGCACTATCAGATAATATACACATCGGATTTTCTAACATTCTCCGAACATATACTGTGATATTTTAAATTATAATCTTATATATAGTTAAGATTTATTGTGTTAAGTTTCACAATTATGGTGCCAGAGTACAAAACGAACAATATATACATTGCTCTTCAATTCGATCTGATCTGACCCGATAACTAACTCGATAAAATTATTTGTAACAGAAATAACATATAAAATTATTTTTGTACTAGAAAATACACCTAAAAATTATTTGCGATAAATATAACACACTAAACTACCTTGATGGCAGAGATATATCAACCATAAATATATATTACAAAATAGTTTGGTATTGAGTGTTGCCTCTTCTCTATATTCTTGTTTGCTTATCTTAATTGTTCTAAGTAACTTCTTTCTTCTTCTTTCTTCTTCCTCTCTTCTCCAAGAAATTATCAGAAGAAGAAAACAAAAATCAGCTGGAAAAATCATGTCTTCCCCAAGCAAACGAAGAGAGATGGACCTCATGAAACTGTTGGTTAATTCTCTCTATAATCTTTTATACTATAATATTTTTGGGTTTTTCTTATTTTATATTTTTTTGGTTCAGAATCATTTGAAATTTTTTCTGGGATTATTGGAATTTTTGTGGATAAATATTTTGGTTTTGAGTATATAGGATGATGAGCGATTACAAGGTGGATATGATCAATGATGGAATGAATGAGTTCTATGTCCATTTCCATGGACCTAATGAAAGTAAATAATTCATCCCATCTCTCAAATCTTTATTATTTTCTTCTTTAATTTTGTTTCTGTATATGAATTTCCAGCTTTAAAGATCTTTTCCTTTTATGGGGTCTTATCCAATTATGATTATGTTGAAAGTTCTATGCTTAAGTTTCCAAGAACATGAAAAATTTAAGTCTATTTATACAGTAAACTGATCTAGGAGCTTGATTTATGGTCTCTCTAGTTGGATAATAGTGTTTTGTTTTGGAACGAAACGTCTTAGATTTTGTAAAAAGGAAAAATGAATTGTTTGTGAGAGGAAACGTCTGAGACTGGAACACTATCCAACTAGATCCCGTATGTTTTGATTGGTTTCTTTCCAATCCTTCAACTTGTTGACTAAAAGTTGCAATGGTTTCTTGTGCAATTATAGAAGTTTTAGAAATTACATTTAGTTGGGACAATTACCAAACATGCATTTTGGCGTATGAAATACTCCCTTCGTCCCAAATTGAATGCCCGCTTTCCTATTGATTCAATAGGAAAGTGGACATTTGATTTGGGACAGCGGGAGTAACTTTTCGTGGCCGTTCTAGTAGAATCTTTCTCAGAAGTAAGTCACTAATGAGATGCTAAATTTAGTTGGTTCTGGGATGCCTAAGCGTGCATCGTGAGTTTTTATTTTTTTTTCCGCCCTTGTTTTCGCTGTACTTATGACTATTCAATGAAAATGTGGCAGGTCCTTATCATGGTGGTGTGTGGAAAATAAAAGTGGAGCTCCCTGATAATTACCCTTATAAATCTCCATCCATAGGTTTTGTTAATAAGATCTACCACCCCAATGTTGATGAGATGTAAGTAAAATAACGCTAAACGGTTTTCCAATGAAAGGGGTGTCGTAGTTTTTCTGAATTTGTTTTCTTTATCGAGGATTGAAATTTGAAAAATCGTTTGGGTTGTCGAATTTCAGGTCTGGTTCAGTTTGCTTGGATGTTATCAATCAGACCTGGAGCCCAATGTTCGGTAATTTAAGCATGCACCCTATATTTTTTGCAAAGAGAAAATCACCATTTGATAAGTATGATAAGTATGTACCTTGGACTGCTGTAAAATACGCTTGTATCTGGTATTCTGTTTGTGCAGACGTTTCTGGTTTATAATATATGACCAAATCTTTCTTTCAAAAAAAAATAAGTATATACATTGGTTTCACTTTCGTGGTGTAAATATGACCCCTTGTCTTGGAAACAATATGTTGCAGATCTAGTAAATGTGTTTGAAGTCTTTCTCCCTCAGCTCCTTTTGTATCCCAACCCATCAGACCCTTTAAATGGGGAAGCGGCTGCTTTGATGATGCGTGATCGAACTGCTTATGAACAAAGAGTTAAAGGTATCAATGAACTCTTTTGTTTGCATTTCTTTTCCTTCTTCAACAACAAAAGTATCGGTCAAAGTGCTTGATACCGTTTGATCATATCTTGTCTTGCCCCGCACTGTCTTTAAGGAATTCAATGGTTATCAGTAACAATGTGATGTTTTATCAATTTTCTTTGTTTCTTCTAAGTCCAAAATCATGTAGAATGTAAACGAAAAGCACCTATATTATTATACTCTCTACATCCCAAATAAGAATGTGAACGTTCAATTTGGGACAAAAGAGTACTACTAATCACGTTGGCATGTAATAACACAAGTGTGACATACCTATGCATTTGGTGTTCAGAATACTGTCAGAAATATGCCAAGCCGGAGGACGTGGGTGCTACTCCAGAGGAGGACGAGGACTTGAGCATGAGCGATGACGAGATGAGCCAAGACGAATATGACTCTGCTGATGAAGATATGATGGCTGGTCCCGTGGATCCATAGCCGCTGCCACGGCCACTGCCACTGCCGCTCTGTATCACTGTCTGTACTTGTACATGATTTTCTAATTCTTGCCTAAATCAACCTTTGCTCAATTTATTTACTCTCAATGTAAATATATATGTTCTACTTATTCATGCTTTTGGATCTTGCCCTCCTCTTTGTTATATCAACTAAGCTAATAATAATAATAATACTACATAATATATTTGATGTGAAAATGCTTTGTGGTTTTGGTTGGCTAGATTTCTCTGTAGTAAGTTCCAATTAGGTGGAGATCATCACTTTATTTTGTTGGCTAGAAAAAATTTCATTTCAACTCTTTGACATAATGAGAACTCATTCTTCACTTTGTTTGGGATAATAAGTTTTGGGAATTTTCTTATTTTCCTCATAATCAACAAAAGTTGAATGATAAAGTAAGGAATGAGATCATTTCAGAGGAGAGGAGATAGGAGCAATATCTATTGGGGAGAAAATGAGGGGAAATCTTTTGGTTGATTTGGACACGAAAAGAATTCGAGTAACGCTCTTATTAGAAGAATTGAAGAATTTAGGAGTAAATTGTAAGAGCTAGAGGGAGAGCAAGGAAGATTCGGATCGAAAGTAATAAAGGATGATAAGGTTTTGTTTGGTCTTTGAATAAATAGAAAGCAATGAAATAATGTATTCGTATTAACGTCTACACACAATTCACACCAAAATCTGGATATTGTTATGACACCAGTGTCTCTGAAACTTGTATACCATTTTGAAGATCAAATGGATACAAATACCGGTTAGATTTAACCCAAAAATATACCACAGCAAGAAGTAAGCAGCACGAAGCGCAGCTTAAACAACCATTCGTTTCACCTTTAACCGTAGGACCGGTAGGATGGGATTTTGCGTCAGTCATAACAGAGGGAAAGTGGAAAACCACTATTGCTGATCCTTCTGAAGAGGGGGAATTCAAAAAACGAAAAGAAAAAAACACATAAAACTTGATTTGAACAAACATAGCCTTTCCTACAAAGGGTGCTCAAATTAGGGAAATTTAACATCTGGAGAATCCCAGAAACTCATTATATTAACAAGTATTAGATGCTGAGGGGCTGATTCTACATAGCACCTAAAAATCACTTGCAATAGGTTTTCTTCATTGACATACATACACAAATCACAAATGGCTCGGCCGCCTCCTTCCAGCATCCGTTCGCATCCTCTTTACAGGATTTGCCCAACCAGCACTACCACCACTTCCACTTCCCGGTTGACGAGACTTGCTGTTCCACGACTGATGCTGAGCAGCAGGTTGATTGGATTTCACGTCTTTTCTAATTGAGGCTGCGCCAGGACTCCTCATACCACGACCACTTGTAGGTGGTGATACGGGGCCTGCCGATCCACTCCCTGGCTTCAGTCCTACTACCTTTTCTCTGTCTTTCCTCTTCTTTTTGCAGATAACAAGCTCACCTGGATGAGTGACGGGACGCGAATCTTCCTTTTGGCTAAGTTCCCTGCTGCTACTACTTCCCAGCCTCGACTCTTTCTGAGATATTTGGGCCCGAGTTACTCTTGCTTCTTCATGATGGACTGGTGCACGAGTTTGAGGCTTATGAGGATGACCAGGCTCGAGTTCTACACTGTTCATTGACTTGTTGCGCTTGTTTTGACCAGCAAGAACTTGCTTTGAAGATGACCCATGAGCAGATGCAGATGGTCCTCTGGTGAAAGGGAGAGCACTTCGAGCTTCCCGGGAATCGAAGTCTGGGAATACTATTTTCAAGATGTCAAAGAAAAGATCATGCACTTTCCTTGCTTCTGATCTCACCTGTTTCCACATAAACCATGTCATCCATTTATTCCTTGATTACAATAATGAACTGTGAAATATAACATGTACATATAGAAAAGACGCAAATAGAAACAAATCTTAGATATATCCTTCTTCAATTTTTGGAAAACGCATCTCACAGTTAATCAATATAGATTGTTTTAACTAAGTGTGATAATCTAGAAACAGTGCATCCATGCAAATCAGGTCACAGACTATATATATAATTATATACCTCATGTGAAGATCCATAAAATTGCACAGCACTTCTTAACATAAGCTGCACATCTGAAACGAAGTCCATAATTCCGCCATACTCCTGATTCTCGAGACGCATATCAATCTCTGGCAAATCAAACAGATTATCCTCTGTCCCATCCGAACCTTCAATTCTTTTCCACAGATCAGTCAGCAGTGGAATTATTTGAGGACCTTCCCTGACTATTCTCTTTTGGAGCCTCCTAACGACATTCTTGCACTGCAAGGAGTAACAAGGTTAAGTAATATAAAACAGAAGAACAAAAGTGGGGCCAAAGAAAACACTTGACAAACCCAAAATACATCAAATTTTCAAGTACAACATTACCACACGCAATAATGAAACAAGCATAGACAAAGTTGATTCAACAAACAGACCTTTTTCTGGGTGACCTCAGACATCTTAGAACCGCCACTTGAAGTCCCAGCAACATTTAGCAATTTATTACTATCTGAGTTATCTCTCGAGTGCTGTGGAGCATCTTCTGAATGAACAAAACTGGACCTACCAGGTTTTGATGAACTATGTGTCTTGCATGAGTTTGGTAATTTTCGTGACTCTGGGTTTCTTTTAGTTTTGCCAGATGTATCTATTTGATCCTGTCTCACACCAGCGGGCTCTCCAACAGTTTTCCGTCCTCGGTCATTCTTACATTGTGAATCATGTTTATGGTCCACCTGATATGGCAAGGGAAGAGAATCTCCAAGTCTGGCGGATAGCTTCTCATTGAACTTCTCTTCTGGCCTCTCTGCAACATGACGGGGTCGAAGTCTTATACTGCGTTTTCGCTTTATTTTAGGCTGTAATACCTGTTCATCTTCACCTTCGTCGCGATCCTGATTCCAACTCCCAGATTGCTGGATATCCATATGAGAGTTCCCAGAGGCAGCAATTTCACCTTCCTCTAACTCATCTGGCTGGCAAAGGGAATATAAAACATATCAATGAACACATAATTTTCCAGATGAGAATTGGACAACAAATAGAAGGCAACCTACCAGCTTCTTCGAATGAGAACATGGCCTGGCTTCCAAAGCAGAAAGCGATCCAAATTTCTGAGAAGACCCAGAAGGGGACACCCTTTGAGTCAATCTTCGACCATCGGAGGATGAGCCAGATGCACCTGCTTCTTCAAGCATGTGTATGTCTTTAGCACTATCTGGAGCTCGAGGGTAGCCATATCCACTAGTGGGAGGAGCAACGTCATCTTCTGATTGTTCTTTATTGGTTGGAGGAGGTGCCCCAACAGGATCACTCGATTCGTCATCTTCAAATTCTCCCATTTCTCCCTCTTCTTCATGTCCAGAATCTCCATTCCTCTCAGAATTAGCTTCAGATGATTCTCCGACATCATCATCCAATTCAGTATAAACTGGCAACTTCTTCTTAGGTCGCCCCCTTCTTTTCTCAGTTTCAGAGGTCATTTCATTCGCTTCCGCACCAGTATTTCTTCCAAATAAGGAGTTTCTAGACGTTTTTTTTGATAAATTAGCAATAGCAACATTTACTTTCGTTAGTACTTGCTCGAAGCCATTTTGGGACTTCATCATATTTAGTCATCTCCTCTGCCCAATCAAATTCTTCATCCATTTGATCAAAAAGCTCAACTTCCTCTTGGCTCCGGGCGATCATCCTGTTCACCTCCTGAAGGGATGGAACATCATGGAGTGTCTCCTGATACCTCTCTTCATCATGTAACAATGTCTCTAAAGTCACACGCCTCTCTTCATGTGTAGTCCTCTGATCAAAACGCCCAGCATTTATAACTTCATCAGCCATATCAATCTTATACTGTTGAATGTTGCTCCGAATTAGGCTCTCAATGGATCCCATGTAGCGGTCCTTACCCACCAGATCATCATCAGAATCCACTAAGCCACCACTTCGGAATTCATCCTCTTTTTGATGGCTTGAGATCTTATCAACCACAGCTTCCATATAAAGGACTTTCACCTCTCTTGTCTGACCAATGCGATGAGCTCTAGCAACTGCCTGTTCTTCATTCTTTGGGTTAGGATCAGGATCATATATTATGACCGTGTCAGCAGTCTGAAGGTTCAAACCCCGGCCAGCTGCACGTATGCTAAGCAAGAAGATAAAGCAATCAGTATCAGGACTATTAAAGTCCACGATAGCAGATTCACGATCTTCTAAGCTAGTTGTCCCATCAATACGTCTGTATACAAGGCGGCGCCACTGCAGATATTCCTCCAATATATCCAAAAGCTTTGTCATGGTACTAAAAAGTAACACGCGGTGACCAGTTCGCTGAAGCTTTATCAAAACTCTATCCAGAATCCACAACTTCCCACATGATCTTACAAGAAAATCTTTTGAGAAGTCATTAAAGTAGGGATAATTGAGCAAGGGATGATTACAAGTCTTACGAAGCTCCATACATCTGTTATTCAAAGTCCTATATGTTTTAGCCTGGTAAATTGGATTCTTTTGAGCTCTGCGCATCTCATCTTCAGGATCAACCCGAAGAGTACCTGTAGATTTGATCCAGTCATAAACAGCACTCTGAATAGCTGACATTCTACATCTCAAAACAATGGACACCTGCAGAAAAATTGGCCGTTAAAGATGATCTACAACAAAATTTAATGAGCCAGGAGAACTTAAAAGTAAAAACATACCTTGGGAGGAAGAGAGCCTTCTACATCTTCAACACGACGCCTGAGCATGAAAGGCTCTAGAATCTGGTGAAGTCTGTGGATAATGATAACTTTCTTCTCAGTCTCAAGCCAGTCATCCTCAGCATTATGTGATGGACCTTCTTTTTGGAAAGGTTGTGAGAACCAATCATGAAATGCTTTGCGATTATCAAAGACATCAGGAAGTAGTAGATTCAAAAGAGACCAGAGTTCTTTAAGATCATTCTGCAGGACAGAAATGTATCATTCTCTAAGAACACTACTAACCAACAGGGCATTACTCTGGCAACTCATTTACACAAGAAACCACAAGTGGATGCTTAATTGAATAAAATAACGGAAACAGACAGCCTTAACGTACTTGCAAAGGTGTCCCTGTCAGAAGCAAGCGCCTTTGGCAGCGGTACCTATCCAGATCACGAGCTAGGACCGACTCTCTGTCCTTCATCCGTTGTGCCTCATCAATTATGATGTACTTCCAGTCAACTTTGGAAAGTTTCGAGCGGTCATACATAATAAACTCATAGGTGGTCACAAGGACATTAAATTTCATAGCTAAAATTTCCTACATAGGGATGGAATAAGCAAAATATCAGAATTAAGGAAAGGTTAAAAGCATACATAAGGTAAAAAAACAAAGGCAGAAAAGTTTAGCTTACTTGGGAAAATAATTTTGATCTTTGTTCCTTATTACCAACATAGTAGATGCAGGATACAGATGGAAGCCAAGTGCGAAGCTCACTCTGGAAGTTTAGCCAAGTTAGCAGGTCAAACACCAGAAGAAACATACTAGGTTATGGCAATCAGAAAAATACCAACCTTCCAGTTCACCAGAACAGCATTAGGAACTATAATCAGATGCGGACCATAGTTTCCTTTGAACTCCATAAGGTATGCAATCAGAGCCATAACCTATTATGGGAACGAATTACACAAGTTATTAGTTATCTCATTTTTAGAAATTGAAACATTTCACCAGAACAGTACAGAAACCCCAAAATACGACAAAACTCCAGGTGGACAGACAAGGATATTTACTAGACTCTATCTCTCATTCTCAAAAAAAGGAAAGATCCTGAGCCTAACGTGGCAAATTTACCTGCACAGTCTTCCCAAGACCCATCTCATCAGCCAAAATTCCATTTAACTTGTTATTATACAAAGAGAGCATCCACTGCAAGCCAACCTGCAATTTTGAATTAAATAAACCAACTCAAATAGAAACAGTGATACTATGATAGAATTGAAAATGATGGGTACTACATGGAATATATACTCCAAGAAGACGGGACTTACTAGCTGATAGTCTCTTAGAGTTCCAGCCCGTAACATAGAGGGCTGTCTAATAACTCTTTCATTCACAACATGTGCAAGGGTATAGTACCTATGGAAAAAGAAGAATTGGATGCCAGAATACAAGAATACCTAAGCATGAAACAACTTCGGCCACAATTATGAACCACATTTAGATGACTAAATAAGAACTTTTGTTGACACATACAAATCAGACTGCAAAGAAACAAGGGAAAGCTAAACGTCTCTGATACGTGATATCCCCAAATCAACAAAAACATAAAATAAAAAAAATAGAATCAGAAAAAAAAATGTTTTAGTTTTTCATGATAAGCCATAGCCACCGAACCAGCTCCAGGGATTTTTCTTCTCTCCCTTCCTTTTTTTCTTTTGGAGGGGGTTAAAATAAAGAGATTACATTGAGAAAAGAACAAAAATCTTACTTGTTGACAGATGAGCTATCTTTGGGTGCATTCATTTCAGAGAAACGATTTCTTATCATTACTTCCTCCCTCGCACAAGCTGCTGCAGCCCTTACTTCCTCTTCATAGAGACCCTTTTTCACGAAAAAGAATATGTGAATATCGATTATGAAAACAGAATGTATCAAAAGAAGCCGGGAAAGCTTCATTATATTATCCTGACCGACAAATCACATTTAAATAGGCAAACTAAGCAAGAGCACAAACAGTGAATTGTTAGATAAAGCCTCCATTTAAATTATGTGTTTATGCCCTTATCCACAATCTAGGCCAGTGCGAAAACACTAATAATCTGCTCATGTCATTACATTTGCACATTAAAATATATTCGACTATTTTTTGCAACATAAAAGCAAACAAGAGTGCAAGTACAATGGCCCTGTTATGTTATGCTTACAGTAAGCTGAGCGAACCTCTTTTAAGCCAAGAGTTGTTTCAAATGTTCATCGCTTTGTCTTCCTGGCCTAGCTAAGCTTAAAAGGCTCCTCTAGAGGTGTTTTTCTAGTAGCTTCCAAGTTTAAAGCTAAGGTCTATGGATCTCCACATGATCACCTCCATTCTATCTTCTTCTTCCACTTTCACAAACTTAATAACTGGATAATAATTTTTTTTACGCATACCATATGTTTTTCCTATTGTCATTTATAGAATATTTAAGCAAGTTTCCCTATCACAACTCAAACAGTCAGTTTTTTGTGGCAACTTTTCTCAGCAGCTAGAGAAAAGCTAAAAGAGAAGGAAAACAATCCTAATCTCATCTCCAGTCATAAAAAGGAAATGCATTTCACATTTTTTCCAGCCCCTCCTTCCTTTCCTTTGGTGCTCTTTTTTTACGGTCAGAAGAAGAGGAGAAAGGATGGAAAGTTGATAGACAGAACTGTACCTGAGTTCGTGCGGCAGCGGCAGCGGCTGCAACTGCCTCCTCTACCTCTTGCTGGTTTTTTGCAGCAGTTATCTTACTTCCCAATCTGTGAAGATACTCTTCTGTTTGAGTTAAGAATGATGAGAGAACGGCATATCTTTCTGCAGCTTCACCAGGGATACTAGTCTGCTGCTCCAACAACATTTCCCTATACCTCTCCACATCATTGTTCTTCAAAGCTTCCATTCTCTTATTTCGACCATCATCCTTTCTCTTTGAGAACTCCCTCAACATCCTTTCATGGTATTTAGCAACTCCCCTGTTACGTGCAGTTCGGGCATCACGAATGGCCCAGTGTGCCTCAAGGAGCTTCTTACGCCACTGGAAAATAGACTTCAGCTGCTTTTCTCTCATGGCTTTCTGTGAAGCTTGAACTTGCCTATTCAGCTCCTGGCGTTGACGTTCACATAGCCTAACAAACTTTCTATATGGTCTCTCAGGCATTGCCATTATATCTTGCTGTTGTTGTTCAATCTCATCCCTCATTCGTGCCTGAACATCAGCCAATTGGAGTTTCTTTTCTTCAATTTGCAAACGTAAAACAAGATCCGGCATAATTCTTTTCCTTTCCCAAATTGACAGCTAGTATGTCACCAATCTTTCTGATATTTTCTTCTCTTTTCCTTTTAAGAGTTTCCACGCCTTCCTCAGCAAGAAGATCCTTGATATCATATGCAAGTGTAAGGTTATTGTTATTATTCATCATCATGGATGATCCAAGAGAGTCATGTTTTCTAGTGAAGACAGGGAAATCAAACAATGGCCCATGATATTTCCTACTCAACCCTGCATCCTTTGGCTGAGGGGCACTGTTTCCTTGTACAGGCTTTTTAACTTGCACAGAATCTGCAACACCAGTTTGTGAAGCAACTGCCTTGCCCCTATCAGCTGCCAATTCATTCCTATTTGAGTCCTTCTGTATGTCATGTTCAACCTCTGGCCTCGAATTACTAGAACTTCCAGTATTTTGTTGCTCCTCTTTTTGGGTAGAGGCCACTGGCACAGGTTCCTTCGTTGCTGGTGCAATACTTTGAACACTAACTGCCGAAGCAGCAGTGCTCTCATCTCCAACAACTTCTTGCTTTGTAACTTTTCGAACCTCAGCTGCAGTTACTGCTTTTGTTCCTACCTTCTCACTGGACTCAAATTGCCTTCCATTACCATCCACATTCTTGCCAACAGGTTTATCCTGATTAATTGTTCCAGTAGGATGAACAGACTGCTGCATCTGCATCTCAAGAGGTGGTGGAGCTATAGCTTGAAGCAATTCACGTGGCAAAGTTGTATCCCCTTTCTAGAAAGAAAAGATACAACAGCATTGAGAATTGTGATCAAGGGAACAAAAATTGAAACATGGACTGCTAAATGCAGAAGTGCAAACCTTTAAACGCCTAAATGCAAGTATTTGAGCTTTAAGAACATGCAGTTGATGTTTTGTAAACCCCGGGGGCTTTTCTTGCATTTGAGCTGGCCCTCCACCCTGAGATGTTGAGGGGTTTCCCTGGGCCCTATCATTCGATGAAGCTGATTGTGGGGAAGATCGAGTCACTGGCCGGGCATATTGCATCTGCAAACTTTCTGCCACAGGTGGTGCACCTTTGGAATGCAACACGCTATCCACTCCGTGCTTCACATTTGGAGAAGGCTGCAACTGAGGCGTGGGAGACATTCCATTACCAACCATCATTGGTTGTCTCGGAGGTAACTGGTTCTCTCTTCCATGAAGAGAAAACTGCTGCATCTGAGCATTATTTCTGTTATTAATTACAGTTGTATTAGAAGCTGTGCTAGGAGTAGTAATTGGAACAATCTGCCTAGCTTTGACAGAGCCAGACTGTGCAGATGCATCACTTGAGGTGTTACCACGAGAAGAATTTTCATTTGCCAACTGTGGCGAAGAAACCAGCTGTTTTGGCAGATGAACAGATGATGACTGTGCAGCTGTACTGCTTTCATTAGCTTTTTGCTGTGCAATCATCCTGGCTTGCAACATGGGAAAAAGCTGTGCCATTAAACTTGCATTTGCAGGAACTGAAAGGTCAATGTTGTGTTCAAGAGCCAAGGCCTGCATTGACTGCATCTGTGCAGCCATAGAAATAGGATTATTTATCACGTTATGAACATGCTGCTGGGATTGTGATGCCTGCGTAGGCTTTGCTGGCACTGTTTGGCCAAGTAATGTTGGCTGGTTAACAGACTCTGAATCAGCCCTCTGATCTGAGATATGCTGTTGGCTATGATCTGCATCAGTCTCGCCACGCACTAATTGCTTGGTGGATTTCTTCGATGATGATGTGTGAGCCTGGTTAGCTGCTGGCATTTTCATATCTCCCATCCGTGTATCTTGATCCTTGCCAGGAGGGCTGAACATCCCCATTTTCATTTGCGGTTGAGATTGCACCCCTGTTGTTGATTTCTGTTGAGCAGCCTGGAAGGCATACTGCAGGTAAGCCTGATGAACAGGATTCAGTAGTTGTTGCTCTAAACCTTGACTTCTATTCTGGCCGTCCCCGCGAGTGTTGAAAGAACCATGCTGTTGGGCCACATCAATGAACTTCCTATGTTGCTGAGGCAACTGCATTGAGCCTGCAGGTGAAGCAAAGTTGCCACCTCCCACAACTCCATGGATGTTTCCACCTTGGTAGGCAAAAAGGGCCTCATTTCCTTCAGGTCTTCTAAGAAATTGATGTTGCAAAGACTGCACAAAGAATCCACAAGATATTAGATACATACAAACAGATCATATTTTCACATCCACAAATACAAGATTTACCAAGAAGATGATGAATAAAGCTCAATCTCTACCAGGTAAACCACAAGAACATGCTTGTTAAATGCAGCAAGGTTACATGATCAGAATTTACAATCAAGATATGCAGTAAGCATCTGAAATCACGTGAAGTCTAGCCAACAAAAGACCTACGAACTATACTTGTGACTTCAAAACTTTCGGTTTAGAAGCAGCCGCAGATATCATTCTAAACTTGTGGCAAATTGACTTTAATGTCCAGAACATCACGATGACAAGTACAATATACTCTAGCAAAATGAATTTCATCAGTTTGAAGATAACCAGGAATACACGTCCCAAGAATAAAATTAGAAGTAAAAGATGTTGCATCTTGATTGATTTAGTCCGCATACTTCATCTAATTGAGCAAGCGGGGGCCTAAGTGCACATTCTATCCCTTAAACAAGCCTTCTTAGGGATCTATGCCAAAAAGAAGTTGACTGAGCACAGGAGTAACAGCCAAACAAAGAAAATTGCAAAATTAACTTAAGCAGAGTACTATGGTTCAGATGGTTGATGGAATGTCCAAAGTCAAAAGGAGAACAACAAATGACGAACATGAGATCATCCAAAAGCTATTTAGTGCTTGACTTCTGCTTAAAAGGAAATGTATCTGTTCCCTGATGATTACACTAGATTCTCACTGTTTTTATTTTAATTCGTCTCATCTGTAATTCGTCTTGTGTCTAATTCAACAGATTTGTTTCACTTAAAAGGTAATCCTATTTACAAAACCCCTCGAAAACGGGAGCTGAAGAATAATCAATGTTGGACAGAAAGGGACGAAAAAGAAATTAACATTTAAAGAATGTCAGCAGATACCATGACAATAACGAACTATTGGGTCTAGTCAAATCAGGTTCCCTGAAATCCCAAGATTCTAGGAACTTCAAGGTACTAAATGCCCCGGGAGTTACTAACACCTTAACCCTAGCAAATCATATCTTAAAACCCCATTTCATGCAAAACCCTACACTCATGAAAAACACATCAGTTTTAACTTTAAGCTAAATCTGGTACCTAACTCATGTCATCGCTCACATCCCCCAAGTCATGTCCATGTATGTTATCGAAGAAATAGACCAGAAAACAGCAGTTCATAAACAAAAAGTAAGTCCAAAAGAATAATCTTTCTTTTTTCAAAACGCAGAAAACAGTAAAGAGATATACACTATTCAATATCTGTTCCCTTAGCATTTTGATATAATCACGAGTCTTTAAACCAGAATGCAAAACCACCTTAACTTCTCAAACAGGTAAATCCACCTGGAGCAAGAATACTCATAACTGATCAGTACACCATTCCACCATTGAATTCCAGCAAGAAAAACTGAAGTCTAACATACACATTTTAGCTCAATGAAGTTGCTTTCAGTATTAAAAAACGATTGTGTATAGTGCGAAAACCACAACTCATTTCCGTGAAATTCAACCCTTGGCCTTTCGAAAAACAGAAACAAAAACTTAAAATAATGACAATTTTTTTCCCACCAAGAAAACCCCTTTTGTCAATCAAATGAAAATTACTGAAAATCTTAATTTATTTAACCCTTTTGCCTGCCTTCTCTGATGCCATTTCTCTTTGATTTGAGGGCATGCTTCCTCAGCAAACGTGGTGGTATATGAGACTATTGTTTCAGTGGTATTCCGTGAGCAGCCACTTTGCGCATCCATTGACAAATGTTATGTAAGTCTTCAATCCATATGTTTTCAGTGTTTTTCTGAGAACAAACACTTTGTGCATTTATTGTCAAATGTTATGTCTGTCTCCTATGTCTCCAGTTGCCTGTAACCCCAATTAATGGGACTTAATGGGTTATATTATTGTTGTTGTATTTAACCCTCAGAAAGTGGGTGGACTGAACGAGAATTTTTATTTTGGTAGGTGAGTAAATTTAAAACTTACATCTAAGGCAATGGGATACAATACACATAGACCAAAAAGTCAATTATCTTTCCTATAAATTTGTATTTTTGGTCTACATGTATTATATTCATTGGCTTGAATGTAAAGTTTTATATTTACTTACCTACCAAGATAAAACTTCTCGGACTGAACACTCAAAATTCACATCAAAATCATGCCAATTTCAAACCCTACAAACCTAATTACCAAAGTGAAAGCTCAATCAGAAACACATAAGCAGACATGCAATCAGAACCACAACCTGTCTTTGCTGATGCTGATGCTGCTGCTGCTGCTGATCAAGCCCTAGCTGCTGCTGTGGCGTCGATACCGCGGACGATGATGAAGACGGTGATGCCGCCGCACTCCGGCCATGCCCGCTTCCCTGCTGGGCCCCACCACCCCCAGATTGCATGCAGTGAAAACTGAATTTCCCCCAAAAATATAAACCTATATATCAAAAATCAACACTTTGAAAATTTCCAAAAATAAAAAATAAAAATCCAGAAATTCCCCCATTTTAAAAACAAAATTAAAACCCCTCCAATAAAACTTCGGGCGCGTAATTTAAAAAACAGGAAAAGAAAAAGAAAGAAAAAACCCCTCCACTTATTTTTTTCTGTGTCCCACAACCAAATTCACACTTTCTCTCTCTACCTCCTCCCTCTACGCATATTGATACATCAGCTTTATATCTGTATATTTCCTTTTTTATACATATATCCTCATCCACTCCACTCTGGATTTAGAAATCAAAATAGTAATAAAAAAATAGTAATGGAACCAAATTCTTGCAGATAAACGAAGAAGTAGTATATATTTGGCGCGAATTTGTGGGGCCTGGATACAGATCGGTCTATATCTTCGGCCGGCGGCGATTTCAGACCCGATGTTGCCCGGAATCTACGGATTTGACTGGTACACACACTCACTGTTCCTTTCTCTCACCTCAAAACTCTCTTTTTCTCTCTCTCTCTTCCCGATTTATTTATTATTTGTAGACAAATTCTGATGACTTACCTAGAAGCCCTTAGGGCTTAGAGGAGCTGACATTTTTGTAACCGTAAAGAAAATTTTATTTACTAAATCCAAAAAAAAAATATATATATATATATTTACTCCCTCTTACGTGTCAGGGTATACAGTAAGTGTGGAACGGGGTCCGCACGTGCAGAACTTATTCTCGTCCATTGAATTGAAATTTTGTCGGTTAAAATTGATTAAAAACGGAACACATATTCTGATTAAGGACATCATACTATTCATATATGCGACAAATATGTCATTCTGAATAGGACCTAGTTTTTTTTTTTTTGCTAAATTAGGACCTAGTTGATATACAGTAATAATACATTTGGTATTTTTGTTTTTCTTTTTTGATGTATTATTTGTTTTTTTCTCAACAACTTTAGTGAACTAGAGTGGTAGTTTTACTATTAATAGTTTCATTGTTTGGTTAAATCGAAATATCGGAGGGAATCAAATCGAATTTTACGATACATTACGGTTTTGGTAATTAGACAATAAAAATTTACGGTTCAAATTTTTAAAGCAAAAATGAATTGTGATTTTTGTAACATTTGTTGCATAAAACATGTGTTAATTAAGAGAAACAATTATTACATAAAATGTAACACCTCTCTAAAATAGGGACGAAGACAGGGGCAGTTGCCCCTGATATTTTTAAAAATACGATTAGATGTAGTAAATTTGATATGTAATTCGGAATATTTTATCAAATTCGACACTCTCCCCACCCCTTAACATTTTTTTTCCATTTTTTATATCTAGTTCGATATAATGTTGAGGTTTTCGCTCCAACACCAAATTTCTGTCTTCGTCCTTGATCTAAAAGCTTATAACACATATCAAAATGTGTTCATTATATACTGAATCTACACTATATGCGTGGTGCCTTACGTGGGAGCGAGCTAATTATTGTTGGACCTTTGGGTATTTGTTAATTACTTATATGCCATTATTCTTTTTTATTTGACGTGTGTATTTATATTTAAGAGAATATGTTTTCTACTAAATAAAATTAACTAAAAATTTAAATTAAACGTTATTCACCCTTATTAGTATAAGAGATTTTGCGGTGTTTTTTTTTTCTTTTACTATTTTATAATTTAACCAATTAATTAGTTAAGTGTTTAGACATCTAACGCTACCTATGTATGTAATTGATGTTTTGTAAGAGAGGTGAAGTTCATACATAAAATTTGTGTTGAAAATGCGACATAAATGATATCTAAATGCACCTAAATATATTTAGATTCGAAAATGCAAGAGTAGTTTTATCTTGGTAGGTTACTAAGTTTAAAATTTACATCCAAATCAATCAATACAATACACGTAGGAAAGAGAATTGAACTTACATCAATTTTCTTTCATACGTGTACTGCACTCATTGGTTTTGATGTAACTTATAAACTTAGTAACCTAGATAAAAAATTTCAAAATGCAGTATTCTTCATCCCTCTTAACTTTTTTTTTACTATATTGGTCCATCATGAATATTCTTATCCTTAATTTTTTTTAATACCTTTTCGTATTTTTTTAACTCCTACGAACATTTTGTGACCATAGAATTTTGTACGACTTATTAAAGTCTTTACAATCATGTAGATATACGATTTATTTATTCTCTAAAATTAAGAGTTTTTCGTCAAAAGATTAAGTATAACTTATATTCGGGAATTCTACAATTAACCAAGTTGAAACTTAAACTAAAGAGATCATTCATTAGTCCATAAAAGGAGTAGATTGGATTAGAGGTGTCTTGGTTTATTCATTCCATATATTTTTTATATTCATATAGATCGCATATTTATTTTACTTTAATTGTCATTCATTCTTAGTTCTTTTAGTTAATTAAATCCATCTCTATTTTGATTTACGTTGATTTATAAGTAAAATAATTTTTCAATTCGATAATCATTCTTTGTTGTGACGATTTTCCAATTTTAAGAAATTGAAAAACCAAAAAAGGATGAAAAATCCAAAAAACCAACTCGTAGGAAATTAGCAATTTTCATTTTTAAGAAATTGAAAAATGCAAAAAGGGGCAAAAAAAAGTCCGACCTACCGGATTCGAACCAGTGACCTAAGGATCAATCTGCCAGGTTTTACCAACTACAGTCCTCCGCTCTACCAACTGAGCTAAGGTCGGTTGATGTTCAAGAAGTTCATTTGGTTTCATTCTTTCTGTTTTCATTACTTGTTTGTCGATTTTTATATTAATTTAAATTATGAATGTTATAGAAGATGTTATATCGATTTTGCTTTTAAGTTTACCTATATTAGTTTAAGTTATACGAATGTTAGAAAAGTGCGAATCGATAATTTTTTTTTGTTTCATATTGAAAATATATGGTTTGTAAGAGAAAATACAAGTATACTTATGAAAATTTGGAAGATGTGATTAAGTGATATCTAAATGAATCCTGCGAATTTACTTTTTTCCCTATAATTTTTTTTTCGTTTTGATGATTTTTTTTAATTACTAGTAATCATATTTTATTGGCTCGATTAATCCAAAGGCCAATTGGATTAATCAGATATAAACTTCTGTAAACACGCAACAATTGTTATTTAGGAATAGAAAATGTTTTCTTTGTTATTCACCTATAATAAATAGACTCGAACTCCCAACAGTTCAACATTTAATATTTGAAGACTCTTATCTTAAAATTTGAAAGTAAATTAGTACTAATTATTTGAGAGAAAAAATAGTAAATTACCAAAAACGCTGTCGTCCCAAATCACCCCTTAACCGGTTCCCCCGGTTTTCTTTATCCAATTACACACACACACTTTTTTTTTAAACAATATAAATAGAGTTCTGTCAATTGTTCGTTCTCCGAGACAGTTTCTTCAAATCATCGAAGAGGACCTCCGTTATCGTCATCTCTCAAGATTTTCGATTCGATTCTGTAAGGTTTTTTTTTTTGTGGTAACGATTAATCTGTAGTTCTTATTCATGTTAATTCAGTTTTTGTTGAGCGTGATATTTTTTTTGTTTTTTAATGCTTTGATTAGTTTAATATGTAGAATTGTTATTGGATTTGGATCTCTGAATGTTTTTACTTGTTTAATTTTTTATATTTATTCATACATTTATGGTGTTTGAAGGATTAGTATGGTTTGGTTTGAGTGATTTTTTGTGTGGAATATATTAACTGTACTGCTGGATCAATTGTTTTTTCTAACTCCGTATGTTTAGGTATATACTAATTGTATAATATTTCATTTTTTAGGTGGCTGATTTTGGAAGTTGTTTATTTTTATTGTTTAAGTGTGATATATTCTTGTTTGATTCGAGTTCGGAGGCAGTTTATCTGGCTTGGCTCTACTAATAATTGTCGTTCTGGTCTTAATAAAAGTATTATGCGTTTAATAATTTATTCGAATAAATGTTCTACTTGCAGATGCAAGTATTCTAATCAAAATCATCCTGATGATAAACAGAAGCGCCACATTCTCTCTATTTTTCCTGCTCATGATTGTTTCCGAAACAGGTAAAATTTTCCAATTTGCAGAAGCCGCAACAAAGCGGAAGATCCACGTTACAGACGATCTCGACGACGTCGTTGATGACGAGGAAGATGAAGCTTGGAAAGAATGGGGAAAAAAGAAGAAATCCACCACCGCACCGGACTTCGATCCGCCTACTGAAGATTTCTCCAAATTGGATCCTTCGCAAATGCAAGCCGAGATGCTCAAGCGACAATTCGGACCCGTTTTCGGGTTTGTCAAGCTCAGACTCGGTTCTCGTCGGACTCCTGTATGTAGTGCACTTTAATTATTTGATTAATTAATTGACCTATTTAAGATTAGGTAGTTTTCTGGATAATGTGTGTGATTTTTAAAGTGTTTTATTGTAGGATATGGTGTCTGAAATTGCTGTGAGATGGACTACGATTGCAAGGACGGGAGGAATTGATGTGAAGTTCATGAGAGTTGATATCAGTACAATTATGTTCACCATGGAAAAAGGACAAGACACTATAGAGGTAATAATACTCCCACAATTCCATAATATAGGTCGTTTATGACATTTAGCGAAAAATAAGAAAACAAAAACTATATATTACTCTATTAACTAGGAATTGTATATTTTTCCTTTTTCAAAACTCCATGCGAGTATTATAAACTCTTGTCTGTGATATTTAATGTTGTTTATAGAGTCTATTTTGTGATACATACTGCTTGGTCTAAGAGGAAAGTTGTGGTAAGGATCGTGACTGCGTGGGAGCCGGCGTAAAACTTACTCATTTTTAGTCATATTGCATTCCATGACATGAATCTATCTAAGAATTCTATAGGGGCTTTTTTCACATCCGACGACCACACACAATCATTTATTTGGTTCATGTAACTGCCAAAATTACTCGAGACTAAGATTTGATTCTTGTCGTAGTATTTGATGGACATTGTCAAGTGTGAAATGTGTTTATGTTGATATTTGATTTGCTTGCTATAGAGAGATGCCTGATTCGAATTCATGCACCTTGATTTTTCTCATTCCGTTATTGCAGTTGAAAGAATTCATATTGAGCCAACCAGATGCATATGAAGTTAAGATGGGAGATCAACTTTATAGAAGACCTGGAGATCCTCCTTTTGAAAAGGTTTTTGAAGATTACCAGATTGAGAAAAGCAAAGTAAATAACCGTAACGAACATAAAGGTAACACGCAGGACGAACTATGATTACCAGATATCAGTTTCAACTGTAGTTCTTGGTAGCAAATGTGCCCAGTTTTTTGGATTGTAAAATTGGAGATATTTCCTCTGTTCTGTGTGTAATAGCAAGGAAATGAGATTGCTTTAGACATCCAGAATTTGGGGGTGAAAATCGTTTGTTCCCGTGTATGTTCTCATTCTTATACCCAACCAATTAGAATTCGTTATGTGTACATTTCTTTCAATTATACATATACATGGAGAATTGTGAGTGATTGGGTAAAAAAATGGTAACATACACGGGTACAGATGCTTTTTTGCCAGAATTTTGCCCCTGGAACTCAGTTTTTTTGGCCCTTAAAAAGAAAGGGAGGTTCAATAATACCGTCATTTTTTGCATTCTTCTACTTCCATTTCATAATTTAAGATCTTAGAAAATGGGGTGTTTTTCCTAATATTCTCTACATTTCATAATACAATATGTTTTTAAAATTACTGAAGGTAAAGAGAGAAAGGTCAGTAGTTGAGATATGATAATAAATTAAATTTCTTAAGAGAATATCAAAAAGATAATTCTTTATCAGCTCCTCACTTAAAGTTGAGAAAGGTGAACTGGTGGCAGTATTTGAGAAAGATAATTCCCCTCATCAATTGCCTCCATCTCTTTCCCTCCAAGGTTTATAAAATGAGTTAATAGCTATTTAAGCCACTAAACTATTTATAAATTTTGATTTATATCACACAACTATTATCTTTTAATTTATATCACCCAATTATTATTTTGATTAAATATATCACCCCAAGTATTTATATTTGAGCTAAATATACCGCCACCATTTTTTCCGATGGTTTCTTGTCAAATTACACATATGTCATGCATTTGACATATAATTTATGGGTAAAGAAAGAAAATCACACCAAGTATAAGCAGGAAGAGGGAATAAAATGATGAGTTGGATCAGAATTACTGAGTTATAGGTTAATTTTTAATCTGCAATTAAGTTTAGAGTTTGAAACTGTTAGCTATACTTCAATGCCTTACATTTGTTGAAGAGTAATCTAGAATATAGGACAATCAAACAGATGACACTAAGTGGGGAGAGTTTCCACAGTGAATTGATGTCTGGTGTTCTTTTGCAATTATCAAAATTCATCGTTTTTTAAAATATTAGGGTGATTGCCACCCCGCCCCCCTCTAAATCCGCGATTGCCTCCCCCTCCCCTGAAAAAGGAAAGTGGGTAAAAGTGCGTTAAAGCTCCTCTATAGCTTCTAGGATTTTTCTAAGACACATTTTTGTATTTGATTAAAGGATATAACATTCTAAAATTTGTGACTAACAACTCTTGGAGTTATAGGCATTTCAGCTGGAAAGAGAATTTACTTATTATCATTCATTGATCAACATATTTGTTAGATGCTTTTAATTGTTGTCTGCATTGCTTGTATCCGTAAACCATGTGGCATAAAAATAGAATGTTTTGTTGGGATTCTCTCAATATCCCACATCGGTTGTGTTAGGAAACTAGGAAGGATGGAAACCTTATAAATAGGGATCTCCTAGTTTAGTATTATTTGTGTGTGTCGCGTTGGGCGCCACTAACTCAGATGGTGAGTTTCCTGAGTTTGGTTCCCGAGAGGGTTTGTAATTTTGTTCCGTCCAAAAATTACATAGTGAAAGTTTTTACCCTTTAGGGTCGTGGATGTAGGTCTGCGTTGAGACCGAACCACGTTAAAAATATTGGTGTTCTTTCGTGTTGATTTATTTATTCTTATTTTCTCTCTCCATATTATCCGAGTATTTGCTTCCGCTGCCCCAACAACTGGTATCAGAGCGCGAGGTTCAGGCTTGGGAGGAGACGAGAGAAGTTGCAGATTTAGTTTGCGGTAAGTTTCCGGTGCTGCTTTAATTAAGATTTGGTGTTATTTTAATTAAAGTTAGAGTGTTTAAATTATGGAGTCTTTAAACACCGTTGTGCCGATGAAGAGCGATGTTCCATCGCCACTCTTTGATGGAAAGATTGATTTTACCTTATGGCAATGCACGATTCAAGACTATTTAGTGCAGCAAGGTCTTGATTCTGCTCTGGATGATGAAAAGCCAGAAGGTATGAAAGATTCTGAGTGGGCTACAATTAAGAAGAGGGCGGTTAGTACAATTCGATTGGCTTTGGCTCCACAAATCAAGATGACGGGGTTGAGAGAGACGTCACCAAAGAAGTTGTGGGAGACTACGGAGAATAATTATTCCTCGAAGACTTTGACTAACCGTTTGAAGATGAAGATGGATCTCGTACTCACTCAAAATGGAAGAAAGAGGTAATCTTATTGATCACACTAATAAATTTAATGAGTTAGTATCTCGACTTGAGAATGCAGGGGAAGAGATTAAGGATGAAGAACGAGCGTTCTTGTTATTAGCTTAATTACCGAAATCCTATAAATCGTTAGATGCGATCCCATTTGTTAGCGGGGAAAGAACACACTGCTAATTGAATGAGGTTTCAAAAGCCTTGAAGGAGAACCAACGAGATGAAGAATGAGGATTACCCTGTGGATGATCGAATACTAGATGTAGAGAGTTCTCGAAGAGGGAGGAATCGAAGCAAGAGTAGAGGTGACCAATGAAGAGGTAAATCTCGGCAGAGAGGTGATTGTAGCGAGGTCGAGTGCTTCTATTGTGGGGAACTTGGTCATTTTCAAAGCCGTTGTCCAAAGATGAGGGATGATTTGAAAAATCTCAGTGAGCGAGATGAAAGGCAAGGCAAAGGTATGTGATTCCTCTACAAATGTGGTCAACGATTACGATAATTTATATTTGACGAGATGTTTGGATGACACTCGTTGAGAATCATTCAAAGCTGGATTATGGATAATGCTTTGGCAGCGTGCATATCTGCAAGGGACCGAGGCGTGTTTGATACTTTGCGGATGGGAGACTTTGGCTACATCAAAGTGGGCAACAACTCGAAGGTGAATGTTGAGGGCGTTGGGACGAGTCCGCTTTCGAAATTCCACAATGATGAGGTAAAAGTACTTCCTAATGTTAGATTTGTACCTGATTCGAGTGCCAACATAATTTCGTTGGGTGAATTGGCATCAAAGGGTTACAAGTATGTTGGAATTGGGAATTTCTACAAAGTGTATAGAGGCAACCGTTTGGTTATGCGAGGTAGGAAGAAAGGGAAGAATTTATACCATCTTGATGGTCATTCCTTGAAGAAGCAAGGAAGTAAAGGCTGGAGAAAGAACGAGAGAAGGAGACCGCGAAGACGAGAAAAGAGTTAGGTTTTCGATTACGTTGTAACTTGGGAATTTAAGAAAAGGGAGGATATGTTAGGTAATGTTTCTCTAATCCCACATTGGTTAGAAAAGAAAAGTGTAAAGGCAAGAGGCCTTATAAATAGACCCACCTAGTGTTGAGTTTATTCGTACCAACTCCTTGAGTCTTGTGAGTGTTTAGACTTGGAGTTTTAGAAGAGGGTTTGTAATTTTTATTCCGTTCAAAAATTACATAGTGAAAGTTTGTACCCTCCCGGGAGTCGTGGATGTAGAGTGCAAGGTTGAGACCGAACCACGTTAAAATTCTTGTGTTGTTTTTCTGCTTTCTTTTCGTTTCCATTATAATTTGTTGTTTGGAGTGTTCCGCTGCCCAACATGTTTGACTTGTATATAAGTATGAGACTAAGTATTCACTATCATCTCGAGATATCATTTTGATATAGCGAGTTCGGTTGCCAAATATGTGGTCGTGGGTGCTGTTAGACCCATATGTCCACACCCCGAATAGGACTTTACAATATCAGTTATTGAGAGAAGTAAGACTCGTAGGAAGGGGGTGTTTAACAAGAAAAGTATCGACTTCATTTAACTTAGGTTGATCCAGGCCAGATCTCACTCACGAGCCTAAACGACGAGCAAGCTCCGGTGGTCACTTGAGCTAGGGCCTAAGGGCAGGGCAGATGAAGTCAACAAATCGTGTCTAAAAGAAAAGACCCGTACATATAGCATCAATACCCATTGATCTATAATTATGTTTTTTTTTCCAGTGGAAGCATTTCAAAAGTATTTTTTTAAACAAAACCGAGAAAATTGACCAAGTATAAAGTAAAGTGAAGTACCGATTTGGATGACCGTTAACTTGAAGCGGGTCTTTTGGTTAATCGGATTTGGGTCTATAGGCACTTTTTCTGATACTGTTATGGAGACTTTCTTGAAAAGTTTCGTATTATCCTATAAAAAAATGAGGTGTCTTCCGATAGCGTTGTATGGCCGGCGGGCATGATTGAGGGATTTAGAGAATACAAAATTTGCCCATAACTAGCTGCTGGTTGTTGTAGGTCAGTGGCGGAACTATTAAGGGGCAGGGGGCGGTCGCTCCTCCAACATTTTGAGAAACGACGAATTTTTTATGGGAATTTTTTTTTTGGTGATATTTTCTTATAATGTTGTATTTAACCCCCTAAAAAATTTCAATAAGAAATTCGCCCCCCCATGACAAATTCCTGCCTCCGCCACTGTTGTAGGCTATTAGGCATTAATAAGTAAGCACATAATATTAACGATTGTCATTTTTTTTTCAACTGGCCTTAAACAATTTACACGTTTATTGGTTATTATCATCTTCAGTCTCTTTGTTGGTAATCTCTTGGTTGCTTAAGATGTTTGAGACCTTCCTAATGGCTTATGAATGGTTGGTTTTTTATTTTTTATTTAATAAATTATCGAAGAAGAGGGAGTCGAACCTGCCACCTGTAGTTCCGAGTCGGAAGTATTGCATCAGCCACGCTAACTTTTTCTTGATGAACTTGGCTGGCACACGTGTTTTCATGATTTGGAGTTATAGTTGAATGTTATAAAAAAAAATGGAAAGTGATTGTTAGATGGACAGTTTTAAAGACAGTCGTTGGGCGCTCAGCCACCTCTTCATGCTGAGGATCATTTTCCAACTATGTCAACCCCCCTCCCCCAATCCCACCCAACCCAACAAAAAAATGAAGAAAAAAAAAAAAAAAAAAATGTAGAAGAGACATAAAAAGTTGTAGGATAATGTTTTTCGACTAAGCAATATTAGTTAAAAATTCAAATTAAACACTATTCAGTGTTCATTCATGTTGGCATAAAGAATTTTACGATCTTTTTGTCATTTTATTCCCAATTTATCCAATCAACTGGCCAAGTGGTTAGCTCCCTAACACTACCTTTGTAATTATAGACTTATTTTAATTCTTCAGGAACAACTATAGAAACTAAACCATCAGATCTAACTTACTCGGCGATTGAGATCGTGTTAGTAGGACCACGCTCAGGGACGAAAACAGGGGGGTGGGGGTATAGAAATTTTATATGTAGTTTGGAAATTTTTTATCAGTTTCGCCCCCCAATAATTTTTTTTGCCGTTTTTATATGTAGTTCGACATAATGTTGCAGTTTCGCCACCTAACACCAAATTCCTGACTTCGCCCTGACAACGCTGATCAATCACTTATCAACACTAGAATCAAATTGGTGTACTAGTTTTTGACCAATTTCCAGTGACCATTTATTTATCTACTGCTTGGAATATATGTTTGAGCTATCATGAGCTAATGGAATATGGAATTGGATGAGTTTGGCGGTTCAATAAATTGGTAAGCTGCTACCAGTTTACTAGAATCTGGAATTGAACTTGGTTAACAGAGCAGCAGTAGTAGGAGTAATAAATTATAAAACATTTAATTATTTAATTAATTAGTAGGAGTAATAAATTATAAAACATTTAATTAATTATCGAAGAAGAGGGAGTCGAACCTGCGACCTGTAGTTCCGAGTCGGAAGTATTGCATCAGCCACACTAACTTTTTCTTGATGAACTTGGCTGGCTGGCACACGTGTTTTCATGATTTGGAGTTATAGTTGAATGTTATAAAAAAAAAAAAAAAAAATGGAAAGTGATTGTTAGATGGACAGTTTTAAAGACAGTCGTTGGCACCTCTTCATGCTGAGGATCATTTTCCAACTATGTCAACCCCCTCCCCCACCCAACCAAACAAAAAAATGAAAAAAAAAGAAAGAAAAAAAATGTAGAAGAGACATAAAAGTTGTAGGATAATGTTTTTCGGCAAAGCAATATTAGTTAAAAATTCAAATTAAACACTATTTAGTATTTATCCATGTTGGTACGAAGAATTTTACGATCTTTTTGTCATTTTACTCTCAATTTATCCAATCAACTGGCCAAGTGGTTAGCTCCCTAACACTACCCTTGTAATTATAGACTTATTTTAATTCTTCAGGAACAACTATAGAAACTAAACCATCAGATCTAACTGACTCGGCGATTGAGATTGTGTTAGTAGGACAACGCTCAGGGACGAAGACAGGGGGCGGGGTATAGAAATTTTATATGTAGTTTGGAAAATTTTATCAGTTTCGCCCCCCTAAGATTTTTTTTTCTTTCCATTTTTATATGTAGTTCGACATACTGTTCAGTTTTGCCACTCAACACCAAATTGCTGACTTCGTCCCTGACCACACTTATCAACACTAGAATCAAATTGGTGTACTAGTTTTTGACCAATTTCCAGTGACCATTTATTTATCTTTTTTTTTTTTTGGTAAAAAAAAGTTCGGGTGGGTTCGGCTCCGGTCACCACCACGGGTCAGGGCAGGCCCTAGGGACCATAGGTCGCTTACAAGGGTACTTACAAATCACCCACCAACCAGTGACGGATCCAGGAAAAAATTTCACTGGGGTCAGTGGCGGAGCTAGGAATTTTTCTTTGGGGGGCACAATTAACATTGACAAAATAAATGCATAAAAGCATATAAATATTGGCGGAGCCAAAAAAAAATTTTGGATGAAATCTTATAGACTAGAGAGTTATTCACATTTTGTTCACCCTTTTCAATCGAGTCTTCATAAAGCCTCCAAGTCCTCCGAGCCATATTGTAGACTTTTTATTGTGAAGCTTTTTATAGTTTACAAGAGAGCTCATTATGTATTTTTTATTAGTAATTTTATTTTTTAATATACACAATAATTGACTGCGGTTATTTATACATTTATTATCTAAATGGAGTAAAATATATCATATATAATTAAAAAAATCACTGGGGTCATTTGATATATTCAATAATTCACTGGGGTCATTTATACATTTATTATCTAAATGGAGTAAAATACATCATATATAATTAAATAAGTGGGGTCATTTGACCCCACTGAAGACAACGTACGTCCGTCATCGCCACTCAACACGACCCTCACGTCGGCGGCGAGATTGAGCAACACTGACTGTAGGGGACGTCGCAGCTCGCTTACCAAATTGAAGCTAACTTGTGTTGGTACCATTTATTTATCTATTGCTTGTAATATACTTATGTTTAAGCTATCATGAGCTAATGGAATATGGAATTGGATGAGTTTGGCGGTTCAATAAATTGGTAAGCTGCTACCAGTCTACTAGAATCTGGAATTGAACTTGGTTAACAGAGCAGCAGTAGTAGGAGTAATAAATTATAAAACATTTAATTATAATGTGTCAAGTTACGTGTCCGGCTGACCATCTATTTGATAACCGAACTCGCTATGCTAATATTCCCGATGTGTTAGTAAATACTTAAGTTCATACTTATATACCACTCAAACATTTCATTCTTATCCTATATAGGACTGAAGTTTACATAAAATGCCTAGTATAGTTTGAAATTCATAACTTTACCTTAAACTCTCTTTAGATTGAGTCTGTTTTATAAATCTCAAACATCTAGAAAGACTGATTTTAGTATGCATGAGACTAATTTCAAACTATTTTCAGTCAAGAATTATCTGGATAAAGTGATTTTTTTTTTTTTTTTAAAGTTTACTTGTGTTGTGATTCCTCGTTTCTCTAAATGCAAGGTTGTGTTTGACTTCCCTGAATTCCCTTATAAAATAAAATGCCTTGAGGGCTCTCATTTTTTTTTTCCGCCACGATGGGCGATTGCCCCACATTGGGAAGAGAGAACACCCTAGATAAGGTAGAATAAAGTTTACCGCACACAGGCGGAGTGTATCAAACTCGGGACCTCTCGGTCACGGGCCGGCCAATGCCCCACTGGGCTATTGGCCTCTTTGATGAGGGCTCTCATTTAAAAGTACCTTTTTTTTGGTAAATTAGTTCATTGATGATCACCTAAAAGGAGAAAATTATAATATATGACCGGCATGTGGGACGGGCTCCATAGCGCTCTCACGTGAGTTGTGACGGGATTTACTTTGCAGGTAGACTCCACTCCAACTTATGTGATATGGCCAAAGGATCAGTCCCACAAGGCCGGATCCATGCCAAAGTCACCCCTAAGAAGATTGGAGATATGGTATCCAAAAATACTTGAATTCCAATCAGCTAAGGTTTTGATCTGCCCAAAAAAATCTGTTCGTTTTGACAGTGTAGTTGACTTCTTTCTTCTTCTTCTTGGTTCTTGTGGTAGTATTAGTAGTTGACTTTTGCCCTTCTGCCGTTTGCATGCAAGAGTGTCTCAAACGTATGGATGATGAAATAAACCTGTTTTTCTTTCATCAGTAATTTTAATAATATTATTGTCAATAGAAGAAAATGTTATAAATATTCTTAAATTATTTTTGTTTTTTTATGCAAATAATAATCATTATTTTTTAATTTGCTTTTTTTTACATACAATAATTACTTTTGGGTAACTATAAATATCCCGCCGTCATATGACTCGGTGTTTCCAACGGAAATCAACATCGAATCTATGATGATTTTTTTTTTGGAAAACACCGAGTCATGCAATGACGGGATATGTATAGTTGCATGAAAACTGACCATCTACAAATAAAGTCTTTCTAAGTTCTAACGTATTCTCTCAGAACACGCATTAATTTAGATAAAGTACATAATATATATTATATATATATATATATCAAAATCTAAAATCTTATTAAAAATTGTAACTTAGAGGGAATAGTAAAATTATAGTACTATATACAATAACTTAATCCGTATTACTATATGGTGCTTCCAAATTAACATTAAAAATAAATAAAATAAAAAAGAATCACGTTTTTTTTTTTTTTTTGCTAAGTAAAAATAAAGAAAAAAGAATCACGTTACGTGACCAAAAGCTATAAATTGTTGGTGGGGCCGTTCACCGAACTCTAACCAGCTAGCTAGTCTTATTACGATCATCTTCATCATTTACTATATCATTTCACAAAAAAAATCAAATCCTATAAACCAATTTTCAAGAAATTGCAATAACTTCTCATATCAAATTCAATTTAAAAAAAGACCCCAAAAATCTCAATTTTTTTTTGGGGGTGATCATCTTTAATTTTTGCAAGAGAAAGAAGCTCCTCCTCTTCACTGTCAAAAGCTCTTCTTCTCAACCAACCTCATTGAATGCATGGAAAATTAAAGACTTGGGCTCCCCTTTACCTTCAATAATTTGTTGGTGAGAGATAAAGTCACTTCTTCCCTTGTTTCTTTTTGGATTATATTACCAAGTTTCTAAATTGTCAGTATTTGATTTCTTATTTTTTTCCCGATAAACTGATATTTTTCTGAATTACAAATTAGATACTCGAATATTACAGTTATTACCTGAATATCGAATGGCGAGTAATTTTTTGTTTTGAGCAGTGTTTTGTGTCTGTATTTAGCTTAATTTCTTCAACTGTCTCCCACATAGTGCATTTATGAAGAATGCATCTAATGGTTAGATCATTCATCATCGTCATCATCTTTTTTTTCTGTCATAAAAGAGAATTAATAGTTATTCTTCAGTTTCTTTTCAGCATGATTTGAACTTTCGACTTATCGGTTGAAAATAAAGCTTCTTACCACTTGAACTGCGCTGCACTTCGTTGTCCATCATCATCAAAAACACTGAAACATGATCAAATTCAAAAAACAGACTGTCCATAGTAATTGCTCTTCTCAACCACTACTATAAAACCCTCATTTCCCCACCATTCATTTTTGCATTCATTATCCCATTTCTCCTTCAACCCCTTCATTTCTTCATCACTTCATTCATCCGTACAACTCTACCCAAAAAAAATTTTAAAAAAAAATCCAAAAGGGTCTCTAAAGATATGGATATTTCTATTGCTTTGTTTTTGTTTACTGGGGTAACTTTATATTTGCTTTGGTTTACTTTCATTTCGAGGCCGTTTAAGGGCCCGAGAGTTTGGCCCGTACTGGGAAGCCTTCCAGGCCTGATCGAGAATTCCGATTGTATGCATGAGTGGATCGCTGATAACCTCCGCGCGTGTCGAGGCACGTACCAGACATGCATATGCGCAATACCATTCTTGGCCCGGAAGCAAGGCCTCGTGACGGTCACGTGTGATCCGAAGAATTTGGAGCATATACTCAAGACCCGGTTTGATAACTACCCGAAAGGTCCGACTTGGCAAGCTGTTTTTCATGATTTTCTTGGTCAAGGGATCTTCAATTCCGATGGTGACACGTGGCTTTTTCCAGCGTAAGACGGCTGCACTCGAGTTCACCACCAGGACTTTGAGACAAGCCATGGCTCGCTGGGTGAACCGCGCCATTAAACAAAGGTTCTGCCCCATTTTGAAGTCGGCTCAGGTTCAAGCCAAACCTGTTGATTTGCAAGATCTTTTACTTCGGCTCACTTTCGATAATATATGTGGCTTGGCTTTTGGCAAGGATCCCCAGACTTTGGCACCGGGGCTGCCCGATAACAGCTTTGCCTCGGCTTTTGACCGAGCCACCGAAGCTTCATTGCAACGCTTCATTCTCCCGGAAGTTATTTGGAAGCTAAAGAGATGGCTTCGACTCGGCTTGGAAGTCAGCTTGAGCCGTAGCGTTAAACATGTCGATGAGTACTTATCAAGTATAATAAACGCGCGTAAGCTTGAGTTGATGACTCAGCAGAAAGATGGGGCCCAACATGATGACTTGGTATCAAGGTTCATGAAGAAAAAAGAAACATATTCCGATAAATACTTGCAACACGTGGCACTCAGTTTCATCCTAGCTGGACGTGACACGTCATCAGTAGCCTTGAGTTGGTTCTTCTGGTTGACCATGCATAATCCAACCATCGAAGAGAAAATCCTTATCGAAATATGCACGGTCCTGATAGAGACACGTGGAGATGACGTGTCAACCTGGGTAGACGAGCCCTTAACCTTCGAAGAAGTAGATCGTTTGGTTTACCTAAAAGCTGCATTATCGGAAACTCTCCGATTATATCCATCGGTGCCGGAGGACTCGAAACATGTGGTCTCCGACGACATTTTGCCGGACGGAACATTCGTTCCGGCTGGATCGTCGGTGACGTATTCGATATATTCCGCCGGAAGGATGAAGTCGACGTGGGGAGAAGATTGCCTCGAATTTAGACCGGAGAGATGGTTAAGTCCGAACGGGAAGAAGTTTATAATGCACGATTCTTTCAAGTTCGTAGCTTTTAATGCCGGACCGAGGATTTGTTTGGGTAAGGATTTGGCGTATTTGCAGATGAAATCGATAGCGGCGGCGGTTTTGCTCCGCCACCGGCTGACGGTTGTGCCAGGTCATCGGGTGGAGCAAAAGATGTCGTTGACTTTATTTATGAAGTATGGACTTAAAGTACATTTGCATCCCAGAGATCTAACGGCCATTGTTCCGAGTATCAAATAAGCCTTATTCTTTTACTTAGCAAAAAAAAAAAAAGCCTTATTCTTTTTTTTCTCTCTTTTAAAAAAGAACGATCAATAGTGGTTCTGCAGTTTATTTTCAGCATGACTCGAATCTCCACTGATCGATTGAAAGTGAAGCATCTAACCGTTTGAGATGGTTCATTATCAAATAGGTCTTATTCTGTTTATTATTTTCAATTCAAAATTATAGATTCAGATTCGACACTCCATAAAATACAGGTTACATTGGGACAACTAAGGTGGTTGATGAATGAATGAATGTGGTTAATGAAGAAAGGACCAAGGAGGCTATGCTATGCTGCTGTGGGGCTAAGGTTCACGTGGAGGATTAAATTTTTGGACGGTAATTCTTTAATGCATATTTTTGGACTGACTTAATTTCCAAGTGAAGTGAATTGGGAGTGCATTTTCATTCATTGCACATGAAAAAGATAGGAAGTATAATCAATTTGAAGTTGAGATAAAATTTCTACCATAAACAGGTTTCCCTGCATTAGTTTCAATTTTCAACTACCCTACACCTCCTCCACCTTCATGTAATTTTTGTATCGTTTTCTTTTATCCATTTTTTTTTAATTTTAGAATTCTTTGTATTTGTTGTTCCTTGCAATTCTTTTTTGTTTTGTTTCTTTTGGTCACTCAATCATAGTACCATTCTTGTGAAACTGATCCCGTAGCCATCTCATGAAGCCCACATTTGCAGATAAGTCACAACCAATTCATGTGAAGGGCTCTGGGACAAATATCACAAGAACGGTCATAGTATTGAATTTTTTCCTTCTTTAGGTGTTCTATTCATATATCAAATATTCTTTTGTTTTTATAATTTTTTATTCGTCTCACCTTTTAGTTAAGATATTATTACTATTCACTCATTTAAGAATGTACCAAAGTTATTGTCCGAATTAGAATAGTAATATGTCCATTCCAGAAGCAGAAAAGTGAACTTCAGAGCAGGATTTAGGCATCTCTGAAAGACCATAAAGCTGCTGTCTGGAATGCCATAAACAAAGGACAGTTATTGCGAGAAAGGAAAAAAAAGGCACTTAAAGCAAGCTGTAATCAACACATTGTGCTCCATGTGGCCTAATAATGTTCACATTGTTGCACTGAGTATGATTGAATTGAGTCCAAGTCTTACATTACCGGTATCAATCTTACACTAATCTCAAACCCAAACCAAATTCTCCATGGATTAGTGCTTGAGGTTTCATTTTTAGACTCATTCCAAAGAGAGTAACAGTCTCAGTTTAACTGCTAGGGTGAGACGAGATTATGGAGGGCAAATTATATAGTGTGAGGTCTTTTGGATTCAACAAATTTAAAAAGAAGCAAAAAGATTAGCCTTCTCAATTTGGTCTGAAGAAAAGCCAAGTTAACATGTTCATGAAATTACAGAATCTGAAAAGTACTTGCTCTATGATTAATACAAATTACTCCGACATAATCATGCACTTTAATCTCCAATGCAATGGGTGAACAAAAATATTTTGCGGCAGCTTCTATCCTGAGGTTGTTCAGTTACACCCAACAAAAAAAAGATTACATTAGGAAACAAACCTGTAGGAAGTTTCTTTTTGAGTCGATCCGAGCAGCATTTCAAGGGACCAAATCTGGGGTTCGGATTTGTATACGGCCCAGATTCATTGCCATTTTTCTCTTTTTAGGCAAGTTATTCACTGGTTTACTCTTGAACTACACATAGTTTCACACATTCTCTGCATCATTTACTAATCGGTCTTATTTGTGATGCCAAACACGTTTCTGACCTTTCCCAACTATGTCTAGTCTATAACCTTTTCTCCAGTTGAAAATAAGTTCCAAACTAATGTGCCTACCAAGTATAATGCAACCGCCACTTTAAACACATCGTCCCAAGAACCTAAGCAAATTACAAAGATCGTCTTATCAGTTCAAGGGAGGAATTGCACTAAATGACCTGATCGAGAAGGAAAATCTAGCTGAAGAACAATGATGAGGGAGGATTGACCATACCTCTTTGGAGTATGTATCCAGTTGCAGCCGTGCCAAAGACACCAGCTAATACTCCTGCTGTGTTTGATAACCCTAAGAGCACTCCCTGTACAGGAAAAATCATCAGACTCTCACATATTTTTTCAAAGGGTTAGCGAGTAAAGGTGGAGCTTCAGGCAAGGCAGGTTTCAGAGTTTTGGAAATTCTGGTATAAGATCATATGTATAGCGGATATAATTGATATTGCAGAGTTTAAGTACATGAGTGCAGGTCTAAGTGAACAATTGCATTTGCTCAGAAAATGTCCCACATGGTTATCTTTGATAAGTTACCAATAATTAGAAATTGCATTGATAAGATAACGTTAACTCACAGCATAGCGAGGCCCTATATCCTGATGATTCGAATAGAGGCCAGACTGTGAGAAGGCATCTGATCCCTGTTAAAATTGGAAAAAAGAAAATCCAATATCAGATTCAGCTGTAAAATTTTAGAGGAAAATATAATGAGCTGCTACAAAATTTATTCAGACCTGGCTACATGCCATGCACAGTACAGCCATAGCCGGAGTCTTGACGTTACTCAGTTGTGTGAGAAAGAAAGCTGGCCCTAGAAACCCAATTGACTGCATGATCTGCAGAATTCCAAGCACTCCATAAGAAAGATTCTAAGAGATTGTAAACAGAAGTTAATGGTCCCAGAATGCCTGTTTGAGCATGCACATTTTTATCTATATAAAACAAAGACATCTGGCCCTCTTCTCAGAAAATGAAGGGTCCTTTAGAAAATATATTTGAACGGGCAAGGTATCAAAGTTGGATCCTCACCTTACGAACTGATGTTATTGAGAGGCCTTTGCTGACTAACGTATCTGCAATCCAACCTCCTATATTAGCAAAGACGGCCATGGTTAGCCATGGTAGTACGCACAGAAGCCCAGATTCTGTGAGGTTGAACTTCAAAACCTGGATAAAAACAAGGGATGGCAAAAAGCGCAAGTTACACAACAATTGTTTGGCTTTATACTTGTAAATTGTACTTGAATTACTTAAACACTTTTCCATCAAATCATAGTAAAGGTATCTAAACAGGAGTTTTTTTTTGTTAGGGCCCGCACACGAGTGGGGGAAGGGGGAGGTTCCTGATGCTTATTTGTTTAATGCATCAGAGTCAAGTTTAAAAAAGGATTAGCATGTCTTACTAACACAAATATTTTGATTTTTTATCAGAAAAGATATACTTCAACCTACTGGCTGAATAACCCTTAATAATTACTACAGTCATTTTTACCTGCTAAAATGTAATTTTTTTTCTCTAGCAATCCATGATTTAGCAAGCGCTAGAGTTTACTACTGAATTATCTACTTAGTGCTAGTACCATGTACACGAGACAAATTATACCAATAAAAAGCATAGGAAACTAGTAGATCAAAATATCTTCACATATTTTGAATGTCAATGCTGCAATGCCCCAGAGACCTGATTATAATAAGTTGGCATCCATGTTAAAAGAATAAAAGTTCCCCAATTGTGGCAGAAATGGGAGATGATAAGAGCCCAGACAGCTGGTTTGGATAAAATTAATTTCCACGGAATGGAAGAAACTGATTCTTTGGAGATGTTGCCTCCCAAAATAAACGTCTTCTCCTCTGCAGTAATGTCTGGATCTTCACTAGGAGAGCTATATGCCTAGAAGAAGGAAAAGTTGAAAATTTTAGAGAATATCATGGCATGAAAGTCAAAGTCCTAAGACATTAAACAAGTAGATACACACACTGTGTCTGTGGGTGATCATCTCATCCAGAATTCAAATGGGTTGAATGAACTTGATTATATTATTTCAATTTCTATAGTGTATCTGCGGCGATAGCATAGAACTTTTCGGCGTCTTTGTAAGTTGAATGAAACTAATTTGTTATTATTAAATTTCAATTTCAAGAGCTACATGAAGAGCCTGATTTTCTGCAATACATACAATTCGAACAGAACAGACAAAAGATGTTAATTTCATGCATAACATTACAGATGAGCAAAATTAGTTAATCGGGATTCTCTCTCTCTCTCTCTCATTTTACAGGTGAAATGCCTTACTTGAAAAAGGTAGCAAAAGGAAGTGAAAACTTACTTTGCTAAGCCACAATGCAAGCCAGATGCTTCCCATAGAACCAAAGGAGTAGAAGACAGATGGCCACCCAAAGTAGTGAATTAAAATGGGAGAGAAAGCCAGACCTGTAACGGAACCAAGATACATTCCACTGTACACTAGTGCAAGTGATCTGCTTCTTTCAGAGACAGGAATCCACTTAGAAAGTAGATTATTCATGGCAGGCATAGCAACACCCTGATAACAAATCACACTTTTTCTTAGCATGTATATGGGAAGTTATACTAGTACAAACAGTTCAGACATATTTAGATATTATTATTCATAAGTGAAGAATGATTTAAACAATATCACAACACTATAGAACTGAGTGCTTCTTGTGCATGGATTCAACCTAGTACAATAAACTATTTGGACAATTTAGCAAAACAAAAAATATTTGGACATGCAGCACACAAACAAGTAATTCCAGTTTTATAAGCTCTGTGCAAATAAAACTTCTCAAACATCCAAAGCATACTTGCCCACATAAAGCAGTCAAATGAGTCTGTTGGTCTAGGGGTGCATTCTTAATAGATGACTTCGCATGGGATATAATGCATGTAATTTCAGTTCAACCGGGCGGGGGCGGGGGGGGGGGTGGGGGGGGGGTGGGGGGGGGGAAGATATAAGAAAGGTCCTTTCATCAACCGAACAAAAAGAGTCAAAATTTGGTTCTCTCAAGGGCCAAGAGATATCCTGTGGTTCAGCAGATGATAAATGCCCCAAGTAAATTATAACACTCTGCTCCAATGATCATAAGATTTGAAATCTTATATAACAACTTCTAGACATAGCTCAACTAAGAAAACAAGTGAAAGATAACAAAGGAAAAAAGACGATGATCCAGACAACATAAATATGCTAAAAAAAAATTTAAAAAACATTTTTACCAGTCCCTTGAGCAATAGGTGAACAGAAGATCCTAACCTCGCCAATTCCCATGAATGCACGCATTATAAGTAAGAAAGGTAATCCCATCCTTGCAGCAATGGGTGTCAAAATTGTCGCAATCGACCACCAGACAACTCCGAAACCCAATACTAGTTTGCCACCAACTTTATCTGCCCATATGCCTCCAACAATCTTCATGAAGGGAAAGTTCATTAGCGAAGAAGATGCTTAATGAGGGATAGTACCAGAATGAGAAAAAATAAAACAAAGCAAAACAAAATGATTAAGATGGCAGACTAAGAAATGCAGGTTGGCTTGTCCAGTAAATGAAGCAAATGATTTATCCATACTGTAGGAGCAGTAATTTGAACAACAGTAATACAATGAAAAAAATCTAACAGCAAAAGTACCAGAGATCCAGAGTCAAGATGCAATAGTGATGATCCACATATATAAGTACTTGAGCTATTAGATATTTAATATCTAAATTTCAGCTGAAATAAAATTGTATGACATCCATGACAACCTGAGAGCAGATGTACTTACTTCTATAGCCAAATATCTTGATAGCACAAAATTCAAGTTTACCTGTGTGAGCAAATAGCCCCAGAAGAAAGAAGACTGGATAAGACCAACTGTTGCACTATTCCAATTGAATTCCTTTGACATTGGAAGTATTGCAATGCTCATGTTCACCTGAGATTAGAAAAATAAACTAGTTAGGCCGCCATAGATATTTTAATTTAAGCTTATTATCCTCTACAAGGAGAAGCCGTGGTAATGAAATATTATGCCATCAGAACTTCATTTTACAGATTGATACGAGTATGCTAGATTGAAGAACTTCAATAGGTCCAGGAAACAAAAGACAAAAGGAAAAAAAAACCAGAAACCACTTACACGGTCCATGTTGCACAACAAAAATGAAGCAAAACAAAGCAGCACTATCACCCAGCGTTTCGGAAATTGTTCCCACCAAGGTTTTGGTTGTTCAAACCCTTCAAGTAAAACAACTTCACCATCCGGCGTTACAAGAGAATCCAGTTTTGGTTCTGTTATGTCAAATTCTTCTGATTTGTAGTCAGCTCGGATCCCATTAACTGTAGCATGCTTTGACTGATGATGCAGCCCGTCAACAAAACCAAAAAAAATCAACTTTCTTGGTCGAATCCAACTGTTTTGGGAGCAACTAGAAGCAACGTTGCAGATCCCTCTGGATCTTCTTTGAGGACTACTGATCTTGTAGTTGTCAGAAATTCGATAGACCATTGAAAGAGGATCATAGCCATCAATGCTAATTATTGATTTTGAGTTTGCTCCTTTCGAAGGACCAACAGGATTGAAGGATAAACTATATAGGCATCTACGTGATGAAGAGTTTACACATGGAATATATAATCTATTGTAACATATCTTTCTAGGAGCATATAGTGATGCATCTAAGCCGAACCTCTCTCCTCGAATGGATAACTTATTTTGTTCGGCTTTATGTACTCGTCCTGCCAGAAAAAAAGTACATATTAGTATCAGTACATTATCCATCATTTCAAGCAAGGAGGATAATCAATAGGAAATAGGAAATACACTATATATAATACAAAAACCAATGCCTTAATTCTTCATACGAGTGCTACAACATAGAGAACAGAGAATGTTCATATTCTCAAAATCAAATTCTATTCTGTAATTCAATACAGCAGTAAATCAAAGCTTAGGATAACTTCATTTCCAAATATGTAAATCAAATTCTCTTCTACTTTTTGAAGACAATTCAGTTCCAGCGGCGCATAAGTGTGTGGAATCAACAGCATTGAGCTCAGTCTATTTCTTCTTTTATTTCTTTATGCGTAAATCAAATTCTGTTCTACTTTTTGAAGATAATTCAGTTCCGATAACGCATTGAGCTCAGTCGATTTCTTCTTTAATTTCTATACGCATAAATCAATTTCTGCTCTACTTTTTAAATATAATTCAGTTCCAGTAACGTATTGAGCTCAGTCTATTTCTTCTCCCGGAAAAATTCAAAAAATGAGCAAAATCTATTTCCAAATCATTACAGAGAATCCAAAGCAACAGAATCAATTATGCATGTAACAATTTCTCGGAAAACAGAAGCAATTCATAAATGTTGCAGAATCTAAATATGAGCTCCGTAGTTCCGATAACGATTAATATCCACACATATAATTACTAGCGATAAACAGATAAGTTTGGAAAGAAATTAGAACCTGAACCAATGAAGGAACCAAAATTCCGGCTGGAAACTACGGCGCCAATTGCCATTCCGACCGACGATTCTCAGATAAATCAACAGCTCAGAAAATTCAACAAATTAAATGAGCTCTTCAAAATTAAGCTTGTATTTATGGTAAATCTACAGCCTAAACCATAATTTGAAATTCCTCTGGTTCCAAGCTTTCTCTCTCTAGAAAACAATAGTAGAGCAAACTGGATAAACAAACCAGAGCAAACTACTACTAGTAGGAGTTGTATTTTTCTGGTTTTTAGCGGGAAAAATATCTGAGTGGTAATCGATATAATAGGGAGGGGTTGAGAAATTGACACGTAGAATTTTAATCCTCTCTTATGTGAGCTTGAATAAAAAGTCCATGTTACCCTTCCTTGTTGTGCTGATTCGATATTTATTTTTTTTTGGAGTAAATGATCATTTGTGGCACTAAATTTATTTACATATTTCTATGGTACTAAATTATTTTTAATTAATTATATCACTCGTCTATTTGCGAATGTCAAATAGTATACAAACATCATTTTTTTAGTGTTTTTCAGCCAAAGTTGGCACATGACTTTCATGGCAAATTATTGAAGGGAAAAATTGGAACTTCGCAATAACTCAGTGATCCGTGAGTTAAATATTTGACCCGATTTTAGCCCATGAGTTAAAGATTTGAGTGAAATAGTTAAAAATTGGGTCACAGACCAAAATTGGGTTAAAATTTTTAACTTACGAATCACTAAGTTATTGCGACGTTCTAATTTTGCTCCTCAATACTTTGCACATGAAAGTCACGTGGTAACTTTGACTGGAAAATACTTAGCAAAAAAAAAAAACTTTGACTGGAAAACAACAAAAAAAAAAAATGATGGTTGTTTATTATTTGACACTCGCAAATAGATGAGTGATACTATAATTAACTAAAAAAATAATTTAATATCATAAATATTAAATATTCATTTACTCTTTTTTTTTTTTAAATCTAACGAGAAATAAGTGTTTTGAATTACGTTGGTGGATATATTATTTTGATATTTTCTAATGAACACTTTACGGGGCTGGGGGAGGGGGGACATGGGAATCGAACGCAGGACCTTCCTGCGTCCTCGGCCGTTTTCCACGGGTGAAAATCCTCTGTCCCCGTCCGTGTATGTCCCTGTGTCCCTAACCAATCAGAATTTACTATATAAATATTTGTTTTCGATTATATATACTGCATGGTGAATTGTGATTGGTTGAGGACTGTGAGCATATCTGAATGGGAGACAGAGGATTTTTCTGCTGTTTCCAGCTGTACGTGCAGACTCCCACGTCTAATGAACACTTAATTTGTATTTGCAATATTGCATACAAGAATACGGAAAAACATGTATCTACAACTACTAAACGTAAAATTAACATCGCATATTTAACAAAAACATTTGTTTCGTACGTGATCTGAAACAATGTTGGAAATGCAAAGGGTATTTTGGTATCAGAAATAAAAATAGAATAAGAAATGAGAAGATACGAGAAGTAGATTCCTCCTTTTTGGTATCAGGAAATTTCGAACCGTCTGTTTCGGATCGGACGTGGAATATTCTTATTCGAACACGTTGTGGCTTTTTTTGTTTGATTGATGGGCTAACTACCAATTTATTGTGACAAAAAATTCATTGTCACCATTTTGAGTTTTTTTTTTATGAATAAAAAATTAATTATTAATAATAAAATGACTGGAGACATTACAACCTGAAACGTTCTCAAACTCTTTCTCTAATACAACAAAAGAGAGGAGTTGAGAAAAGAAGAAAATCAAACAAGATAGAAAATAAAAGTTATACAAGGTAACAGATAATAATCCACACCCCAAATAACTTATGTGAGAAGCAAACTAAAACTACTACTAATAATTTAATAAACAAACAAAAGATAGTCCTATCTGCAATATCTTCATCACCATTTTCGAACTCCAAAAACAAACACTTAGTTTCAACATCTTTCGTAGATAACGATTCAAAAGAATATGGGCGTATCAACAATCTAAAAAATCGCTTAGAAAAGAAGTGGAAACTCAAGAAATGGTCCAGATCAAAACTGGGTATCCATATCTTACCACCAACTAGCCGATCTAAGAAGATTGACAAAAGATCTCGCCCCAAAGTCTTGAATCTTAATGAAAAACGCATTAGAGAAAATTCATCGATGTTTGTAGCCAAAAGGAGGTGTGAGGACACCAAAAAAGGGTGGAGAATGGCTAGATCCAACCAAGGTCCGGCAAAAGGAAGAAGAGAACAAGGAGAAGATATTTGTATAGAGAGAATTTTGAGGAAAGGGATGGGGGATCATTAATTTCACTATCATTCACCATTTTGAGTTTTTTCTGGTGTTGTTTATCCCGTATTTATTTTTTTCCTATTAATTTCACTATTTTTTATATGTTATAATTTTTTAGATAGTAAAAATATGAAATTGAACATCAAACGCAAATAGAAGATTCCTAGACGTTTGTATTTCCTTGGACCATGATGTTCTACTATAAAATATAATTTTACACAGGGAGCCGCTATTGTCACTTTCATATTTGTTAATGACACTCTAATTTTATTTATTTCTTGATGGACAAAGATGCCCTCTCTTCACCTATTCATTTATATTATTATTTCAGTGTTTGAGGCAATTAAGTATTGGATTAATTCCGTTTGAAAAATTATTCATGTACAAATATAAACATGATTGAAAGTATTTACTATGAACCAACTGTGCCGGTGTTAATACATGTTGAGTAATATTATTAGTACATTAAAAATTATACTAAATAAAGTAATATTATTAATGTATTAGTGAATGTATTAAAAAATATAGTAAAAGATTTAGAGTCATATTTGGAACCGTAAAAGATACAGTAATGAAGTTGGACTTTGATTAACACAAGTTTTCTGATACTTGGGGAGCTGTTTAGATGACTCCGTTCTTCAAGAATTACCAATTTTCACTTAGACGTAGATGTGGTGTTCAGTATCAAACATTTGTTAATTAATTTGGTGCAATTAAATAAATAATGTGATATGTTGGAAGGAAATTCTACAAATTCAACAATACTATAATACTAATCTTTTACACGTTGTCTTGAACTCGAAAGTTGCGAGTCGCAAATGTAATAAATTAAGTTACAAAATATTAAAACTTGCGTGCTAGATTTAGTTACACAGTTGATTAATCCCCTTTCATTATTATTTCAAACCCTGAATTGTTTATATAAGAAGCTGAAACAAAAAATAAATTGTGTTGAATAAAATCACATGTAATCAAAATGAACTAATAACTAAAGCAGGTTATCAATTTATTTGACAATAATTAAAATAGAAGAGCTAATCTAGGCAACGTGAACACATCATTATAACACAAATTAAAAATTTTGTTTTTCCACAAATCATAAAATTGTACTGCCTGATCTTCCCCCAATCACAACCCATATCAAAAGACACAAATACCCTCCAACACAAACAAACCAAATATACTAGAAATCATACTTTCCCACCTTAATTGGGAAAAAATCGTCTATAGTAGGTGATGTTTATACGTCTGTATCAACCATTCACAATTTACCACGTGAATATATTTAAATTTCACTTCTTCAGAAGTTATTATTCACGTGACGAATTATGAGTAATTGGGAAAAACATAAAAACATCAGCTGAGGAAAAACAATTTTTTTTTCACATTAATTTATAGCCCAAATTAATAAAAAAGACTATTATTATTCAAGTAGTATCATTACCATTACCATTTGCATTTGCTGCTGCTTTCTTGCCATACATTGACTCCACTCTCCCATCATTTCCACCAAGCAACATATACTTATCTTTCCTGGTCAATTGAGTACATTCAAATCCCAAAACTCCAGCAATTCTTTTCTGAACATGATTCGCCACTTCAATGGCCGATTTCCCGCCCGCCTTAACCGTCATTTCCTCAGGCAATTTCTCCAAGAAATTAACTTCATAAGTCGGCCTAGGGTTCATGAAAAAGAAGTACGGATCCCAGAACTTTACCCCGCGAACAGTGGTCCCATTAAACATGTTCTGTTTAAGGTTGACTGCCACGGGTACAATCCTATCACTAAGTTCTGCAAACAAAGCGCTGAATCTTAGAAGATAAGGTTCACGACAAGTGGTTCCTTCGGGACAAACCACTAGGTCGCCTTTCTCTAGAATAGACTTTATCATGGCCGCGTCGCGTTCGCGATCGCGAGTCAAAGCAACGGCTGGGATTGGCGAGAGAAACCTGGAGAGCTTGCTGACGCTGTAAGTGACGGTAGAGACTTTACGACCGAGGGCAATGGCGATGACTATGGGGTCGAGAGCGGTTCGGTGGTTGCAGACGTAGAGGTTGCCGGGAGTGCCGCGTGACGGCGGAGGCGGTGGGTTGCCTTTGATAACTAAGTTGATGCCAAGCATGGGATAAGTGTAACGGACGAGGCGTTCCGGTAAAGGGAGATTGAAGTATACGCGGAAAATGGAGAGTGCAAATCCAAATGGTAGCCATATGTAGGTGATTAAGGCGTTTAGTGGGTCCGGACGCTGGACTAATCTGCCATCGTGAAAAATTAGTGGGGATTTTAACCGATCCAACGGTACTGGATTTGGTCTTTTGCTAGGGTATACCATGTAGCCTTCCTGCATTTTCAATAATGATTGAAAATAGTGAAAAAAACACATTTAAAAAAAAGAAATTGACTCTAACAACTAAAAAAAATAACTACATTATTAAGAGAAATGTACCAAATTATTTATTATTACTTTATAAACCTTTATTCGTTTAATTTGCTCAAATAATGAATGAAACATTAATTAATAGTGACTCTTTATTCTTTAAGCACCATCACTTTGTAGCAATGTCAAAAAAGGTATGTCTAGATACAACTAATTCGGTTGAAATTTTAAGGCAATTTAGTTAATCTGACAAGAATTTTTGTAAATACATACTCCCTCCATTTTATAATATAACTTGTTTATTACATGTAATAAAAATTAAGAAATAAAAAAAAATGTATTTTTTAATCAAAATATCAATATTACTATCTTAAATAGATTTAGTAGTATATAAATTATATTTAACGGAGTAATATTGATATTTTAATTAATAAAATACTCTATTTTTATTTTATTAATTTTTTTTAAATATTCTAAACGACTTATATCATGTAAATTGACATAATTTAGGACGAATGAAGACATTAATGATCTTCAAAACACAGTAGTTGAAAGTTGTAACGAGATTGGATAAGATTGTCGGCAAGATTAAGAGGTTGGTGCAATACCTTTATCCTCCACAGCTACCAAACAACTAACAACATTAAAGCCATTGGTGTTGACCGTATTTATTAGTCACTCACTGGACCTCAAGAAATTACTGCTCTCTAATCTAAAACCTTGAAATTTTGCAGTCCTGGTCTTATGAGGAACAGTAAAATATTCGCACGTACATAACGTTTTAAAATACGTGCTTTTAAAACACATATAAAATTATAACAGGTGTCTGTTTTAAAATTAATATTATGTCAAAATTTTAATCTGATGGTCGAAAATAACTGTAGAACGAGTTAAATTTCGCACCAGATCCACAGCGGAAATTTTGGCTCTTAAGAATGTGCAGACACATGCCTCTGCTCACCAATTCAAGGACTGACCTACTATTTGGCATCTCATCGCTGAATGGTACTCGGTAAATAAATGATTTTGCCTTTACCTCAACCACTCTATTTATGGCAGCGGCTACAGTGCATTAAAAAAAAATTCAATATATACTAAATTTTTTTAACAGAGGTTAAAGAATTTTAGATATATGTGACATTCTTTCTATATATTTTTTTAGGAAAAATAATTTATTCTTAGAATTTTAGGGATAGAAACTCTAAACCCCCAAATTGAGAGTGTTGAATGACTATCTCACCCCCTGCTGGTATAAGGGATTCACCCAACTATAAGGGTAAAACAATCCAAAAAAACTATTTTAGTCAATCTTTTAGCCAATAATTCTAATAGCCTAGCAATATCCATTTTTTTATTAACACATTTACTAAGACATATGACAAATATTTTACGCAACAATTACAAAATCACAATACTTGTTTGCTAAAAAAACCTGAATCGTTAATTTTTTTATCAAGCAATCAAAAAATATTCGATATATACTGATTTTTTTTTTCAACCCCATATGCAGACACTCTATTTATTGACACAAAGTCACATCTCAATCACCTACTATTGGATAACCACTTGTTTAATTTTACAAATCCAAACAAGAAGATAGGAAAAATGGGCAAAAATCCTATATTCCATTTCCCACAAACAGATCATTGTCTTGTGTTTACTTTTTCTCTACGAATTTTATTATTTCTTTTAGGTTATAAATTTTTAATTAAAAATTTACACATGTTAATTTTTTATTAGTGAAATAGGGAACGAAACACATAATGTGGACAGAAAATTTCTATCGGGGAAAATGATATATCTGGTCCCAAAAAATTAAGATCTCAACATAATATGATCTATATAAAAAAATAAAACAAAAATAATTGGGACTAAGAATCCTAAAAAACTTACAATACTTGAGGTGAAGATCCCACTGATGTGAACTTATAAGTTGTTTGAAGAATTTAATGACGGAAGAAAAACTTTATGGAACATAACGTGTTGCTATTTATACCATTAGGGATCAAATAAATGGGAAATACCTAACACTTTTAATTCCTTCAAGTAATCACTCACAATTCTAAATCAATAAATATTAATAACATTTCACGCAACCGTTTGATTTGATCAGAAATTAAATCCCATTACAAACAGGCAGTTTAATTTTATATTGCTATTTTGCGTCATTCTTTCTATATATGTTAAAATCTACGTTATCATGCTTTCAACACTAATACGTTAGCTGAGATTTTTGCCAACCTAGATAATAATAGTTTTATGCCAATTGATTGAAACATGCACTTCTCATGAACTTCTCTAGTAAGACCACTAATATCTTGTCTTGCCAGAAGTAATAATAAATCAGAACATTTCACAACATCTAGATGCAGCACAACACATGAGGATGTGTGATTTCGAAAGTAATTTTAGATCACCATGTTCTTTTTTTCCTTACATCAAGAATTAGACGCAACATAACACATGAGAATGAGAAAAATTACTAAGAGAAAAAACAAACAGGGCCCTCGATTTTATTGTTTTATTTGACATTACATATGTGAATCTAATTCGCGACCTATGATCTGATAAAAAATGTTAAATAACATACTCAGTTACAATCTTATCCTAATTAAGTTACTTGGGCTCTTTCCTTTTGCAAGCCGCACCCGTGTCGACACGATACAATATGTGTATGAGTGTGAGATCCTTAATGGGTATGGTAAAAAAGTTATTGGGTACTTTGACCAAGACTAGGTGCATCTCCGATGATAATCTTCCTCATCCTATCAATAGTGAGGAGGATATCATAGGTCTTCCCAAATTATAAGTCAATTTTTTTATAAAGGTCGTTAATTTCTTAATATGTCCCTGATTATTTCGCATCAACTTACATGTGTTCAAGTTTGTACAAGTGTTCTCATATTTTTTTATTTTTAGAAGTATAACCACTTGAAATCTAAATATGTACTTATATTCTGCACGCGTATACGAGCTCAGGTAACATAGATATTTTCGCTTGTGCAAACTTTGTTTAGATTATCTTTGGTGGAGCATTTTTTTTTTCTTAAAACTTTTACTCTTCAAAGCAATCAAGAAACATGAACAAAACAAACATATATAAAATTTATAAATCAAAATTAATAGGAAATAAACTAACCTTGCAAATGGACATGAAATCATGATCCGATTCACGATCACCAATCCCAATATGTGGCTTTTCATCTCCAAACTCTTTCAACAAAGATAACTTTTTCCATTTCCCAACTAAAACCCCAGGATTCTTAACAAATCCAGTAGCTCTCTTAGTTTTTTGATTAATTTCAATTTCAGTCCCCAAAACTTTATCACCACCCAAAAAATCCTTGACAAATGGCTCAACCATAACCGTCGGATTAGCAGTTACAACAACTTTTCTCCCTTTACACTTGTCAAACACTTCAAAACTCTCGTACCTCACATCAGACGCGTAAAATCTCGGCAGAACAGCACGCGCCGCCAGCTCAATATCCCGAACTTTTAGGCCGGCGAAAGATATATAAATTAGCATTTTAATTGCCAATGCTTCCGAAACGAATACGTAAGCAATGGCTACGAGAGGAAAAGAAAGAAGAAGAATTAGGCCTCGAAGAAGACTGCCGGCTTCTATGGCGACGAGCATGTAATACGGAAAAGCGGAGCTGGAATTCAGGAGAGTTCCGTCGAGGTCGGCTGCGATTGAATTGTAATCGCCGGTGAGATCGCATTTTTCTATTGATGGAAAGGAGGTTCGTGGTGGAGACGGCGGCGGCGACATGGTGGTGAAAGGAGATATGGCTTGGTTTATATATTTTGTGGGGGGAAGGAAGAAGGGGTATATATGGCTTTAAATGTGGGGGTTGTGCGGACTGGTGATGATTATTATGAAGATGATCTTGTAAAATGACAAGATTAACCTTTGCATTTCTTTTTTTTCTTTTTTTTTGTTAGTAACATATGAGGAGGCTTGTCGTTTTATGTTTAGTCGAGTGATTTTAATTTAAATGGTCATACTTATAACGTTTAATGCTTATTCAAATAAATGGAGCAGTTTCCATCAAATTCAATTTGAATCAGTAAATACAAATATTTGAATACACGCAATTATAAAAGTTAAAAAAATTAATAATAACCATTGTTCTGGAGTATTTTTTACAAAAAAACAAAAAACAAAATGAGTTTCTGTTTAGTCGAGTGAATTTAATTTAGATAGTTATCATACCAAAGATGTCTAATGCTTGCTTAAGTAAAAATATAATGTTAAATGCGTTAGCTTCCTTGATTGATTACTTGTTAAACAGTCGTAAACGAAATGTAAAATATTTTAAGTGAAAAAAAAAAAAAAAATCTAATGGAAATAATACACCTACATTGATACATTATTTACTCTCCATAACTTTGTTGAGTTGTCATGGTCTTTCCATCCAAGTAAATAGAAATTTGACTTTTTGACAATTTCACAACTACTGCTTCTCTTCTTTGTTAAAGGAGGAAGAAATCCATAATAATTTTCTCAATTTCATAATATAAGTCGTTTATGAATACAGTAAAAATTAATAAAGTAAAAAATAAAATATTTTTAATCAAAATATCAATATTACTTTCTTACTTAAAATTAATGATATACAAATCATATTAAAAATAATATTAATATTTTTTTAACAAAATAACTTGTTTTTTAATTTTTTTAATTTTCGCTACATATCTAAATGACATATATATTATAGAATGAAGATATTAATAAGTAAACTTTATTGTGTCAACAAAAAACTGTTTCCCATTAAATACGTTTCAATTTAAGTTAATATTACAGCAACTAATCATAGAATTTGTTGGATCGCCAGGTCGGTTCAAGTAAACACTCATAATACTATTCAGCTGTATGGGTCAATAGAACATTAAAAACCTCAAAGACTTGGGCCATAACCCCATAACACGTGTTGCTACATTGGATATCAGTACTCCTACACAAAAAGTTCATACCCACGCCCACAGGGATCTGTCACGAGTCGGTTGTGACTTCGCACTGGAGACAACAACGATGCGCCCCTGCGCGCCCGAGCTTGCCTAAGTCATGTGGCCAAAGACTCCCGAGCATGCCGATCATGCAATGCGCACCTCGTTGTCGCAACATGACCGCACGCCCGTGCGCAAGTGTGCCCCACTGCCTCGCCCAGCTTGTGCGCTCGGAGGCAGCATCGTCCAATATTCAGCCCCCAAGACAGTGCCCAACGTCGTGTAGCATTTACTGTAGTTGTGCCCCAACCGGGTGCACGACGCATGGCAGCAGCGCCCCAAGCTTGAGCAGAGAACACTATAGCTGCGCCCCAACCAGATGGCAGACGATGCAACAGCAGTGCACATCAGGCCACCGACTTGGCCCTTGCTGTTTTGCATCCGAATGAAGTCCAAATGAGCCCAAACTTTGCAGATCACTCAAGGACAACATAGAGGAGCGGAAACGACAATTAGTTTGTAAATATCAATTGTATAGCATAGGTAGGTAGATTTCCCTCCTCCTCGGATTTTTGGTGTCTATTGCTATCACTTGGGCAAATGTTTTTTAAGCACTTATAGAGGGGAACAAAAATTAGCGACAACGAGAAAGTTTGCCGGGAGTAACTTAGGAACTATTGGAGCTAGAGTTACTCGGCATCGCAAGAGTTTCAAGTGCTAAGACTTGCAACCCTGTGACAGATCCCACATCTCGATCCGATTGGATATTAGTATTGACTCTATCTCAATTGGTTACACTTGTTATCTCTCTAGACTTGTTCAGTATAAAGTCACAGGAGCAAGATATGTCGTAAATTTGCAGAATTTCCGACATCAGGCCACAACACCTCAATCGAATTAGTTGAGTCAAGTACTCATATACTGGTAAAAAAACGTTGAATGTCACTTGAATCACTTAATAATGTATGGTTATCTTTTCAAGTTTATTAGTAATACAAAGTGAGTAGAGACTATACCATACTCTATTAATATAAAAATGAAATATCAAATATTAAATAATAAAGAATAAAGAATTTGGTTTTAATTTCAAATTAATTTAAGACTAAGAACTGAAATCTCATACTGAAATATGATACAATCCAATCAAACCCATTAAAATTTTTGCACTTACTTCAACTAGCAAAAGGATCAAAACTCGATCTTCATGAAAATGTTAGCAGCATTTAATTGAATGTTTATTTTACTATTCATTTTGCATGGTTAAGTGGTATCCAATTTGCGACGGGAGTTAATTTTCCTACTAGTTCTAGTGCAGGGACGAAGATAAGGGGGCGGGGGTGGAAGTCGCCCCCAATATTTTTAAAAATATTATTAGATATAGTAAATTTTATATGTAGATCATAATATTTTATTAAATTCGCCCCAACATTTTTTTTTCCAGTTTTTATCTATATTTCGACATACTGTTGCAATTTTCGCCCTAATATTAAATTCCTGACTTCGTCCCTGTTCTAGTGGTATCTAATATGAAAATTAAATTCCCTATAATCTGATGAAGGTTTTCATACGTGGAATTTGCAATGGTAAAATGGAAATCACGTATAAATTTGGCGGGCAGGGACGGTCACCTGTTTCGAGCAATAAATGGGCTAACCATTGGAGGTTGGTCAGTTTGGAGCTTATCTTTTTCTCCATTTTAATTTTGTCTCTATTTTGAAGACTTGAAGAATTTGATGCTGCTTTTAATAACACTATGTTTTAATCTTAGTTGAAAACGTAGACAATACTATTTAATTAAGTTACACATTTTTTTAAATATGTACAAGTCAATTATAAATAAATAATTGTTTATTTGAAGGGTATAAATGGGTAATTATTATAGTAGGATCGTATATTGATGTTTAACCTGAGCTCTTTGGCAACTGGTTAGAATTGTTATATGTCTTACCGTTGACGAGCGTTCGATTCACTTGGTGAACATCGAATCTCATAGTATTTTTCGACGTGGCAAGGCTCCAGTGTAAAATGAGTCAGACCCTCTTCCACTAATGATCACGCACAAGCCAATCACATAGCGAGTCCAAATTTGTCACTATGTTAACAATAAACATCGAGTGCCTTCGGGATGAATCCACTCGGACAGATTCTCCGACTATTTCAGATTAGTTACAAAGACTAAATTAAAAAATATATAATTATTTCGCCCCTTAAAATCAGCGTAAAACTTTGATTTCACACCGAAAATGATCTTAATTCCGTCTATGCTATTGTTGAAATTTCCCAATTTCCCATAAGAGTGTTGTATTTCTTGCCAAACTGAACTGATCTTGAACCGTCCAAATCTTCTATATTTTTTTTTCTTCTTATTACAATAGCAAAATTAGCTCAATCAGCCCAAAGCTACAGTAGAGGCGGTCGCCCTGCTACGGCCGCTGAGGTCGTGGGTTCGATCTCCTCCATCTGCGTGCGCGAGACTTTAATCCCCCTTTCTATGGTAATCTCCTCATCGTCTGAGACAGTTCTTTCTCCCAACCGTCCAATCGAACTTAAAAACCAACTATATTTGGGATGCGATATAATTTTATTCCTTATTGGTAATCTTCTTTTACTTTTAGCCCTACGAGGTTGTTGGGTAGATATGGAAAGTTAACATGTCTTTATTGAATAACCAAAGTCAATTATAAACGTAAAATATGGGTACATATACGTATAATTATAACATGTTATTGTATTTGGCTATTGCATATTGTTATAAAACTTTTAATTTTTTTTTAAAAGGAAAAATTTGTGTCGTTTTAGAAAAAAAAATATTAGAGTATAGATGAATCAAGAAGTACACTATACCAATTTTGATTTTATACATTTTAGATTTTGGTCATACATCTCTTCCTTCCTACAAACAATACTATCTCGAGTACCTCTATTTCTAAATAATTGATATAATTTACTCTTTTACACATATTAAAAAAATGATTGGAGACAATAATTATAAAGAAAAAAATCTAAATTTCCCATAATTAAAGTATGGTTTGATGTGCATGTGTAAGTGTAAGTGTGAAATTGTTGGAAAACACTAAAGTACTATCTCCGTTCATATTTATTTGTCACTTTAAAATAGTATACTTGAATTAAGAAAATAGTTGGGATATATTAGTTTGAAGATAGATAGACACTTTTACCCTTTAATTAATGCATTTATGTTGAGACAATTAAAATTAGTTCTTGACTTAATTAATAAAAGATAAGGGTAAATTTGGGGAAAAAATACATTTAATACTCTCTTAATTTCTTAAAGTGACAGAAATTAGAAAATGATAAATTATATTTAGACAACAGATAATTGAGAACATAGAGAATATTAAATAAAGTTGATTAGGGTAAAATTCGAAAAAATATGACAAATATTTATCAAATTTCGAAATGTATCAACTATCAAATAATTTAAAACATACGTTACATGTGAACGTGGGTATAATCTTTTATCTAAACTCCAATTCTAAATAATGATAAAATGTATGATGCAAAATAATTATTGCGTCCTAAAGAGAATGTTATATGTTATTAATCATCAAGTGCTGTGGCCCAGTGGGCAAGTGCTTGGCCCGGGACCGAGAGGTCCCGGGTTCGATACCCTCCGCCAGCGTTGCGGTGAGCTTTATTCTCCCCGATCTAGAGTGCATTCTCTCCCGCTCATGGGGGTCATTCTATCTCCCAGTTCATGGGGTGCATTCTATCTCCCCGTTCAGTAGGGGACTCAGCCTCGGGCGTTCAAAAAGAGAATGTTATTAAAGTCAAAATATATCTACAATTTGGCGGTGGCATTGAAGATCTCTAATAATTGAACCGAAGAAGAAGACCTTTTTTTTTTTTGATGATGGAATCGAAGAAGAAGACTTATAGTGACCTTTTACCCACTTTTAAAAAAAATAAATGATTGTTAGTTAAGTTTTTTTTTTTGAAGCCCGATTGGGCGGTTGTCTCATATAAGGGAGAGAAGCTGCATCGGGACGAAAAAAAATATAGCGCAGAAATAGAGATTAAAAGCTCATGCGCGTCTGAGCGTAGGAGTATCGAAACCACGGCGGCGAGGTCGTGGGACGTACTCGCTCTGCACTTTGAGGGTAGGACACCTTTGATGATTGTTAGTTAAGTTCAATTAGCTAAAAATTGGCTAAATTGGGTCAAAATTGGTCAACGGACGAAAATGCCCTTTCAATTAAAAAAAAATAGTTAATTGGCCCAATTAATACATAAAAGGGTAAAAAATGTCCACGCCCCCTAAACTTTTCTCGATTTTAGTTTTTGACATTGAACTAAAAAACGCAAAGTCCTCAACCCTTAACTTTTATGGAGTGTTAATGTTCCCCTTTTCATCCAATTCTACCTTTAAATCTAATGGAATAGCAACATGTGACTCTCACATTACTTAACTCATGAACATTTTGAGAAAAATAGGTCTTGAACTAAAAAAATTCAAAATGGCATCAGAAAATGCACCAAAATTTTCCTCATATTTTTTTTGTAAACCTATTTTGTTATGAATTTCTCAATTTTTTTCAAATAACACGAGAATTGACCAAATACATATTACTAGTAGTATGCTATATTTTTTTTTACAGAAGAGGACTATATTTTTATTTAAACAGAAAAGATCAAGATAAATGTTTGGATGAAGTGCTATGTATTTTAGATTGTTCACTGGCTTTTTAAAGTAAAGTAAGTTGATTACATTTTAGCCGTTTTCTTATCCTTCTTGAATTTTTTTTTAGGTTATAATCTATTTTTTCTTAAAATGCACCTAAGTTAAGTCATGTGAAAGTCACATGTTGCTATTCCGTTAGATTTAACGGTGAAATTGGATGGAAAGGAAAACATTAACACTCCATAAAAGTTTAGGATTAAGAACTTTGTGTTTTTTAGTTCCGGATCAAAAATCAAAATCAAGAAAAGTTTAGGGCGTGAACAGCACCTTTTACCCTATATAAAATAATAGTCATTGAATGCATAAGTCTTTGCCTAGTTTTTAGGCTTGTCAAGCAATAAATGGTCGAAGAAAGGGACATGTAGTTGAACTGCGGCTACGGTGCAGAACACCAAATTCTCTACACCGTGCGTAACACATGGTGACCGTCGGATTAAGAATCTAACAGCTGCGATTTTTTAGGTGAGATAATTAAAAAAAACTTTTTAATTCCCACAATTCAAAATGATCTCAGTCGTCAGATTCTTAATCCGACAGCCACCATTTGTTTCGAAATTGGTATTCTGTACCGTAGCGGTTTGCAAAATCTGGCATTACCTCTAAATAATAATAATAATAAAAAGACAAAAGCTGACATTGTAGGAAAAAAGTTGTATTGGTCATTGGATGTATATTGATCAACGATCCAGCATAAACGTATAGGGTAAATTCGGATCGCTGATATGGCTAATGAAATTGTGTCAAATTGCAACCCTTAGTCCATGAAAATATAGTAATTGAAACCCTATAGTACCTAAAAGTAATTACAATAAAGTCCAAATGTTCGAAAATAACTTTATTTAAAACCAGTTTAGTAAGTTTTGAATTCACAAATTGACCCAAATATAATGAAATTATATTTCAAAATATTACAATCAAACCCCTACATAATATAATCTAGTTCATATGACTAAAATATTTCAACTAAATGTATGAATACAAGAATTTGACTTATATAAATTAGACTTCCATATAACTACTATTATTTCTAATTATATATAACGAACCATGAGAATGTACTAGTATAGTTTGATTAGAATAATAAGGTCGATTTATTTAAAACTTATAGAGTCATACAATATTACAAGTTGTCTCAATCACTACAAAACATTTCTCCAAATACTTATATTTCACTAGCAACACATAATCTTAGTAATTAAAATACCAATATTACTCTATTAAATATGATTTACATTGTTAGATTGTTAAGAGTAGTGTTATAATGTTAAGATACTTACACTGTTAGCTTCTAAAATTTTTATGGTACCAATAGCTTATCACTGTAAAACATTATTTCAAATAACAAATCATGATAGGATACTAGTATAGTTTGATTAGAATACTAATGTTTAGGAATGGAGGTATTTTAATAATCTAATTATAAATATTTTAAATTTTAATTAAATATTGATATACTATTATTTTCTAAAATTCTAAGTAAAAAATGTAAAAAAAATGATTTGAACCCTTGACCAATTGATCAATCTGGCAATTAAATAGCTTGAAAATAGCCAACTACACCACCAACTTGATGTATAGACAATAAACATGTTTAATTATTTGTCTTCTATTCATCGTCAAAAAAGTTGCTCAAAAAAAAGAACAATCATTGTTGCATCTTCGTCTTCTTCTTCATCCATTGCACCGAATCATCATCCATACAACTCTAGAAAAAGTTTGTTTTTCTAAAGAACATATTCATACTGTTTTTTTTATGAATTTCTTCATTTAGCTTCTCAAGAACACAACAAAAAGCCCACAAAAATCATCATAAAAAATCCCCAAATGAATAAACTCACCAAAATTAATATGAACCCATAACCCCATTTTGTCAAAAAAAAACTCAGAGGATCTATACTAGTCAAATAACAATGTAATTTTGTGGGTTCCTTGGAAATTATTACTTTGTTTAAAGAAGAAAATAACAGTGTTAAAAAATAAATTTGTATCATTTCCCTTTCTCTCTTTCTTTGTGTTAAAAATGGAGGAAAGATTAGACTAACACTGATTAGGGAGAAAGGCCAAAACATGGCACTGGAAATTTTCGGAGTGACTTTTTTGTCCAAAACGGAAGTCCCACTTTCGTTTTGGACACGTGGCATGCAGCGCGTGGGGTGACATGGTAAGGATCGAAAACGGAAGTTAAAAACTTCCGTTTTCAAGTGACAATTTTTTTTTTTTTTAAACGGCTTTGCTTCCTTTGCACATTTGATATCAAAGATATCTTTTCTTTTGATATCTTTGATATCAAAGGATTCATGACTTGTGCACATGACCATCCTAACAGGAAATATTTATTTAAAATTTAATTAATTCGAAATAAATTGTCAACTTTCTAAATAATTATTTTTTAATTAATTGACAATTTATTTCGAATTAATTGTCAACTTTCTAAATAAATCTTATAACATAGTGAACAGATAAGTTGAGATTACGAAAGTAATAAAAAACTAAAAAATAAAATAGAACAATTAGCATAATAAAAGTTGACAATTAATAGGTCAGGTCTCGATGCAATTTTAACAGAAATCTGAGTAAATAAAAGGCAAAATTTTCAAATGTATAATATTAGAAATGTTCGTGACAAGAAACAAATTGAATTAAGAAATAATATATATATATATATATATATATATATATATATATATATATATTAAAAATGAATCCTTTGATATCAAAGATATCAAAAGAAAAGATATCAAAGATATCAAATGTGCAAAGGAAGCAAAGCCGTTAAAAAAAATATATATTTGTCACTTGAAAACGGAAGTGGGACTTCCGTTTTCGATCCTTGCCATGTCAGCCCACGCGCTGCATGCCACGTGTCCAAAATGGAAGTGGGACTTCCGTTTTGAACAAAAAAGTCACGTCGAAAATTTTCAGTGCCATGTTTTGGCCTTTCTCCCTAATCAGTGTTAGTCTAATCCTTTCCCCTTAAAAATGGCTTCTAATCCACAACAAAAGAGCTCTAGTTTCTCCTTTTCCATCTCATGTTGTCGGCGGTCAACCACCGGGAATCAACCCTTGGCCGGTGATGATGGAGGGATAAATGCATACCAGTTGGGGTTAGGTTAGAGTAGGAATAGAGTCTAATAGGTGGGAAAATATATTATTACTTTATTAAAATTTATAGCAATAAAATAATGAAAGAAGTATCAAAATTAGAAAGGGCAAATTCGGCAGTTAAATTTCAAATTTGGGTCTGATTTGGAATTTTAACTAATATATTGACTAAGTTTTTTTTTTTTTTTTGAAGCCACTAATGGGCGAATTACAGCGGATAGTACCCTAGATCGGTCTATTGTAGCATGCCCCATGCCTGGGGAGAGTATTGCCTCACCAGAGGAGGAGGAGAACGCCTCACCAGAGGAGGAGAAATTATATTGACTAAGTTTGAGAAATGTACACTACCCAAAAAAAAAAAATCACATTTCTTTACTTCTTTTTCCTAATTACTTGTGATGGAAGAAAATGTGTAAACTGAGATCACCATTTTATTTTTCCCGTAAATTTTGATAGTATTTTTTTTTTTACCTAATTTCTAAATATTTGTACACTGCTTTTTATTTTCTATTTAATCATCTATGCATAGTGTATGTTTTCTTTTTTTTAACAAATGATTCACTATTATAAAAAATTTGCTATTTTATGTCTCAAATTAAATATTCGAATTTGACTTTCATATTAAACATAGTAGATTGAATAATAGTCAGTCACTATAATATCTTTATTCAATGATACAGATGGTAAATAAAACGGAAAAAAATCATTCTGTCAATGTGTATGTCCCTATTTTTGTATTCAACCAATCACAATTCGCCATGTATACATATAATTGGTAGAAATGCCCACATAGTAAATTTTGATTGGTTGAGTAAAAAAATATAGACATACACGGAAATAGACGATTTTCACCCAAATACAACTAATAAGTTAATGGAGTTTACATCCTTTAAATATGGAGTATAGGTATGAAAATCAAGGGAGAAATTATATATATTTTGATAAAGTAAACATTTATTTCGACACAAATAAAAATAAAAATAAGAAATTCAATTTGAGACCATTCTCTATTTGGGCTTAGGCTTATTATATTTACGGACCAAAATCTACCCAAGTAATCTTAAAGGGGAACGGGAACAATCGAAGGCACGGTAGCCCAGTGGGTAACATCCACTGCCTGAGACCGAGAGGTCCAGGTTCGATACCCACCTCACACAAGGGGAATGATTTAATTGTCATTTCTTTGGGTTCCCTTGTGTGAGGTCTTATACTCCCCTCACGGGGCACCCGCTCAACGGGACTTCTACTACTCCCCTCACGGGGCACCCGCTCAACAGGCTTCTACGACACCCGCTCAACGGGACTTCTACGAGCGGGACTTATACTCCCCTCACGGGGCACCCGCTCAACGGGACTTCTACGACACCCGCTTAACGGGACTTCTACTACTCCCCTCACGGGGCACCCGCTCAACGGGCTTCTACTACTCCTCCTCTGGTGAGGTCGACCTCCTCTGGAGAGGTCTAATAATAAATATATAATTGTAATAAACTAGACCATACTTATAAATGGTCTAGTTTAAAAACGGGAACAACCTATGGTATGCAGTGGATGCTGCACTGGACTGAATGGTCTCTATTTGGTTTAGGCCCAAATACTCCAGAAAATGATTATTCATAGAGTTTGAAACTATAGGTTGGGCCCAATCCGATATAAACACAAGTCGGCCCTTTTTGGTGTGTAAGACGAAAAAATACAAGATAGAGCTGATCTTTAGGACTGACCCATAACCCTTTTACATAAGTTGGGGTGGATCTTATTTTGTAGGTAGACCCCGCCTCAACTCATGTGAGAGGAATATAGAGTCAGTCTCATAAGGACGGCTCTATGCCCCGACTAACTCATGAAAGAGGGCATTTCAAATCGATCTGAAGAGTAAAGAATTTCTTGCCGACCTATTATAAAAGAAAAAAAAATTTATTTAGAATATATAGTAAAAATTGATGAAGAAGCAAATAAGGTATCTTATTAGTTAAATATCAATATTAATCTATTAAATTAAATAATATTAGTGGTATACAAGTTATATTTAAGATAGTAATATTGATATTTTAATTAATAAAGTATTTTACTTTTTGTTTTTTTAATTTTCGTTACATGTCCTAAACATAACTTATATTATTAAATGGAGAAGTGGTGTTCTCTCATGATTAACAACTAACATAAGGGTGTAACAATGTTTTACGCAATAGATATTAAAAAAATCATAACATCTGTTCGATCCAAAAAAATTGGACCGCCAAAAGTTTTATTGAGCGACAAAAAACTGTTCAGTATGTATTGAATTTTGAGTGTTCAACGCCATAGCCGGACCTTATGTACAGATAAGATGAGAGAGAAAGAGACTGAAAATTTGGATGAGAGAGAAAGTTTGGAAACACCCAAAAAAATAGTAACCCTCCGCTCCGGCTCCGCCTTCTCCACCACCATTCCCATTTTTTTTAACCATTTTGTCCTTCATATTCATACTATCTCTGGCAGCCGCCAATTTAACCTATATTTTCAAATTCCTCTTTTTTCTGTGTTTTGTTTTTAACTGTTTCATTCTATCAATTAATTACAGATAGAGGTATGTGAATATTATCACTGCATGAATAATTTGAATTTGGGTTTATGTGTTCTTAGAAATGTTATTCTCGATTTAATTAATTATTATTGTAATTCACTTGCTTTATTATTATTATTATTATTATTATTATTATTATTATTATTATTATTATTATTATTATTATTATTGTTTTAAAGCTTGATGTTTAAGTTGGATTGCCTTTCATTTTATTTGATATGGATTTTTTTTTGTTCTTGTCATTGATTCCATTTATCTTCAGTAATTTAATCTTTTTTTCAAGTGCCTCGGAGGTTTATTTTAAATTTGATAAAATGGTTACACAGGAAATGAGATATTTGTTTTTATGATTGATTCTTCATTAGGATCTGTGCTGGAGTATTGGTTGTTTAAGGGTTTTGATTTAGCTTCTGATGTCGGAATGAGATTTAGGAGGTTAGCTTAACATTTGTAAGTTGCTCTTTACTGCAAGAAAAAAAAAACTTTAATAGTTGTCTGGAAAATTAGCGCGGAAGGAAGATTAAATTTTAATGAGTTGATTAATATTTAAGATGCTAGCTAGGGTTTTTAGCTATTTATACCCCGTAAAAGAAATAAGCATAGACGGAACAAGAACATTGAGTTTTCTTTTCCTTTTTTAAGGTCTTGGTCAAATTCATTTTCACAGCTTTTAATATCAATGCTTGTAGACTTTGTCTTGAATGGCCGTTTGTTTCTGAAAATTTATAGCTTGCAATGGACGCATCTAAAGTCGTGGTTTTCTTTCCTTATTTGGGGTCTAGTAACTACTTGCGGCTGGTTAGGTTATAAACGTGTTTACCACTCACAAATCGTCCTTGTATCGAACTTTAGGGATTTATATTGGTTTTTTATCTTTAAAAGAAAACCAGAAGGGGACATCTGTCGATCTGTTTTATAAGTAGTCACGGTGTCTACTGGTTTTAGTTATAAACCACTCCTCCGTTTCCCAATAGAATGCCGCTTGGCCCTTTTATCTCTATCTACAATGTTTGGCTTTTTGCAAAGTCTAAGGATTATTTTTCTAAAGTTACCCCACTTTTAAATATTTTGTTATCATTCTCTATTTTGTTAATGGAATTAGTATAAGGTACAATAGCAAAAATGCCCATTATTTTCTTCTTCCTTAATCTATGCAAAATGGCCAAAAGGCTTATTGTGAAATGGAGGGAGTAATTGTTTTCTGGCGGCTCCGCAAAAAATAATTGAAAGGCTAAATCTTTCTTTCTCAGAGAGCGTTTTTAGTTGCTTTATTAATTTCCTCAAATGAGTACAAGCAGTTAGAGAACGTGGGTGCTGTAGTGAGAGAGTTGATCCCATTAAGACACTGCCTTGTGCTCACATATATATCTGAATTGCGCAACATTCTATGTGCGCGTATAGGTGTATTTTTATATTAATTATTTGCTGATTCCATTTTGCGATTTCTCGACTCATCTCACGAGAGGCCCATATATAAAATTTTATTTAGCTAAATCAGCCAAAGAGGGTAAAAGTGCAAATATATTTCTTTGGCTGTAGTCATCCTATAACCGCCAAATGCAAAATGCACACTCTTCAGCAGCATTGTTGCTTAAATGTTATCATATTTTTTCAGAAGTTGACACATTGTTCAGATTTTTAATGTGCTATGTTGTGTACCGTCAGGATTGACATAATAGGTCCGGCCTGCTGATTTTTTAAGATACTCATGGCAGAACCACCTGATAGGGAAATTATTATACCAGAGGTATGTTTTGTATGCCTAAAATGTTTATGTGATGCAATGTATATTTATACTTCACATTATGTTGTTCAGAATGTGGATCATACTATGGATATGCTCTATGAGGACAACTGGCGCGCTTCTATAAAAATTATTTTGGTGTTTCATTGTATTTCTATCAATAGCATGGAAATGATTAACGTGATACATAAATTTAGAACCACATGGTGAAAGAAAGATAGATTTTCTGCTGCTTGTACTTGCTTCTTGTAGCAACTGCCATATATTGCTCAATCACACATCATAGAAATTTCTCTAACAATAGATAGGAATCAGCCCCAGATGAGTGCAAAGGTTGAACCATTCTTTCATTATTAAACTTGTGCTAGTGCTACCTTAAAAAGGGGTGGGAAAATTGGAAAGACCGTGAAAAGAATATGTAGTCTCATTTCTAGTGCTTTATGTTGGTTGAGGCCATACATATATTTAGTATTACTGTTGTGTGTGCCTCTCTCTCCCTCTCTCTTCAGACTTCCTTCTCTTTCTCCTTTTTTCCTGCTCCCTTAAAGTAAAAGCTTTTTGGCGCTTGATTGCTTTTCTTTCTGAAGTCGTCTTCGTGTAATACCTGATATGCGACAGACTCTGATAATTATTCCAACTTTTGTTTGCAGATGATGAAGTCCTATATATGGCTTCAGACGTCAGATGGTTCAATTCAACAAGTAGAGCAAGAGGTTGCCATGTTTTGTCCTTTTATATGTCACGAGAAACAATCAGGAATGGGATCTTCAAAGGCTTATTCCATATGTCTTCCTTCCCGGGTCTCCCCTGCCATGTTGAGTTTAATTCTTGACTATTGCAGGTTTCATCAAGTACCGGGGCGCAGCAACAAGGTTTGTAATTGAAAAATCAATATTAAATTCATGCATATACATTATCATATAATGTTCTTGCTTTTGGATTTTCTGTTGCGGAGCCCAATATTCACGAGATTTCTTTTCCATAAAGCACTAGAAATGAAACTACATATTCTAGAATGATCACTTGTGAAACAATTTTTGGTCCACCCAAGTAAAGACTTGACCTTTTCAAAGTTTAGATAAATTAGAGTTTAAGGGTACATATGTGATAAAACTGGAAATGGACAATTGACTTTTGGCTTTTCTTTGATATAGGAGCGGAAGTCTTTCGATGAAAAGTTTATGAGAATGGATACAAAGAGACTATGTGAATTGACATCTGCAGCGGACAGCTTGCAACTGAAGCCCCTTGTTGATCTTACCAGTCGTGCACTTGCACGAGTAATTGAGGGAAAGACTCCAGAAGAAATACGAGACATTTTTCATCTGCCTGATGATCTTACTGAGGTGATTCTGCTTGCAAGCAGTGTACATGCTTAATGTCCTTTCTTTATGTAATGGGAAAAAACCCTTTTTATTTTATTTTATTTAGTGTCTTGTATTAATAATTTTAAATTGGTTCAGGAGGAGAAGCTGGAGCCTATTAAGAATACAATCGACGATCCAAGGATTCGGTTATTAAACAGGTTATATGCTAGAAAGAGGAAAGAATTGAGAGAAAGAGACAGATTGAAGGTGTGTACAATAGGTCACCTGTAACCTTTTCCAACCCCTAGCAACGACAAAAGAAGATGCTCGTTAGCTGTTATTTATTATTGTTATAGTTTTTGAAGACGTGTTCTATTAGGCTAAGACAATACAATTGCAATTTTGTAGAATACTGATACTGAAGAGGAGCGTGTGGATGAGCGTTCTGTGGAGGACCTTTTGTCCTTCATTAATGGAGGAAACAGAGGTATGCATTAGGATATGACTGCTGAATCTTTTATTATCAATCTTCCACTTTCATGAAAATGTGGAAGCTTGCTAAGGGTGTAATCAGATTCTTTTAAAGATTTTTTTTCTCTGCTTATAAATTTTCGCTGGCTTAGATTGTTTATGTTATCTGGGTACGTAGTGGCTTTGAAGGCGGCTTATTTTCTCTGCAGGTAGCCAGAGTGTCAAATCTTCCAAAAACAAGAAGAAGAATCGCAAGAGAAAAGACTCGCAAAAGAATACTTTATCCAATGGCAACAGTACTTCATCCAGCAGTTCTTCTAGTCATATAGTAAATACTAATAAGGTTGGCATGATAACACTTGTCTTTAGCTTGTTTCTCTACTTATCTTTCGTAATTTAATTTTGTCATGAGTATAAGAAGTTGCTAGGTTCTGAACTTTTACCGTCTGCACACGTAGACGTGTACATGAACACACAGAGGAAGAGAGCACTAATGTTTTTTCGCTTGTAGCAGCAGTCAAATGGCCTTGATTCCACATGCCCTGCAACAGTTAATGATCATTTACCATCCAATGTTGAAGACTGCTTTGTACCTGATGGTGAGTTTGATTATGGGGATTTCGATGACGATATTGACCCTGCAATTAAAGAAAAGATTGACAGGTAAATCCGATGATTATTTTATTAAATACACTTCAATTGTCTATTGTCCTGATACATGACATTTCATTTGTTAATTAGGGAAGTGGAGGATTTTGCTCGAAGACTGAATTCCAATTGGCCAGAGCGAATGCAAGAGATCCTCTCACAAGAGAGGAGGCGAATACCTACGGCAATCCATGGAAATGGTTCCTTAAGCTGATATCCAAGTAATTTACCTCTCATATTTTTCATATTCTTAATGGATTTATATCCTTATCATTTGAAATTCGATACATTCTTTTCTAATTTTCCATCTATACTTTAAACTATATTTTAAATTAGCTATTGTCTTCTAAATTTATGTTTGCGTTGTCTTCATGACTGTACGTTTTCTTCATGATTGTGTGCCGTGATAGCATGGATTTGTTTCCGGTGCCACACCATACTTCTCTTCGTCGTTTGCATGACTTTACCAGCAGCAGCCCAAATGATGCGTAAACTTGTGACACCCTTCAAAGGTTCAAGTAACTATAGTAATTTGTAATTTATTTGCGAAGCAGGGTCGGGGTGATGCTAGCTAGAAAGAACGGATTAACCCACACTGGCGTGAACTCGTGGCTGAGCCTTGTTCAGGTGTTTCAACAGTTTCTATTGAAATTCAATTTTGACCTTTGTGAGTTACTTCAAAGGTTCGTCAAGAAAGCACGCGATGAAGAATATACGTGCTTTGTATCCGAATCTGAATCAATTTTGTAGGAGTTTTTTCCTTTCTCATTCTTCCCTCAGCAAGGATTTTAGGTAATTGTTAATGTTGTAGATATTATAGGCATCTTTCGTCCATCCATTCTGTATTTTTTTTCTTTTTCGGAAAGGCAATATTGCCCCGAGAAAAGATGTACACAAGTTGGCAATAAACATTCTTGTATGTTTGCTCTTTCAATTTTCCAAAGACTAGTACCATCTTTTATATGCCAACAAGGTTGCTTGAAGATGCTGTTACTCAATAGGTTTATGAGTCTGGTTTGCAGGACTAGTTTACAAGCAAAAATGTGTATTTGGATCGTGTTTTTGTTTGAGAATTTGGTCTCGAAAGGCTTGACAAATAATTGTTGATTGTTCGAGAAAAGATAGACCTAAGTGGCATTTTTTTTGTGTTAATTACATTCTTTGTACCACGATGGTATAGACAAAAGATTCGAATTCAAAATTGCCAATATTTGCTTGAGATGTTTCAATGCGTGTCACTAGGACAAGAGAATTCCCCCATTGGCAAATATCAAGTAATTAATATGACTATATAAGAAAAGAAAATTATTTCATTTAGTTTTTGCACCAAAAGAAAAATGAATTAAGATATAGACATAACCTTAACTTTTACAGATCTACATAAATAAGAACTTATATTTCCTTAAATGACATATATATATATATATATATTACATCAAGTATATACTTTTGAAGAGACTCATCGAAACCAATGTGCTTGATTATCATACGATGACTATGACTATGATATTATATAGATACAAGGTTGCAATACCAACGGCTAGCTAGCAATGTGGTATGACATTCGACCTGCATGTTGCGGAATCAAATCCCCTGTGTTTTTCATGGCTGGTGCAACCATTCTTGAATTGCAGAACGCAAAGCATGGTTAGGTACAAGATTGTTGTGAGCAAGCTTTAGGTTTGTCATTGGCGAGGTATCATGACCACCGTCTAGCCACCCTTTTAAAGCCTCTGCCTCGTACGTAAACCCGTCCGCTGCAACCACTGGATCTTGCATGATTTCCTGCAAGTTTCATCAACCAGAGCTAAGTAAAAAAAATCAACCAGCCAAAGCATAAACGGAACCGGGCGCGGGGGAGGGGAGGGGGAGCAGAAACAAAGCCAGTAATTTGGGGGGCAAAAACTGCAAAAGTATGCCGACAAACTGAAAAAAAATGTTTGGGGGGAATTTGATAAAATATTCCGAACTACATATAAAATTACTATATCTAGTAGTATTTTTAAAAATTTCGGGTCTGTCTTCGTCCCCGAGGGGGAGGAGCCCCACGGGTCCCGACATCCACCATATGCAGGCTCAGGCTCTCTGGCTTATGCAGGCGAGTTGCAACCTCGTGGGCTCACGACCCATTATCCAGGCCATGTGTGTCGCCCGGGGTATAAGGGGAATGATGACTTGATGTCATCCTCACCTTCCTCTGGCTAATCATGATGGTCCGCTCAGGGTTCCAAACTCAACGATTGCAACAAAACATAAGGGCGTTGGTCCCTATTTTTTCTTTCAAAACTAATTTATAGACCTCCCCCTCTCCGTCCTCTAACTGTTATAATTGTTTGTAAGGTATTCATCTTCTACACTTTTAGTTACGTATTCCTTAAATTCGCCTCCGTCCACCATTCTTTCAGAACTACTTTATATATTATCGCCCCTCCAAAAGTTCTAGTTCTATCTATGACCGTCAAAGAACTCACCAACAGCTGGTATTAAAATAAGAAGGATGGATGTAAAAAAAAATCTCAAAGGACAAAATGAAACAATGCCGAACCTGAAAGATGGGACAAATGAAATACGAAGGGACATAGGATTGCTCTTGAGAATTCAATCGCGAAGAGGAAGCCCCGGAAGACACCCTCATTGGTTTGAGCACTCTCCATACTTCCGAAGCCAGTTCGGGACGATTCCTCCTATTCATATTGCAACAGCTGATTGCCAAGTGAGCCAACTGTTGAGCTTGTACAAACGGCCAGTCCCCAGCCGTTGGATCCAAGATGTCTTTCAGATTTCCTTTGCTTAATGCATATTCAACTTCCTTTGCAATTCTCAGTGCAGATTTCCCAGTTAACAACCTCATTAGTATTATGCCAAATGAATACACATCTGACTTCGAAGTAAGCTCGCCAGATGCCGCAAATTCTGGATCCATATAAGCAAAAGTGCCTTTCGGGTCCGTTCTGCAGCAAAGTGAAGTGTTGTTCTCAGAAAGTTCATCATCTGAGAGGACGCGGCAGATCCCAAAATCACTGAGCTTGCTCACGTAATTGGCATCAAGTAGAATATTCGCGGGCTTGAGATCCCCATGTACAACGCCTTGAGGGCTACAAGAATGCAAGAAGATAAGAACGGAACAGAGCTCTGCAGCAATGCGAATCCGAGTTTGCCATGATAACGGAGGTGAGTTATCCTTGCAGTTAAGTCGATCCTCGAGGCTTTCGTTCGGTAGATATTCATAAATAAGAGCCCAAGCTTCCGGGCAGGCACCTATAAGGGTGACTAGGTTTGGATGCCTTAATTTGCTCAAAATATTTACCTGCACAAGATCAATATGATTACTTCCGAATCTTCAAATATTAGACTATGAGTTTCAACTTTTAAATCACAATTTCAAACAATATCATTTCAACCTTCCAAAGATTATCTGAAAACTTATAAGCGGTATTAGTTAACAAAACAATCTAATCTGCTATGACCTAATGAAAGTTTGCTCATCTACCTCTTGCTGAAACTCCATGGGTCCTTGCGAGCTGTGAGGGCGTAACATTTTTATAGCGACTTGAGTGTGGCGTAGGAGTCCTTTATAGATATTTCCATAACTCCCTTCGCCAATCTTCAATGCCGGGTCAAAATGGCGAGTTGCTTCTTCAATTTCTGCGAAGGAATATTCGGAATAGAAACAAGAAGTAAATGAACTTGAGGCCCCTTCAGCTTGGATTTTTCTAAGCTCCTCAGCTTCACTCAGTGTATTGTCCCGTTCCACCTGTAACTCGTCTCTTTCCTTCTTATATTTCTGCAAGAGCTCAACAGCAGAGAACATTTTCTGTTCCAATTCCCTCTATCATCTTATCGGAAGTCTCGATTTGAGATTCCAAAAAGGACTTCTGTTCAAGAGCAATTAGTAGTTTTTCCTTAACCTCAACTAGCTGACATTTCATCTTATCAACTTCCTCCGTGCCTCTTGCAAGAGATTCTTCGATCTCTTTCCTCCGTCTAAATTCCTCCGAATACATGGTTTCAGATGATTTAGCCTGTCAATACCCTTACATGACATGAGCACCACTTCCAATTCACATGGTACGGAATGGAAAAACTAACCATCATATTATGAGAAGCTTCCATAAACAAATGAAAAAATCATTGAAACTAAGAGCAAAGGGATTAAGACGTTACCTTGCGCCTAGCTTCAATAGCATCCTTTTCAGCTTTCCTACGCCTAATCGATTCTTCATACGCTTCACGCCTGGAAATTTCTGCTTCCTCCACATATTTCTGGAGTTTGTCGTAGAGTTCATCGTGCATGGTGCTGTCCTGCAAAATATTACAATTCTTTTAAAATTTTCATACGGCTTAGTTCAAGAACTTAGAGGGAATCCATTTTGTAAAGCAAAAAAGGGTAAGACTGGAATTGATAGTGCATGGTTTTACTTACTACGAGTCGAGATGAAGGTGATGTATTAAGATCACTCCCGCCAGAATGTCGCAATGCAAGTGCCTCCAACTCATTTATGCTCCTTTCCATTTTAGTGATGGATTCCGCACCTGAATCATCAACTGTGTCACCAGATGAACAAGAAGAGACATGTGAACCCACAGAGGGACTTCGCCTTGACATCCAATCACATCCATCTGTGCTGCCTTCAACACTCAACCTACTAGGAGGTATAATACATCCAGTGCTGTTACTTGGAGAAATTCGAGTAAACTTAGTTCCATAAATATCCGAACGTATTCTACGATGATCTGGAACTGAGTTTGTCAACTGTGTATCATTATTATGCACTTGTGTAGCAGATCTTCTTAAGGGATAAGATGACCCAGTTTCAGAACTCGGACTTACTGGAAGAACCGGAGATGAAATGTCCATACTAATGCCATTTGGTTTGCCTTCCCTGCAGAGATGAATAACAGAATTATGTGTCACGCATTATGTTTAAAATGGACTTGGGCCTAACTCCAACCCTCAAAAGGAACCTCAAGAGGGGGAGGATTTCCCAAGCCTTATAAGGAATAAACTTGCTCACTAGCTAGCAAATGTGGGATTATCAACACACACCCCTCAAGAGGACAGTCCCATCCATTAGGAAGAAACTCAAGAGGTCTTCTTATAACAGATGTGTTATAATCCCTTACTATCCATCCGACCTCCGAAGCATCATTGCAATCCATAAGGAAAAACAAGCATCTGGATTGTGTACCTCGTATAAATCCGGTGGCCCTTGCATATAAACCAAATGTGACAGAAAACAGGTGCTTGAAATCGCACATAGATGGCTTTCTTAGACTTGGGCTCCGTCATTTTCCTGCAGTTTATGCAAGCACAGAGGGATATTCAGCATATATGCATTTTAGCGGGGTACAACATGCCTTAAATAATATTAGAAGGATTACGTAGTGATTTCACATTTCGGTTACAGTGCTAAGAAGCACCATGCTAAACCAATATGGGTCGTCAGGTCGTTTGACCCGAGACATCTATCTCAATCATTGGATCAAACAACCCAATGACCCAGATTGGTTCAGCACGGTGCTCACATATGATTTCGGACTCCCTTTTACTTCTTGTACTCCACTCTCCATTTTCAATAAAGAAGACTATAATACCCATAGCTAGTTTTTTGAAGTATAATGTTTTAGCTTGATTTTTAGAGTTTATTTGGAAAAATGAAAACATAATATGTGAGTGCAAGAAAGCTAAAAGAAGAGTGCGGAAGTCACTACCCCGTAATGTAATATCAGAAAAATACAACAATAACAAGATATGCAACAGGAGAAATGAACGGTACATGCACTGCTTAGATTACTTCCAAACTTTCTGTAATACTTAAGTTAGCCTATATCAGAACCACAAAATATTGGTCGTATTCTTATGAAAAATTAGTAACTAACATCATTGGATTTCAACCCACAAAAAAAGAACCCCGACTGTTAACATCTTGCACATCAATAAAAGCAAACTCACAGTTCTCGCCAATGAAGCTGAAGAAGATCTTTTTCCACGAGAAAATTAATTCGATCCTCAAGTCAAGAAATAAGAAATTATCATGCCAGCTTTATTTTCATACCAGTTTATCTACATGTTTTAAACTCATGTTTACGTGCTTAATTTCTTAACTCCTAGTAAAGAGAGTTATGGTACACGTCAGTCAATCAACAATTACTCTACCAAGGAGCTAAATCTATTCAGTGAAGACATTAGTGAATAACAATGTTGCATCAGAGATATGAAGTAGATGAAAGTACTATTCCAAGGTGATCATATCGAGAAAGTGACACTCTGAAAATGGAAAAGCAAAAATGAGCTTTTTACTTTGAATATTGGCTTTTGGATGCAGCTCCCATGACAAGGTTCTTGATACCATGCAGAGATATTAGTTCCACAATTCCCTTTTCAATTGGATCCATCTCTACGACTAGTTTCTCCGCTTGCACCTTAGAATGAATGACAGATGAACGAGCACTATGATTAGCTATTCATGCAATAAATAAACCCTTAATCATAGATAATTCATCGTTATAACATGAAGATGTAGATGAAAGGATATACCCCAACTTTTTTGCAGGTCCAAATGTACTTGTCAAGAGTCTCATGCATCTCTTGCCTCTCAGCTTCATGACACACTTTAACTTGACGTTTCTCCAACCGACCAATTGGGACATTTGCACCCACTGCAAAGCAGGATGAAATAGTAAATCAATTCAGAAAACATAACAAGCTGTCATGGAAATGGATAGTATCTCCCTCAATTCAAGCAAACAAAAGCCTTATTCATACCGTTCCTGCTGCTAAAATTTAGTAAGTAAAGCTACTCCCAAATCAAACAAGAAGTCACATTACAACGGGAAGCAAAGACGTTTCTTTAAAAACTTAATAAGTAGTTTATAAATTTCTCCAACACGAAGGATATAGATAAAAATAACAGATGATAATTCTGTCATGGACCTTTTTTCAAAATTCTCCACGTCATTACAACCAAGAGAATCTCTCTCATTTGCTCGTATAATTCTATATTACAAGCTCCATATGTGGGGACATGGACCAATCCCATGTCAGAATTTTCCTTGAATCTAGGGCAGCTTGCACTTTCAAATTTCAATCAGATAGAACACAAAAAAAACTATAAGAACTCCAACTCTAACCAAGCAATTGCAAGAAACAAACTATAAAAAAAAATTAAAAAAAACAACAACAATGAAGCCTTCATCCCAAGTAATTGGCGTCGGCTACATGAATCAATATAAAATTTCGGTGCGGTCGTTCGCATGAATACATTCCCTCCATCTACTTCTATAAAACATCATACTCTCATCCAAGTCTAACAAATCCATATCGTTTCTAATGACTTCGGTCCTAACCTTCCTCGGCCTCCCCTACCCAGCGGCGGAGCATAAGAGGGGCGCCCCAAAAAAAATTCAGATATGACGAATTTTCTATAGGAAAAAATTATTTTTGTGATATTTTCTTATAAATATTGTATTTGCCCCCCCCCCCCCCCCACCTCTCTTAAAAATTTCAGTAAGAAATTCACCCCTATGACAAATTACTGGCTCCGCCACTGCCACTGCCCCTACCTCTTACAACCTCATGCATCCATCCTTCAAATACCAAACCAAAATACCAAAAATTTCCATATTAATCCAAAAAACAAAAAAGACTAAAGCGAAGAGTAGTAGAATTACTCGTGGGAATTTTCTGGGCTGGTTGATGAACATGAAGAATCACAATTTTCCTTCCTCTAAAGTTAAGCAAAGCCCAATTCAGAATCATCTCAGCTTCTTTAACTTCTTTCCCTAAAGCAACACATATTGCTTCATCAGTAACTGTCTCCTCCGCCGCCGCCGCCGCCGGAGATGGTGGTTCTAGAGTTGAAGAAGTTCCAATTGGCTCTTCCATAATAATTTCACAGCTATTTATTCCTCTTAAATCAACTTCAGGATACCTAATTCTATCCATGTAAGGCTGCTGTGGAATTTCCATTATAGAAGACCCCAAAGCCATTTATGGAAATCAAAATCAAATTCTTATTTTTTTCAACTTCCAATATAGAAAATGAAATTTCCATGCATTTTTCTGCAAAAATTGAGGTGGGTTTTGGGAGACAAAAATGGATAGTACGATTAAATTGATGAAAACTAAGAAGAAAAAATGAAGTCACAAGTTATGATTATTACACGAAAAAGAGGTTACTTTGTCTGAACTGATGAAAGCTGTTAGCTGTGTGTACATTTTATATTGCTTTAAATTACTAGACTTTTTTTCCTTTTTCTCTGAGTGAATAATCATTAAGTTTATTAAAGTAGACTTAAATATTGTAGGAATTATAAAATTAATTAAAGACTTATATTGACGTGTATAATAATATTAGTTTTCGAGTTAGATTAACTCTATTCTTATTAATGTTGGATTACTTAATAGGAGAATGTGATTGAAAGAGTTTCAACTGGTCATCTTTCTTGGGGGATTGCATTGGCGTGGCCCAACTTTTCTCTAATGGTCATTACATGACATGTAAAAAAGTGGGAGTAATATTTATGGCCAGGACGGAAGTGGGGGCTGACTTGAATTTATTTTGCTTGATATGTGATTTTGAACAATTTATTTTTTCATCACATATTACGTGCTATATTTGATTAACGTTTTGTTGAGGGGTGTTTTACTAGCGTATCGTAATCGGAGGTGTAGCTGTAAATCATGTAGATGAATAAGTTAATTAGATGTGGGATTGATATTAGAATTAATTAGGAATTTTATTTGGATTAGGAAAGTTAGTATAATATAAATAATATATATAGAAAATCACATCAATTTAATAAGGAATTAAATAGGGATTAGTTAATAAAGTAATATAAGAAATAAAGTAGAAAATTAAAAAAGGAAAGGAACCGTGGATACGACTCAATTTTTAGTTTTTTTCTTTAAAATGTCAATCTCATTTTAGTGTATATTAGTGTATACTATAATACATTATCTAACATATTATTAAAATTATTGTATATGTAGTAGTGCTATTGGAGTAAAATCAATTAATGTGTTTAAAATAATCATATTACTACATTAAATAATGTCTAAAGGATTCAGAGTTTTTTCCATGGTTTTGAAACTCGGACCGGATCGGCCGGTCGGACCGTCGACCGGACCTCCGAGCGGTCCGGTTAGGTGCCAAAACCCGTACACGCTAAAAACCGCTCTAATTTCATTGACCCGTTTTACCCGGCCGGTCGGACCGTCGATCCGGGAAACCAGAACGGTTTTGAGAAACCTACGGGTCATAAAGGGAAGAGGAGATCGGAGATGGCAGAAATTTCATCCCCAAATTTTGCAAACCAATAAGAACTCCAAGATAGACTCTTTAATCAATTGGATTAAGAAGAAATTGGAAGAAAGGGCGGCGGCCGAGAGGAGGAGAATGAGAAGAAAGGAAGAGTGAGAGCGGCGGCGGAATAAGAAGAAATAGGAAGAAAGGGCGGCGGCCGAGAGGAGGAGAAAGAGAAGAAAGGAAGAGTGAGAGCGGCGGCGGTGGTGAGTAGCGGCGGTGGTAGAAGAAAAAGGAAGAAAGGGCTGCGGAAGGGGGAGGGGCAGGGGCAGGTTGCGGAAGAAGATGAGGAGGAGGGGCAGGGGCAGGCTGCGAAGGGAGAGGAGAAGGGGGGAGGAAGAAGGAGAATTTTAGGGTTTTTTCTCTTTTAAGAGGATATATATAGTTAGGACTAAGAGTGCAATTAAAATATTAGCATATAAAATCCTATAAGATAATTATATTACAAATAAGTCCTAAACTATTTACTTTATAATTATATCACTTTTGTATTTGTAATATTTTTAATTTTTACATTAATATGAATATCCAGGTTTATATCAACGAGATGTTTATTTGAAATTTCTTACATTAACAATATTTTTTATTAATAAGTATTTATTATATATTTTTTTAATATTTATGACGTCACCGGGTTGATGAACAGGTCGATGACGGTCCGACCACTGATCCGACCAGTGACTCGTGACCCAGTAACTTTTCCGGGTCGATGTCCGGTCCGGGTTTCAAAAAATTGATTTTTTCGACTCGCAATTGTAGAAAACTAATATATATATATATATATATATATATATATATATATTAAATTTAACATAAAAAAAAAAAAAGAAACCAAAAGAAAAAAGAAAAAGAAAACGTGTTGCACTTCTTCCTTTCTTTGGGATTTGCAAAAGCAAAAAGACATTCGGGGACTTTCCGTCCTCACCTCAGGACGGAAGTGGGACTTCCGTCTTGGACTGACGTGACGAGACGCGTTTGGGAAGTGCCACGTCAGCCCAGGACGTCCTGGCCAAAAAATGTTACTCCCACTTTTTTGCATGCCATGTCATGACCATTAGAGAAAAGTTGGGCCATGCCAATGCAATCCCCTCTTTCTTGATGGATAACATTAAACAGAGAATCGAATATTTTCAAAACTATAGTAAAGTTATTTTATACTTTTTTTGGTAAAATTTAAGGCCTAATCAGTATTCGTATCAGACTTTTTTGAAGATAAATTTCTCAACAATTTTTTTTTTATTCATAAAATTCGAATTCAAAACCTTACTTAAAAAATACGTAACTCTTTATATTTGAATTAACTTATGTGAATATAGATTCAAAGTCTTACTTAAAAGCTATGAAACTCCTTCGCTTGGTCAACTCGGGTTGGTATACTATAGTAAATTTACATTTGATCAATATGGTACCCAAGGGAACTTTTTAACTTGTGATAACAAATAGAGATTGGATAAAATGAATTTTGATAAAATTTTAGAAGAAATAAAAAAAATTAAAAATAATGCTAAAAGAAATAAAAGATTATAAGATAAGTTTTGAAGAAAAATTAGAAAATATAAATAATAATGTAATAAAGCTACAAAAAAGAATAAAAGATTGTGAAAAAACTTACAAATATAACTTTAATAGAAACTGGGAATTTTATAGATCATGTAAATAAAAAACCTGCTAAAAAGAAAGAAAAAGAACAAAAAAAATTATATAAATCAATAAAAGATATTTTCATGAAGTTCTATTCAATTAGTCCCTGAGGATGAAAATACAGTTCAACATCTCATAACAATTGGATATAATACTCAAGATCAAGAAATAGATTTTAATGATGAATATTTAAAAATTCCAATAATTAATGAAGAATGGATTTGTAAAAGAAGAGCAGACGGAATAAGAGCTCTTAATAGTCTAATTAGAAACTTTTATCAAAGAAATTTCAAAGTTATTAGTAAAAGTGATAATTGGATTATAATTACAGTAGGAAATGGATCAAGTAAGATTTTTGGAGATAAGATCCAAGAAATTGAAGAAAAAGTATGGCCTCCCAGATTAATTGTCCAAGACTAATCATATTAACAAGATAAAATGTGACTACATCAGTATTAAAACAGTAATAATGGAAGATAATTGAAGAAATAATAGATGACAGCTATAGAGGAACTTTTTTACTTGTGATAACAAATAGAGATTGGATAAAATAAAGTAGAATGGAAAAGGAGATAAAAGTGGGGCGAGTGCTACCTAATTACACGACGACATTTATTGAGAAGGGCGTGCATTAGTAGGGGTGTCAATCGAATGTATGTAGTGAAACTATCATATACTCACGCTCACTCACATAAAAATTCAAAAGCTCACGCTCACGCTCAGCTAGAAAAAGCTCATAAACCTTGAGCTCACGCTCACTCACATTTTAACACGAGCTCGAAGCTTAGCTCACGAGCTTCCCAAGCTCACTTATATTAGCGAAGAAAACGAAAATCCCTGTCTCGAGAAAAGTATAATACAATGAGCCTTAAAAATAAATTTGGACAAGAATACACAAAAAGAAGCAAAAGTTTCAGAATTGTTTGATATGCTAATAAAAGGAGTCTTATATAAAAAAAACAAAAAACAAGAGAATCCATGCACTTAAAATTTTAACAAATGATAAATTTGCAAATTTCAAAAGATTTATTTAATTCCATTGTCGGTGGCAATTCCAATTTTGACAATCCCATTGAATTCTTCTACACCATCTCACTTTTTGTTGCGATTCATCCCAATGTATTTTGTACCGTGTTTTCCCACGCTGTCTTTTCCTGTTTTCTCTCTTCCTTTAACTTTTGTACATGTCTCTCTCCTGTTTTCAGACTCCTTCTTTAATATAATCTCCTTTCTACCCAAAAAAAAGATTATTGAGTTAATCCACACATTATAATTATAATTATAATGTATATAAGTTTTTTTTAAATTAGTATTATTATTATATATATATAATATTTTAATTATATTAATCTTATTCGGGTTCGAGCTTTTTTCGGGCTGAGCGGGGTCAAGCTCACATAAGAAGCGAGCTTGAATATTAAGCTCAAGCTCAGCTCACGCTCACATTACCTCAGCTCACGCTCACATTTTTTTGAGCTATGTGAGCAGCCCGAACCCGTTGACACCCCTATGCATTAGATATGCGGCTAACAATATTAAATATTATTATATATATTTGATATTTTTTTAAACAGAGAGACAATCTAGTGGTGTTGCTCTTTACCATTGTGGTTATTACTGCAAGGAAAAATTCCCTATGGAACGGACCTTGTGAGTACCTGTAAGATATGGAGGCTTGCGGAAACTATCCTACAGGTGAGTCCTGTGTGGGTTATATCTGAAATTATGTGAGAGGAGTATGGGACCGAACCTATTAAGTCCGCCCCATGCCAGACTTTCCCTTACTGCAGGGTTCGATTCCTACCGTGCCAGCTCAAAAAATTCCATCTCCCTTTGAAAAAAAAAAATTATGTTTGCTTACGCTCTTTTGCCGTTATTAATGTTTTTTTTTTTTTGCTGAATAAATTTTTTTCATTAATCATAAAATAGCTGATGTCATTACAATTAAAGGAAAATTTGAAATTACAAAAAAATAAAAGATATAATTATTTAAAAAATCATGATAATAGATCAAAGGCACACTCAAAAAAACTTGGATATTTAGGAAACACTAATATAAAAACTAGTAAGATAAACAAATATATAATCTTCTTATTTGCAGCAACTCCATCGCAATCTTTGAACCACAGAAGTAGGAGAAAATCAATTTAACATCTTCTTTAGGGATCGACAATTTATAGGAATATAGGCGTATCAACCGTCCTATAAATTGATGTAAATCAATACTTTTATATAATCAATTTATTTTTAATGTTCATATAATCAATCCACGCCGAAGAGAAATAAACTATTATAATAATGGAGAATATTCTGATTCCTATCTCAGAGGCTGGTGGTGTTATAATTTAATGGTGCATAAATAATAATCAGACGGCAACCTGGTATTGGCCCGATCTAGTTTTTACTTTATAGATTTTCATTCGGTTAAGTTATAGAGGGGTATTTTTTACGGAATGTGTGAATAAAACGAGGATCGTCGAATAACTAAATTTGACAATTATAATTAAAATAGTAAAATAATTATTTTTAGTTACATTAATGAAATTGACTGATTTGACAATCCGACATTCTTTCTTATATTCGAAGGAAACAACTCATTCGCACATTAACCATTCTAGAGTATTGATCCCATGTTTCCCGAACAACTTAGAACTCTTCCACACACAAAATAAAAAATAAAACTTAGAACCAAAAAATATATATACATATCTTAAAAGAAACAAAATAGCACTTAAAATCGATTTACATAAAACTTTTTTTTTTTTTGATAAAATATAAATATATTAAATAAAATAGTCACTAGCCCATAAAAATATTGAATAAATTTATTACAAACAAATCTATCCTAAAATACCCCTATCCATACTCCTCCACTATCTAACAATTTGCAGAAACCTATGATATAGTCTGTCCGGCTCCTATGTGGAACATAGAACTCAGATGATAATTTTATCGGTCCATATTTGAAGAGAGAAAAGTTGCGGCTGGATTTAAAAAATAAAAAAATAAAAACTTTTCTCTTTTCAAATTTAAACTTTCAAAACTATCATCTGACGACCCATATTATTCTGTACAGTGCAAAAAAAAATTTGTTCCGCATAGGTGCCGGAGTGTGATATAGTGGCTTTGGACTTTCTAGGCGGTCGTGAAGCAAGTGGGTTTATTTGACGGACGACGGACCCTTCTTTTTTTTCTTTTTCTTTTTTTTAAGGAAATTCTTTATCTTTGATTTTTTGGTTTAAGATTCAACGTGGAACACGTATGTTGTCTGTATATGCGAATTATCAAATTAGTTAAGTTATTGTTTTTTGCCAAATGAATATATATTCTGCAGTGTAATTATATTCATAATTATATAAAGAAACATATATTTTCAACTGTTAAAACAAAAAAATTAAGATAAAAATATATTTTATTGTCATGCTCCGTGCATGCAGCCTTGCAACGCGATACATAGGCCTGACATCATCCAGGATCATCTACTTGACAACTGAACTCGCTATACGAAAAGGGATATCCCAATATGATAGTGAAGGCTTAGGCACACCTTATATATCAGTCAAATCTTTCTTTCTTATCTCATATGGAACCGAGTTTCACATTCACCCCTCCTTAAGCCCCCAAACATACTTAACAAAAGACTAACCAGGTGTACAAAATTCTAGAGGTGACCCCACCGCTTACAGAGTGGCACTTAGTTCACACAATCCCCTATGCTCGCGGGCAGTGACGAATCCAGGATATAGTGACAGTGGGTCACTTATCTAGGGACTGAACTAAGAAATAAACTAAAATTTCCAATAAAAAATCGACATTTCAGAAATATTAGGCAGGGGAGGGGGCATACACATTGGCGGATTTGGAGGGCGATCGCGCCATAATATTTTAAAAACATCACATTTTATATGAGAATTTTTTTATCAATAAACTATTTTATATTTATAGTAAAAATCATTATTTATAATATTTGTATCAATAAAATAATTTTTTATGACGGTTTTAACAAATTAACAAAATACGATAGTTTAGGCTAAAAGTATATTTGACAATCAATTTTCCTTTTCTAAAAGAAGAGGGAATGAAGTGGAGGAACAAAAATACCCCTAACTCCAGTGAATATTAGTTAGTAAATGTAAATATTTTTTGACGGATTTCTCAAAAAAAAATATTATGTGTGAGACAAGTAAATTTTTTGAAGAAAAACATTCAAATAAATAGAAAAAATAGTAAAAACATTTATTGGAACCTACACGATAGTCAAGATAATTGAATCACCACGAAATTGTCTTTTGCGTTTGGAATTGTTTGAGTATGGGGTCACCCAAAAGTATTTTGAAATTATTTAAGGCGGTGGACGGTGAGTAGTGGAATTGTTAAAGGGTTTGGAGAATGTCTATTTTATTGGTGGGGTCATTAAAAAATTTGTGTGATGTTATTTATACATTTATTATCTAAATGGAGTAAAAATATATCATATATACTACAAAAAAAAAATCTACTACATTGGATATGTCCCTACTCGCGGGCCCGCAATGCGATGCGATACGTGGATCTGCAACACCCACGATTATCTACAACCGAATTCCGAATTACTATGTCAAAAGAGATATTTTAAGATGATAGTGAATATTTAGACTCATCTTATATACCAGTTAAATATTTCATTCTTATTACAGAGGAAACTCTTCTCATATAGGACTAGGGTTTCACTGTTGTTTCCAAATGTATGTGTGGGCCCTCTCTAGGAGTCCGTACTAGTTTGTCTTCATCCTTCAGTCGGTCGATATCCATCATGTTAAACATGATTATCAAGTCTAAGAACTTTTTCAACTATGGTAAGCAAAAAAATAGGAAAATTCTGATATGGACCAGGGCTAGAGGTAGGGTCCAGATCCACTTGGTTTAGAAGCTACCACGTCGCCCCTCTTTCAAATTTTTTTTTTCCATCTCTCAGTCACAGTTAAAATACAAAAAAGATAGTTTTGATATAGACACAGTTAAAAGTAAAAAAATATTTTCCTCCTCATTTTATAGTGATGTGACAAGTTTGTACAATTTTTATACTTTTAACTGTGTCCATATCATGATTATCTTTTTTGTATTTTAACTGTGACTGAGAGATGAAACTTTTTTTTTTTTTAAAGAGGGGCGACGTGGCGAGCTTACGGGCCAAAGTGGGACTGGGGACCTCTACCCTCGACTCCCTAGTCCCATATCGAAATTGTCCAAAAAAATATGCTTATTCTATAACATCAACTTTTATTTTGGATGATATAAAATAAAATACTACATATACATTAAATTTGTGACATACGCTATTTCTTTTTTCTTTTTCCTGAATCGAAGATTTATGTTTCAGCAATATTACAAACATTTACTACTAATTATTTTGGATCTTTACACTAATCATTCAAAAGGAACTTGTTCTTGGCTGTGGATCACGAAGACAACTTGTTCTTGTGCATTCAAAACCAATGAATATCATCTAAAAACTAATTCATTTATTAAATCTTTCTACAAGTTTGAACATTTGAAAATAAATTGGTAATTTCTAAATCAAGTGTTTGAGCAAAAAAAAAAGGAAAAAAAATGAAGAACATTATCACGATTTGTATTTTCGCATAGCATGTTCAGTGTAAAGTTGTGAATTCAAATCTTTTGGATGCAACGTCATGTTGCTTTGACAAGTATATATATTTACACAAATTTCCTGAATTAATCGAGTTAATACTCGAGCACCGTTTGGGCTATTCAAGTTGGGTGAATTTTATTTGAACCCTGTAAATGGCTTGCAATGTCAAGTTCGTACTTGCAATTTCAGAAATGTCAACCTCGTCCCGTAAATGGCTCACAGTGTCAAGTTCGTCCCTGTAAATGACTTGCAGTGTCAAGTTCGTCCCTGAAATTACAGAAATGTCAACCTCATCCCTAGAAATGGCTCATAGTGTCAAGTTCATCTCTGAAATTTTAAAATAATGTCAACCTCAATACTAAGTAATGTTGCGATCTGTAGAAGTTTTTGTATATGTATTTTGCATTTTGATTCTTGTTTCATTATAATCGGTTTTGAATTTCGTTTACGAAAAAATTTAATTTTCACTTAGTCTTTGTTAGCATCGAGTTCGTCAACGACACAAGGATTTTTTGGAATTAGAGGTCGATTTCTAGGGCCGATGTTGACATTTCTGAAATTGCAAGGACGAATTTGACACTGTAAGCCATTTTTAGGGACGATTTTGACATTTTTAAAATTTTAGGGACTAACTTGACATTTCAAGCTATTTACAGAGACCAGAATGAAATTCACCATTCAAGTTTGGTTGGATATTGGTGGAATTTTATTACGGGTCCACGTCAGAGTACTAATGAGTCATTAATACAAATGGGAGATTGATTTCAATTGTCCTCATTCTTAAATGGGCCTTCGTCAATGACTCAATGCCACTGTGATCAATGCGTCGAAAGGGTACCCAAGCATTTGATTAACGTTCACCTCGTTTGATTCTGCTCATGTGTTAAAATTGGTCATTTACTTGTTGGAAATATTAATCATAATTACTAATATTTTCGTTCCTAAATAATTGATATATTCTACCTTTTTTATATGTTTCAAATTATTTGATAAACATTTGTCATGTTTCTTCCAACTTTACCGTTAGTCAACTTTATTTAAAAACTTTAGTTTTTCTAACAATTTCACATTTAAAAGCATACTTTAATGACTATACTAAGGGGTAATTTAGATTTTTATTCTTCCAATCATTTTTTTAGTCGGTGTAAAAAGTGAAATGTATCAATTATTTAGGAATGGAGATTAGGTATGGCAATGAGGCAGATCGGGGCAGGTATCTCAATACCCAACTCCGCCCTGCCCCGTGAACCGTCGCAGATCAAGAAATCTTGCCCCGCGCGTACTTTTTATTTTTAAAAAAATCATTAATATTAGCATAGAGATAGAGACTCCAACAAATACATTTAGTACATTTTATTACGGGTCTCACGCGAAATCCATCCCTTATATGCCTCGTTCGCGGGCCGGGTCTGATTTGCCCCATTCTCTCTACAGGGTGGGGCAGGTCTGTCCCAAAATGCGTTGAAGTAGAACGAATATATGGGTTACATGTCAAATTGCCATCTTAACGGAGATAGTAATAAAAAAGTTTATAAAAAATCTTGACTAATGGTTTCGCCTTATACCAGAGATTGGCTGATCTTTTAGATGTGGACACAGATTTTTTTTTTATCTCTCTAAAAAATCGATTTGATAGACAACCTAACTACTGAACTAACTCCCACATGGTGTTGATCATTAAAACTAGTAGAAGCATATTCGTATGTACGAAATTCACGCGTGATTATTAGAAAGGGTTAAGGTTGAAATTTCTACATTAACAATAATAGAAGGTATGATGTTGATTTAAAAAAAAAAAAAAAGAATTAATGCATAAAATAAATTTAAAAAAAGTTGGGAAGTTTTCTAATCAAATTTTGGCATAATGAGAATGGACAAAATGTCGTAGAATCTCTTCGGATTGGATTTACATATGGCAAATTTTACTACTAATACTATAGTGAGGATAAGTAGTCATTTTGGTCTCTATAATTTTACCACTCGGGTATTTTTTCAATTTTTTTCACTTTCTTGGTCTTTAATGTATTATTTGGCAACCATTTTAAACTTTCTGTCAAATAATATGAATTTTGCCGTTTAAAGGGGTGGCGTGGCATAACAAAAGTTATTTAGGCTCACTCTAACAGTAAATTCAAGGTTAGCAAGCCGCCTACCTTGTAACTCCAGTGGAACTCGAATCTTTGCTGATTCCACTTGACAGTAATAACAGTTGTGTCGTAGCGGACGACAACTCACCGATTTAATTGCGTGTGGTCATCATTGATGCCAATGATGTTGCTTTGATGCCAAATGTTGTATATATATATATATATATATATATATGTAATTTCTACCAATTTAAATTGATAATTGAAACAAAATTCAGATTTGGTAGAGAAGAAATGAATCTTATTGAGAATTTAAGTAAGAGAAGAATGAACTTTTAACTCAGCTTTGAAGAACAGTTGGGGATAAAGATGTTAAGTGATAACCGTCAAGCTCTAAAATGTTCAAAATATCTAAAATATCTCAACTAACACCTATTTATATTTATTTCGGATCCTTGACTCGACACGCAACTCTTTTTGATTCGATACCTGGACAACTAATACTTAATAACCCAAACACCTACAGTTCGAAACCCAACAACAAAAAATAACTGGAATAACCTAAAATGCTATAGTGTAAATCTCAATTATGGCTTCCAATAAAGGCGTCACAACTGGTTACGGTCACCACACGGAATCCTTTGTAACAATCACTGCGACATTATTAATTATAGTCATGTTCCCACCTAAAGTTTATCGATTTACCAATTTTAGTTTAGATTATATGAATGAAAGTTTTCGTAGCTAAAATATGACGGGGAGTGTCATAGAGGATCCAAACTGGTCATTCACTTCCTCAATTATTTTTTGTCGAGACCAGTGTGTCTACCGCCGGCTGCAGTGACTAATCTCTTTTGCCACGAGAGCTCTCTGGAGATATAAATGATTGACCATAAAATGTGTTTCATTCTCTTGGGCAGATTTCAAACTCCTGAGCTCATGGTTAATGGACGAGATGACTTTCTCAGCTCGTGCAAAGTACTAAAATAAATTAGGGACCAAACATGAAGATCTACCCAATTTAGTATGGGCTTCTTAAGTTGAAACCCAATGGCAAATGGATTATGCGAGGACACGAAATAGTTCATGGGCCAGCTTATTTAAAGCCCAAGATGAAGGCCTTATCCCACAGCAAGAGCGATTCAAATCCCGAATCCGAACCAATCGCGCCCAAACTTCCCACTATAAAACTGCTCAACGCCTTCTAGTAGAAGATCTTCTTCTTCAGAACTCTGAAATTCTGCAATTACATTTCTTAAACAGATCGAGTCGGTTTCAACTAATTAGGTTTTGAAATCTCAACGGAAATTGAACATTAATTCTCCGTATTAATCAACAAATGAAGCTCAAAATCAACAAAGCTTCGGATCTCAGCTCACTCTCTGTTCTTCCTAATCATTATTCAAGGTTCAATTATTTTACCGTCAATTTTGAATTCTATATATTTTCTCCGTTTCGTTTTGTTCTATAAATGCTCAAACAGCTTCACAGAGCTCAAATTATGCATTTATATGGTAAATTAGCAATAATTTTCTGTATATAGTCCGTTTTTTTTATAAATTGATGCTGAGATTTCTGTGTTGGTTATACATTTTCTGAGTTTTTCATTTTATACATTTTCTGCGTTTTTCTCTGCTCTACAAATGCTTAAATATTTGTACAGAGCTCAAATTATGCATTTCTGTGATACTTGAGCTTTAACATGGTAAATTAGCTATAATTTTCTGTATATAATCCGTTTTTTATAACAAATTTTGATATTGAGAGTTTCGTTTCGTTTTGGTTATTTTTTGTGTGACGGTTTGAGAAGGAGACAGAATGCAGGGGTGGAGTCTTCAATGTTGGGGAAGAGTCAAGCGTTGCAGCTCCGATCACAGCAATCGCAACAGTCATTTTCGCACTCATCTCAACACGGATTCTTCTCTCAGTTCTCGCAGAGCTCTATGGACGATGTTAACACTAACGGTCAAGTAAAACCTCTCTGTTTCTAATTTACATCCAAAGAGCAATTCAAATTGGAGCACTATCAAATCAACTAAATTGATCGACGTAGTCGATCCTTTTACTTAGAGTTAGGCAGTTGATTTGTTGTATCTTTAAGTTCTTCCTGAAATATATTCTAGCTGAGTGGAATAACTATAATAAGATAGTTGATTTCCTAATTCCTTCTGATAACTGAGTGTTTTTCAGCTTTGTTAGATTGTTATGCATCTGTGACTGCGTTGGTATTTTCTTCACAAAAAGTTGAAAATTTTGTAATTGCTCAAGCTCCACTGAACGAATAATTATTGTAGATTGTGTTTTATGGTATTACTATTTAAAATTGAAAGTGATACTGGACATTGGAATGTAGTGCAGCTAGTACTCGAAAGTCTTTGAAGCAATGTATAACGAGTTCTTTGTACACTATGACCACGAATTTGAGAAGAAAATTTAGAAAGGAGATCTCAAAAAGATATTCTGTGATTCTATGCCAAATTTGTTTTAGACTGATATTGTTTCATCGTATTAAATCCTGAAATTTGTATTTAGTCTTTTCTCCAGTTACTTAGCAACTATGGTAATGTTTACTTCTTCTGGAAAATCACATGTTATAGAACTAAAAGAATATTATCTACCTTCACAAGAAATAAAGGAGAACAGTAGAGGATTTGCTGTCATTTTTTTGTCTTCTTCACTCTTGTTTTTCTTGATCAAATCCAACTAGAATTTGATAGGATAAACTGCTAAATGATTGTAGAGGATACCTTCCCAAGAAAGAGAGAGTTCAACAAGGAAGGTTTCTTGCTTGCCTCCGACGAATTGCCCGAGAGAAGAGAGCCAAATGCAGGTTCAAAAATCCAACACCACCAGTTTAATGCGCAAGTTGTCCTATCCTGAATACAAGTGTAAGTTTAAAGCTGTTTCCCAAACTGACACATGTTTTACTCCTGATTAATATGATAAATTTATCCTCAAGAGTCTTGAGTTCCTTTTAGGACTTTCCGTTGTTTACCATATTTAATAATCCAAATCTCTGAGAATGCAAGACATTTAACATGTTTCCATGCACAAAAAGGCATGTACTGATATATGTTTCTAACTTGAATCTGCATGACCAGGCCAGATCAGTGAAGAACTTGAACACAGGATTGGAATGATGGAAACTTCTTTAAGTAGGTTTGGCATGATCTTGGATTCTATTCAAAGTGACATTATGCAAGCTAACAAAGGAACAAAAGAAGTGGCCCTGGAGAGTAAGTATTATCCCTTGTCAGAAAACTAAACACCATCCAATTTTTCTAGGTTTCTGAGATAATAACAACTCACTGCAGAATTCGAATGCCTCTCTAATGCGTATCTGTTGCCACAATTATAGCAAAATCCAATCATGAGTACTAGAACATATATTCAACAAATTTAGTTTATGAGATGCATTTAGATTGCAGAACTTGTTTCTAGTTTCAGTGGCCTTGATCCTGTTGTCAGGGTTTTGCCTCAACATTCCATGAGCAGTGTATTTGTTGCTTATTATACCAACTCGCTGTGAATGATTTTCCAATACTAACATTTTAGTGATTACTATGCATAATTTCCTCCCATCTCATCTGCAGTCGAAAGCATACGACAGAAGATAGTGGTTTTTGATGACTCACTACAGTCGATGGTACAAATATGTCAGCCAGTTCTTAGTAGATCATTAATCTAAAGCCTATATCTATTGGATGTTTTCTAATCCTAGGAGAACTTGATAACCAGAATAAGGGGCTTGAAGATATCAAAGTCTGCTTTGAACGGGGAGCGAAAGATTTATCTGATCAATTCAAGCAAACCATGTTCCAAGAGAATTCAAGAGAAACCTCCTTGCAGCTTTCAGCTCTTCCTGTAAAAGTTGAAACTTGCATATTGAAATTACAAAACGATCTCATCAAGTCTTTCACCAGAGAAATACAGGTATGTTCACCTCAAATTTGGAAATGCAAATGATGGAGATATTTTGATATACTGACATCAATTTGTGGGGATTACATATTGGAGGGATGTTTGTTCCTAATAGATACATTAATGACATACAGGCAATGGCTTACTGTCTTAAGGTTAACCAAAGATGTGCAACTCCAGTAGTCCATGCAGCTAAAGTAATTGTTCTTCCCAAGATTAAAGTAAAGTATTACTTTTTGGTTTGAACACAAGAATAATGTTTACCAGAAGCCTTGTGTGATTGCAACATTTGTAGGATATCAACAATCATGCCGCTTCGAAGGAAGTGCAACGGAACAGGTATCTTTGTGAAATATCTCTTTTAATCTCCTCTTTCCCAAGTTTACTCACAAATAATCTGTCATGATACAATCACTTAATATTCAGGTATGAGAATAATGCTGTTGTGGGAGGGTGATTTATGGATGCTCTTGGTTAGGGTGGGATGTAAATTGAAGAAAAGAGTATTCTCTCTCCTTTTCACTAGTGATGAATAGTTGTAGGACAGAAATATTTGATCAAATCCGCCCCCAACCCAATATTGTTTTTGCAGTTTTTATATGTAGTTCGGCATATTGTTGCAGTTTTTCGCCCCAGTCTAAAAGTCATGTCTTCGTCCCTATTTGGAAATAACTGATTTTCTAAATTAGTTTTCGTTTTCTTTGTTTCAGCGTGCCTTTACCTTCCTGTTGTCATCCTACTTCAGTCCCAAAGATTGAGATGGGAGGCTGGAAGACAGTTAAGCAGGATATTGCTACTTCCAAAGACAAAATTCATGATTTGAAGAAATCTATCAAGAAAAGAGCTTCACCTATCCAACTGGTTAGTATTAGTTTAGTTTTATGTCGGCTATCTAATTCAGGTGTCTGTCAAATGCTTGATAAATGATATGCCATCATCTTTGAAGCCGTAAAAAGTATAATCAAAACAAGCATAGTAAATAGGCAATAATACATAACAAAGCTAGTGCTACTGATGCAGGATAGGGGATGTAAGATTATGCTTGAATCAGATGAGGATATTCAAGGTGATTGTTTCAGCTTGTTTAGAGAGAAGAAAAGAGGTATTAGGCCACATCCTTTATGGCATCCTCACTTCATTATGCTTTCTCTGTAAATGTAAAATGTGGATGTCTTTTGTGCTATGTTATTCGAACCCAAGTACTCGTGTCACAGGATTTGGTCAACACCAATCAGATTCTTTTTTTTAAATGTTTAAATATCTGATACCTACATATATACTCACACCCAACACTCGAACGCGAGTTTGAATAAGATAGTTTTTGTGCACCCTGCATGCAGATATCGAGAAACATCCAAAGCAATGACGAAGACACTCGCCCCTAAAAATTTAAAAAAATACTATTAGATATAGTAAATTTTAAATGTAGTTCGAAATATTTGATCAAGTTTGCCCACAACATTTTGTGTAGCATACTGTGCAGTTTTTTGCCCAACCTAAAAGTCCACGATATATTTAAATTGTTTCCTTCTTAGACTATGATTGCTAAATATGCTCGAGTCAAGTATTAATACTTCTTTTCTGTTTAAAATTTGACAAGTCTCTTTTGGTACAAAAAGTAGCAGAATTATTGATTTATTGCTCTAAACAATTCTGAATATTGTGAAGATATAGGAATTTACTCGACAGACGATGCACAGGAAGAGACTAAACGTATTCTGAGGAAAGCAAGAAGGCGAAAGAGAAAGTACAACAATACTATCATTTTGGATTAAAAAGGTAAATCTCCACTTCAGACCTTAAAGTAGTGAATACTCTAGGGGGTAAGTCTATAAATAGAACTGAGAAATCCTTTATTTGTGTTTATAGAGAACTTGTTGATGAGTTTGTAATTATACTCGCAATAAATGTTTCATTCTACTCGGCATATGAAGTTCATCGACAGGGGATGAAATTATTTTGGAATAACTCCTTTACATATGCGAAATGTGAGCAACATCTGATAGGGAACCGTTCTTGAAGTTTACCATAAATCATATACTACCTTCATTCCTAAATATAAAACTTTCATTACATGTTGCAAAAAATAAGAAAGTAAAAATTAATATGTTTTTGTAATTAAAATATTAATATTATTCTCTTAAATAGAATTAGTGGTATACAAGTTATATTTAAGAGTGTAATATTGGTATTTTAATTACAAAAATATTTTAATATTTACTTTCGCACTTTTCGCAATATGTAGTGAAAATCTTATACTTATGAATGGAGGAAGTATTCATTTTTTTTTTTTTTTTTGGAGAACTTGAAATAAGTTTAAAAAATTTCTAATTCAGCAAGTTTGCCGACGGAAAGACCTTTGAGATAGAAGTTAGTTGGAATATCATTTTCAAGGACATTAGAAAAAGGGGCTTTCAAGATTACTACCTTCCACATGTTTTTGTCCTTGGCTGTCTTGATTATTCTTAAATCCTTCTTTATCAGGAAAAATCATCATTGTGAAATTGATCTCACAATTTTTTCACATTAATTGAAAAAGTCTACCTTCAAATGTGGATTCAATTTAATTCATGAGGTTGTGTGATTAGTTCTCAAATGAGGGTTTTATGATTGAGTGACCCATTAAAAAAAAACGTGTTCTTCCAAATCCAATCGATCACTATCCTATGTGATTTGGATGATCAAATTATCAGATTGGAATAGTCACATATAAATTGTCTTTTCTTACATCAAGAAAATAACACACTTTTGAATTTTTAATGTTAATGATTAATCTAGTTAAATTTTATTTGTAGAGAATTCTTCCTTGATCAAGAGTCAAGAATTCTCTTCTGCAGGAAGTAGACATGATATATTTTGAATTCTACATCTCTTGATGTATTGATGATCTCTGATAGGGGAACTGTACTTTACAGGTTTCAATTCTTGGACTATGAAGGTTGATCTATTCTATTTCAGCTATGCTTCCTTAATTTCCAACTCATAATATCTCATACATTTTAAGAAGATTGCATCACATATTAATCTTCATTATTATATAGTGAGTTGAGGTAGTTCAAAACTATGCGTCTTGGAGGAAGATTTGTTACTTATTTGTAAGAATGTCTGTCAGATTTGTCTCGGTACTTTCCAAAATTTTAAGCGGATTAGTCCGATAAAAAATTTGTCTTGACAAGAGTGTTAAAAAAAAAGAGTAATGAATAAACATGTAAAATAGTATGATGTATTATTGTCTTTTCTTCCTTGAAAATTCAATTTGCATTTCATAATATAAAGTTGTTTAAGACATTTAACGAAAATTAAGAAAAGCAAAAAGCAAGGTATTATATTAGTTAAAATATCAATATTATTTTCTTAAATAAGATTTGTATATACCACTAAATATATTTAAGATAATAATGTTGATATTTTAACTAATAAAGTACAATTTTCCTTAATTTTTACTACATGTATTAAAGAAATATAAGACTTATATTATAAAATTGATGGAATAACTTCGATGGTACATTGAGGGCATCAATGTCAAAAATTACAGCATCCGATGCCCTAAATATTAAAGAGAGACGTGAAAATGAGAATATCCAAAACCCTTCTGTGAGAGAAAGTAGCCCATCAACCTCCAAAAAGTTTAGCACCAACGTTAATGTATAGTAATATTCTTTTATTTATATTTAATATAATAATATTGATATTTTGTTTAAAAAAATATTTTAATATTTATTTTCTTATTTTTTCGCTCATTATAGTTAGGGAATGTATAGTAGTAATATTCTTTTACTTGTTAGGCTTGATTTTGCCACAAGTTTAATCATTATTTTACCAAACTAGCTTTTGATTCTCTAATCAATTTAGATGACATTAACATATAACAAAACGAAAACTATGTTCAATACTTAAGATAATATGATAATATCTCCACCGATTTAAATTAAAGTCGCACCAACCTCATCATTAATCTGGACAAACTTGACATTAACCTAACTAGAGTGTCAATAATGTAATGTATTGACAGAACAATCTTGTTCGATAACTTTTTTTATTCAATGGTCAAATCTCGATAACTATTTTTGAACAGATAAAAACAACACTTTTACATTATTGTGAATTGTTTTTGCTTCCTTGGCGAGCTGAGAATAATGCAGCTGTGATCGAAACATATATACACATATATAATGGCCACCATGTGTGTGGAGATAAAAAGTTAGTGCAAAATGATCGATTTTTATAGACATGATGGGTAAAGTTAAATGTTAGGATCTGTTTCAAACCAAAATCGCCCAGCGTGCAGCAGAATGTAGCGACAGCGCCCATCAGGCCAACAACTTGGCACTTGCCGTTTTACATCCGAATGAAGTCCAAATGAGCTCAAACTTTTTGAGTCACCTTTTGTCAACATGTAGAAGATAATGCACGAGCTAGTTTGTAATTATCATGTATATAGCATATGTTATAGATTTCCCACCTCCTCGGAAATAAGTGGTACACTCCTAGCATTTGGGCAAATGCTTTTTAAGCACCTATAGGGGGAACAAAAATCTACACACAAGCAAGCAAGCAAGCAAACAAACAATTGTAAACGACTCCTCCCCCTCGTCGTATTGTACATTCAAACTCTGTAATCATGCATTCAAATCAATGAAGTGATTTTCGTGCAATTTGTCCCGTGCCATTTATTTTGATCTGTTTCAAACCAAAAAAAATAAAAAATAGACATGATGGCTAAAGTTAAATGTTTTGAGGCGAGTTTTTTTTAACACATATAAATTGATTATTAATTGTTATTTCAATGTTTGAGAATAAAAAAGGCAAAAAAATCGTAAAAAATAGCTATTTCGTAAGAATAAATATTTTGATAATAAACTAGTTATTTTTTTACTGTTAAATTAAAATTTAATAATGGGTAGCGCTATAATATGAACATGGTCCATGAGAGAGTGTTTAATTTGTGGTCCTCTGCGTCACTTCACCATTCTTTAACTTTAATAATTTTCTTTACAGGAAAATAAAAACTTTAATAATTTTCAGTCCCTTAATTAACAATGCACATGCATGAAAAAGAAGCTCCGGTTATCAGAAGATATTGAAGGGCATTGAATAATTGATATATGAAAAGAAAAAAGAAATCTCACTTCACCCTTTGTTTCCATGTTCTAGTAGCCTACTTGTGTAAGAATATGTGAATTTTTTTTTTTTTTTTTTTGAAGTCTGATTGGGCGGTTGCCCCATATAGGGGAGAGAGAACTGCCTCAGACGAGGAGAAGATTGTGAGTGTTTAGTTCTGAAATAGATCAATGTCCAATTATTTTAAATTTTTATTAAACGCATATTGTGATCGATAATTTTCATTCGTAACAAATATATAACTTTACATCTGTTATTAGTTGTTGACATAGAAATAGGAAGAACACATGCATGGATCAATTGCCCAACATAAAGTCACCTATAGATAACATCACATCCTCTAGTTATTAATATTTTTTTCTCTTTCATTCCTAGAGTTATTTTTCAACATCATGTAATGTAACACCAAACTATATAGTAAAAATACATTAACATATTAAAAGCAATTTTTTTTTGGAGATATGATAACTAACAGGGGCATATTGGGTATCATCTAAGTTCTTGTGGTTAGTCCTGAACAAATAATTCCAGTCATTATGAAGATGAAGAAAATGAAGAAGATGATAGATATCTCATTACCATGAGATGAACATAATTATGTGACCATAACCAAGGAGGGACCTTCTATAAATAGACATAGGGGAGTGGTGAATTATGGAAAAATTCAATAATAAGATCGTCATTGTGGGACTGGCATACATCACCCTCACATGAATTAAGCGGGGTTTACCTGTGGGCTCCACTCAATTCATGTGAGAGAGCTATGTAACCAGTACGATTCTAGGATTAAGTGACTCGTGAATAATGTGTTTGTCTCTTATAGGCCTTCCAAGTTGGTGGTTAAAATGAGGTTAATTTGTTGATTGATGTCATGGTGGGCACAACACAAATTGCTTTACCATAATAGATCTATAGATTTCTTTAAAAGAAAGTTAGATGAACTAGCATTTGTGTTAATACTTTATACTAAGTTGCGTAAAAGTAATTTATTTGTAAGAAAAAATTGTAAAATTAAAATAAAATAGTTTTTAATATCATAATAAACTATGAAAGATTTTTATAGTATTTTTTTTATCACTATGAAATATTTTCAAGAGGATGCATGAAATTATTGTTGAATTGAAAGTTCCCACTCAAAATATAGAATCATTGCATCCATTGGGATCACTATTTGTTTTCATGCCTTTGAAATGATTCTTTGTTACCGGCCACTTTGCGTAAAACATTAAAAAGGCATTTCCGTAATCAAAATATTAGGAAATTGCTTTCTTGTCATATGCTCTCATTCGAAATTGAATTATCCTTCTCTATACAAAATGAATAGAGAATGAAACATTCAATTTTGAATTGAGAAAATATTAAAATTTAGAACTCGATTCATACTTTTATCTTTCAATATATCATAAGTTTTAATTTTCAAAATTTGTTAGGAAGAAGAGTGGATACTATCACCAAGGTTTTTAAAACCGGACTGGATATCAATCCGAAAAAGTTATTGAGTTACACAGGTCACTGGTCGGACCGTCATCGACCCGTTAATTGACTTGGTGATGTCATGAATATTATAAATAAATAAATAATAAATAAATATTATTTAAAATGAAATAAATGTGAAATTTTCCAATTAATATGGGATGCACAAATTCAAAGATTAAAACACCAGTTTAATATAAACTTGAAAATTAATAAAATGCTATTTAAATTCAGTCACAACTAATATGCCCCTACTCTAAATAACCAATAAAGTCTCAAACAAAATTAAATAATAAACATAAATAATAGGCAATCCAACAAAACAATAACAATCTCAATTAGAATAAGCATCTTTTTTTTAAAAAAAAAATTACAACATATTAGATCCGACCGATTCTACTAAACTCGTTCCGATTTCTGGATTAGACGGTCCGACTGCCAAATTTTACCGGGTTGAACAAATGAAGAATGTTTTTTATCTTTACTAGTTTTGGGAGCCAAACCAATCTGCAAAACATACCTATTGACGGTCCAACCGGCTGGTCCGAGCTGAGTTTCAAAACCTTGACTATCACGTCATGCTCATACTAATACATTTCAAATTCGAAGATGATATCAATTACGGAATTCTACTTTAAATCATTTTTAAAGTGATATGAGCACCCTTTAACAAGCTCTCCAGTACCAAATTTTAAACAAAAGGCATGCATACATTTTATATTTTGGTTTAAATTAAAGGGGTATCCTTCTTTATTTCCTTTGTGGAGATTTTCTATAATTTGAATACTCTCTCAATTCAAATTTGAATGTCCCGTTGATTTAAAATAAAATTTCGGATTTGAATGTCCCATTGATTTGAATTAAAAATTAAGTATTGTCTTTGATTTAAAATACAATTGAAATTTTGCATTAAAAATTTAGCTAAATTTAAAAATAAGACGTCTCAATAAGACAAATATGACATTCAAATTCGAATGAAGGGAGCATACAATAACAAGTAGTTGAAGATATAAAAGAAAATGGTGTAAAGACACATTTTATGATAGGAATTTTTTTTGGTTGGCCATATTTTTAGAGCAATATCCATCTGGTCAAGGCAATTTTAGCATCAATGATTATTCTGCCCTCTCAATCAACCTGCCTTTCTTTTTTTCTTTTTTCATCAAATGTCTGTTCATCCCATTAAAAAAACTGGCATGAAATCAGCGTATTCGTATTCGATGACTTAGTTTGTGTTAGACACTTGCAGACATAACCCTGTTAGGCACTGAATTTGAAGATTAAATTTGATAGAAAATTATCATTATCCCAAAGTTGAAGGACTTATTTGATATTCCAAAATTTTATTGTACTTTTCCACATATACCCTTGATATATGTCCTACCAACTACTACCACTACACAACACCAAAACGTGTAACCTCTTCTTTTAATTCTCTAGGCTGCTTTCTCTTTTTTCTCTCTCTGTCACCATCATCTTTCCTTTTCTCTTTCTTTGCGTATGCATCCAATGCTCATATACGTTTTTTGTCTGACTATGCTTACAAAGAAAAAAGAAAATAAAAAACTGAAATCAGGGGGTGGGGGTGATGTCGAAGAATCAGGCAAAAAATCATCTGTCCCCGTTTTTCCTCCTATTCCTATCTCCAACTAATCACAATTCACCATATGTATATATAATTGGAAAAAATATTTATATAGTAAATTCTAATTGATTGGGGACAGGAATGGGGACAGGAATAGGGATAGAAGATTTTCACCCGAAGAATCATGATAGTTAGTTTGAATGTGGGAACGTGAACCCGATTTAATGCGGAACACTTATTTTTTTACACATGTAACTCATTTGTACGTTATTTTTTTTGTTTTTTGTTTTTACTTCATGAATAGCACGATATATTTAATAGATGTTCATCGACAAAGAAGATCATTCATCTAATCAATTTATCTGAAGTTGAAATTTGTTCGTCATTTATAAATTATGAGGTATAACTCAGTGAGAGACTTACCTATTATTGTGTCAGCTTTACCTCTACTAACAGAGTGACAATTTGATTCCTCTACAAAATATTTAATTGAAGAATCTTTTGTGTAGTATATGTTAGGTTCCTATTAAAATACGTCCCACAATTTAAATCACCGGCTCAAGACGAGGAGGTGAGGAGCTTAGGATTAGGGGCTCCCTTTTATTACACGTATATATAGACATGACAACTGCTTATTATTGAATCCAGAAACGTAGAATTGTGAAGATGCACAAGAAGAAAATGAGAAAAATAACGACAAACATGTCTAACTCAACTGATTTTATCTTTGACTCAAAAAACATACTAATTACACAGTTAAAAGTAAAACTGTAAAAGTATTCAAGATGTATATTAACGTCGCATGTTCAAACTTATTATACTAATTAAATTAGTCGAAAATCCGAATACTAATTTACCAAAATAGAAAAATAACGACCCCATCAATAATAATTTTATTTTCATTGTAAATATCCTATTTCAAATTTGGTCCCACTTTTGCAAATCCAAGAGGAACCCATTTTCTCCTCTGCAACAATTGTCAGAACACTTTCACTTTCCAACCTTTCCTCTTTTTCCTCTCCCTCTGTTCTCTCTCTCTCTCTATCTCTGTCTCTGTTCTTCTCTCTCAGTCCTTAATGGCTGCCCCCACACCCCATTTTTCTTCCATTTTATTTCCTTCACCTGTGTTTTTCCCATCATGGGCTTTCTTTCTTTCTTTCTGGTCGGTGTAGATAGATAAAAAAGAAAGAAAAAAGAAAAATACCCCAGAAGAAAAAATCAATCAGGGACAAAAAAAAAACTACAATCTTTGTATTTCATTTTGATTTTTCCCACTTGGGTTTTTGGTGGAATGCTTTGAAATTCTTGTAAATATTGGATTTTGATCGCGTGGGTTGTCTTTTTATAATTTGGGAATATTTTCATTATTTTCTCTTTTTAAGCAAAAGGGATTCTTGTTTTTTTTTTTTCATTTTTTGGAGAAGATCTTTTGCAATTTGGTGTGGAAATTGCTTTCTATGTATTCATAAAAATAGAAAAAGTTTGATCTTTGGGGGCAGACAATTTGGATATTTGGGTCTGAATTTGATGAAATTTTTTATCCTTTGGGAGAGGAACTTTAATGAGGAATTGAAGCAGATTAAAGGGGTCAATTCAGAATGATCTTGAAGAGTATTAATTGAATTATCAGGAGAGGAAAAAAGGGAGCAGATTTTCTAAGATTGTATCTTAAAGCATTGATCATACCTGAAGGGAAGCTGAAGAAACAAAACATTTCTTCAGCTTTACCAAATTTGGAAACATTTGGATTTGAATTTGGAAATTATTTTTAGTTTAATGCCTAGTTTTTGTTGATCCAGGAAATTTCTAAGATCCTTTATTTTTCAGGTAATCTTCTCTCCTGCCCTCTCATTTATACTTTTTTTTGTTACATTTACACTACTGAAGATTCCATGATTATGAATGTCTCTTTTTTTCCTTGCTATCCGATGGCGCGATGGTCAAGTTTTTGCTTGCTATCCGCTAGGTCACGGGTTCAAACCCCGTAAACAACCTCTTGCGGGAGCCTTGTGCACTGGTACGACCTTATATTTTTATTGTAATTTGAAAAACTTGAGCATACACTTTGTGCATTTATTGTATTGTCAAAGGTTAGGTCTGTCTCCTATCCATCCTCCGCCCATACCCGGGACTTAATGGGCTGCGTTATTGTTGTTGTATTGTAATTTGACAACATTGCATTGAGATGTTGATTATTGTCCAAAATTGAATATTTTAGTTAATGTAGGAATAACTTTGTTCACCTGAGGAAAAGGAAACAACTTGGGATTACCTTTAAAGAGATAATGCATTTAGTAGAATTCTTCTTGGTGAGAGACTATTAGAAACAAAACTGCAAAGGTTACTTTGATTATTTTGCATGAGAAACCTGATCAGATGTTCCTTGAAACCAACACAAGTTGGCTCAATTGGTAAGGATTTGACACGTCCTTACAAAGGTTAAGTGTTCAATTCCCTCTGCCGACGTGAGTGTTGTGTTGGTGGGTGATCTGTAAGTACCCTTGTAAGCGACCTAAGGTCCCTAGGGCCTGCCTGGCCCGTTGTGGTGACCAGAGCCGAACCCACCAAACTTTTATTTTACCAAGATGTTCCTTCAAAGTTTGTAAGGATATCAGTTATGAATGCAGTTTCTACTTTGATTCTATCTCTTTGATAGATACATGAGAGATAAAGTTCATTCATTTTCTAGTTTTTTCCACATTGCTTTCAAACCTCAAATATTTTGTCCTGCACCTAACAATTTAAGACGGCAAGTGCTGACGAAATTTTTGTAGCGACATTGCTCGAGGAGTTTGTGTTGGCCATTTTAAAGCAGCCATTTTTGTATCCTTAATCTTACTGTTTATTTTTTTTGTTCATCAGGCTTCCTGTGATTGAACAAGTAAGAAAATTTCTATGAAAGCTGCAAATTAAAGTCAGAAGTGAAGGACCGCCACCCATTATGGCAAAGAAATCACAAAAACGGCCTCCTCGGAATGAGAAGGATCAAGCAGGTTGTATCTCGGGATTGATCAATATATTTGATTTTCGTCATGGTCGTTCATCTAGAAAGCTGCTTGCAGATAGACGGAGGGGGAACCGGAAAGGCATTGGTAAGTAGCCGTATTTGATACCATCTTGAACCTCTTTTCAGTATATTTTATTTTCTGATAAATAGATAAAGGAATTCTTCTGACCCTATATATCTGTAGGTACTGAAATTGCACGTACCAGGCTTCTGCTGCCGGATTCAAATGTAAAGCAACAAGATACTGAAGTAAGTTCAAGCTTCTTTTTATTGTTTTCAGGACAGCTATTATTTTCTTTTTCTTGTTGAATTGAACTTTAATCCAATGATGAGTGATATATACATTTTGAAATGTGGCATCACTGACCTCATTCAAAATCCAATGATGATTACAGGATGGGGAAAGAAGTAAAACTTCGTTACCCGACACAGTTAAAACAAGTGTAAAGAAACTCATGGAAGAAGAGATGTTCAAAGATGAAGGTCAAAATAAGCAGATAAATGTTTCTGAAGTTGGAAAACTCCATCATCGAAGAAGCAAAACCAGCAACAATTCTAATGATTTCCACCTCGCTGATTTGGGTGCTGCAAAAGATTTGAAGGTTCAGACTCAAAAGACGTTAGATAATAGTGAACTCGAAATTATAGTCCAAGAGCTCTGTCAGACTCATCAGAAAAACTCTAGCGATATTGAGCATTTGCGGAATGATAGTTCTTCTGATACGCGGTTGGATCAGGTCGGCGCTGTTGAGAAGGAAAAGTTAATTGCAGCGATTAAGGTGTTTGTAGATCAGAGCTTATGTAAAAGCAATCATGCTAGAGAAGATGGTCAAGTCCAGCATTCCGAAGAATTCATGGAAGCTTTACATAGACTGAGTTCGAATAAGGACTTACTGTTGAAATTTCTACAAGATCCTAATTCTTTATTAGTAGAGCAGATTAAACGTTTGGAAGAAGCTCGGATTGAGAAAGATACAGAAACAAATCCATTGCTGAGACCTACTTTCTTAGAGCAAATGGTGGCCCGTTCTAAAACGGATGATCTCATCAACCAAAAACCACGTGGGTTTTTCAGGAGGAGGAGCAAATCTCAGGAACATTTCCCTGTGACGGGAACTGATAGGTGTCAATCGTCTAGTAAAATTGTTATTTTGAAACCTGGACCGGCAACTTTGCCGCAATCTAATTCCGATAGCTATGTTGGATCCTCGGTTTCATCTCATTATCCCACCGGCAATAAGATCCATGGTGAAAAAAGTCAGTTCTCTTTCACTGAAATTAAAAGAAAGTTAAAGCATGCTATCCGAAAAGATAGGCCGGACGCTTCTTCTGATGGTATCATCCATAAATCTCGCCTTGAAAATAAAAAAAGGCACGACTCCGATAAAGGGGTTTCTGGAGAAAATGTTGGGTGGTGTTCCCCGAACAGAGATCATTTCTATATGGAGAGATTTGCAAAACCTTGTATGAGTTTCAAGAGGGGCGAAATAATTGGCAACCCACTTCCACCGCTTCCTACTGAAGCAACTACAACGGCTAATGACCATTTGAAGCCGAGTGTATCTAACATCTACCTTGAAGCCAGGAAACATCTACTGGAGATGCTTAGCACTGGGAACGATGATGCTGAGTTAACAAGTCAGAAGTTACCAAGATCCCTCGGGAGAATTCTTTCTTTTTCCGAATACAGCTATTCTCCCATCTTGAGCCCTCGCAAGGACAGAGAGGAGATTTTGGCGAGTACCTCGGTAAAATTATCTCCCAGAGCCACTCTTCAGTCTGTTAACGAAAGCTCTCATAAGCTTGTTGAAGAAAATGTTGATAGCCATCCAAGTCCATCAAAGCCAAGCTCTGGGGATCTACCGGTTCTGCCTTGTAAAAATAGTGAAGAAAAGATAGAATCTCCAAATGAAAATGCAAGTTCTCCCGATGATCATAGTCAATCAAGTTTAGTTGAAGAAACACCATCTTTAATGAGTAATGCAGTAACCTCCGAAGGTACTTTTTACCCGTAGCTTTTGAGATTGGCTATGCGCAAGTTACTATGTTCATTCTTGTGATCTTAGATGTTATATAACAGTAGCTTTTTGTGCCGGTCATGTAGAGATTGAAGAGACGACCAGTGCTTTGAACCAGGAAACAGGTGAGATCCAGCTTGCTTCTTCTGAATCAAGTGCCTCAATTATTATAGAAGACACCAGAACTGGAGATGCTGCTGAAGAATGTGATGAAGATAGGTCGACACAATCACTGAAAACGGTAAACTTTTGCTGCTTATATTATGGCTTCTCAAAAGCTAGTCTTTATACTAAGAAGCTGTAGGATATGTAATCCCTAATCAAAGCAGGGGGGCAATGACGCCTTGTTTCATATGTTTTCTTGTTTCCATCTTATAGTCACGGGTTCCGCCTGGTCTGTTTCAGGAATCATTTGAAGAGAGTCAAATAGCATCTTCGCCACCAACATCGCCATCACACGCCTCAGTCACGGAAAAAGTTGTAGATTCTGAGGATTCCATAGATAGATCAGGGGGCCTAGTCCAGTTTCTGTTCTTGATTCATTATTTTCTGAAGACGATATCAGTCCTGCAAGGAAGATATCTATGCAAGGTTATAGCTCATTTATTCGGATCTTGATGACTTCGTATTCATTTATTTCAATTTTACTATTAGTCTTATGCTGAAACGTGGCTATTTGAATTTCTTAGCTGAACTAGAGATTCAACCGCGACAAATTGAGTTTGAAGAGCAGAGATCTTCTAGTGACCCGGTAATCTGTACGCAGACTTCTTTGCAGGATGAGGAATCTGCGTTTGAATATGTCGAAGCAGTCTTACTGGGTTCCGGCTTGAACTGGGATGAATATCTGTCAAGGTGGCTTTCTTTGTGCCCGATTCTGGATTCCGTGTTGTTTGATGAAGTTGAGTTATTCTCTAGCCGTTCACGTGCTGAGCAAAAATTACTGTTTGATTGTACTAGTGAAGTTCTTGAGGAGGTATGCGACCTCTACTTTGGGTCCTTTATAGGAATGTCATGCATAAAACAAACAACGCGGCCAATCCCAAAGGCAATGGACCTTATTCTTGAGATATGGCGAGGAGTCGAGTGGCATCTCCTCCAGCATCCACCCCCCAAGTCCCTTGATCAGCTCGTCAGAAAAGACCTCGCAAAATCCAGATTATGGATGGACCTCCGAACAGATACTGAACTCATTGGTGAAGAGATGGAAAATGCCATTCTTGAAACGTTACTCGAAGATGCCATATCAAGCTTCCTCTGTGATACTTCAGACATCAATTTGATCGCGTCCTAGCTGATTCAAGTGAAGTTGAAAGTTAGTCTCCTCTGACTTGTAAGTAATTACCAACTTAATCGCGATCATTAAAAGGTACAAATGCTTTCTCAATTATACCTGGAAGGTAGGTGGTGATATTCGGGTATATATCACCATTCTGGTGTAGGTTTCCGTGTTAGCTTAGCTTAGTACAATATGGCTCAAGCTTCATGGATACTTGTCCATATGTACAACTAACTTCAGCTTCAGACCTTTCTTTCCATGGCGGAAAGCAATAAGAATAAGGATATCCTTTCTGAGAAGATGATCGGGAACATCTTACGGAGCGTGTGCAGTCTTCTTGAGAAGGCGACGAGGGCTTGGAACCTAACCAAGTAGAGACGATGATCTTACAGTACAGAATTTTTAGAGTTTGGGGTGTTTTCAGTGTGTTTATATGGTTTGCATTTTTTTCTCTCCTTATTTTCCCTTTGACATAGCTTATTCTTGTTTGATTTGTGTGAGGTTTGGCAATAAGGTTGTAACTTGTAACTGATACTGATAAGATAGGATTGTGAAAAAGAAAAAAATGATCAATAAAACTATGTGGACTACACAAGCTATCTTTCTGAACTCTTCTCTTTGATGTCCAGTTCTGAGCACGGTTTGATCCGACTGCTGATATAACTGTGGAGGAATAATTTATTCTAAATAGATATCTCAGCTGCCGAATCAAACTATCCCAATGGCTGAGATTAGCTCAACATAGTGCCTCTCAGCAACGAAAGCAAACAACTCCTCTTAGATCCTTGGAAAATCTCAAGTGATAGATACTCGAGAATACTGGCATTCGCCGTCTCTGGCCAGGACAGTTTTATCTACCATCTTACGAGATATCAATACACTAATGGATGCAATACACGTGAGCAAAAAAACCAACTCATCCACTGGTTATGAGTTTCTATTGCATAAAAAATTAATCTTCTCAATAATAAATTATAAAAAATACAAGCCTCCGACCATGTAATATCCACACTTTACCAGATACAAGTCATTTCTGTTTCTTGTTTGCAGGTAGGGATGGTGTCAATGGAGGTCTTTTTGTTTTTGTAAATGCTTTGGCTCTGCTTTCTACTACTTCATCATCACTGTCTTCTAAAGAATTAGCATCTTTTGCAGATTCTTGAGCATTCTTGACAGCTTTTCTTTTATCGGCATCCAATTTTGCCCGTAACTTTCTTTCTACTGGGTCATTGGAATGGTAAACTTTGGTTTCGCGTGGAACTGCTGCACCAACCCCAAGCCTGTAGTAAAGATGCAAAGGACTTCATATATGTTGGTGATAATAAGTCTCAATCAAGGTAGTGATTAGTGTACTGACCTAGGAGGCCGAACCTCTAATTTTACTTTAGTTGATTTATCATCCTCCTCTAATTTACTCATATTATCAATCCCATTGCTCCGCCTGCACGCAGACAGTACATTACTTTCAAAATAGACAAATACAAGAGTTAATGCCGATGGTTAAATCAGATTGAGAACATATAAAGATTTGCAGAGCAAAGAACAGAGGGGCCTATAAGCAGAAAGATTGAAGTTAAACAGAGTTTACCACATTGCTTATTGGAATTTCATCCAGCCATAATTAGTTTAAGTTATTCAACCAATTATAATCGGGAATGTAAAGTAGCTCCAAGTTTGGAACTCATGGTATAATAGTATAGTTTGAAATGAGCTACCAGTTTGAAAGCCTTCCCAAACTTCACGAGTGGAGGAAGTGATGCTTTCTTCGAAGCCTCCTGTGCTCCCATGGCTACTCTTTCGACTAGCTGCACAATCCAATCAATCAAAGAAAGAGAAGATTATAAATCAAATTAAGGGATGAACACACTATAGGGCCAACTTGTTCATCGTTTTCACACTGGCGGCAAGAAATAATAGAATGCTTATGTTGCTAAATCAACAGAAAACTAGGAAAAGCTTCATTATTAACACTCGACACATAATGCTTATATCGTGCACTGCATCCCTTATCTTCTGAAAACTCCATTAACCTCACAGTGCATCTAATTCAAAATGGGCATATACTTATACTGTAGCATTGTATGCAAGCATTTGAAAACGCAGACGCAGTCACACAGTGCAATTAGAAATCAAAATGTGAACATGCAAATGCATATAAAGCTACATAACAGTAACAAGCTATAAAATTAATGTAAAATGCATGATCTTTTAAAACTTTTTCCTTTAAATAAGTTCGGTGAATAAAAACTTTGCTTCTGTCTGCATTTATCAATCTTCTATTATCAACCGAAAGTCACACAAGACACTACCAAAGTACCAATTGAAAGTGCAAACAGCATATTTATATCTGAATCATTCTATTGCGACTTTCACCGACACAAACACACATTCAGCCAAACAGCTGCTAAACTGTTAAAAAAACATAAACTGGAAGGGAATAAAAGGAAAAAGAAAAGCATATCAAACGTCAAGTTAGGGCATCCCAAGTTACAAGCCCTATAATTGGGGATAGAAGTGAAACCTAAAAAGATACTCCAGATATAACTCGAAACTCAATTAGTCGGTAGAAGACGCTACAGAGTACAGAGTAACCTATCTTCTTATAAATAGTGAACTTATGTAACCTATCTCTATTTTATAGCAAACTTATGTAACCTATCTCTAGTAAAATATCCTGACTTGGCAGCTCCTCCCCTAGACAGATATATCGTGTCTGACGCGATGGTCAAGTGTTTACTTTGCTATCCGCTAGGTCACAGGTTCATACCCCGTAAACATCCTATTTATGAAAAATAATAGTAAGGCTGTGTAAATTGATACCTTCCCTCATATTCTACTGATGCGGGAGCCTTGTGCACTGGGTACCGCAGCGCCCAGACGTAATCAATTCCATAACGACCACCCGAGTTAACAATTTATTGTGTATTTCTTTATCATTTTCGAATACGTTTCTCTCCCATTATTTCTGTTTATTTCCTAACATGGACTACATTAAATTCACCAGGCAATTGCTTCAATACTACATAAAAGTTGTTTGTTTCAGCAAATTCAAAAAGTTACCAGACAATAGAGCGACCAGGACAGGAAAAAAAAATCCTCATGATTATTATTAACATATGAAAAAATCCTATAAAGAAAAACGGCTCTTAATACCTCTTATTTGGGTTGTCAGAAGAGCGGCGGCGGCGCTGACGGAGAGGCTGACCGTTGGTAGTTGCCGCAGGTAACAGAGGCGGAAGGTGAAGAAGTGAGAGCACAAACTAACAAAGACGGACGTAAATAGCGCTACGCTATGCAGGGGAAAACGCACCAAAACCAGAAGCGCTTTGGAAATTCGGAGTCTGCTAATAGCGCTTTTTCTATGTGCACTTTCCCCTTCCTAATTATGGATACTGTGGGAAAAGGGCAAAAAAATTCTTCTATACCCATTATGTGTCTCGTTCACTATCCCTACGAATAGATGATATAGATGATTGACATGTATTAATATTTGTTCTACGGGTTTCATTATTTCTTTTTAGGTTATAATTTTTTAATTAAAAAATTAATACATGTCAATTTCTTATTAATGTGATAGAGATTTGAATACCGAACTTGGATAAAAGATTCTTACCCTGGGAAAAGGTTTCGAGGAATCTCTGCTATTATGGATCCGCATGATTGTAAATGTAATCCCTCTTTTATTAATGATTAAGTCTTATTTCATAAAAAATAATTAGTTAAATTAATCATATCTTACTTTCTACACTTATAAGTTAACTTCTCTCTTTTCTTCTCTTGAAGTTTCTTCATTTCTTTGACTTCCATGGCTAGATCCAACCATTCTTGATTGGATCTAACCATCCTCCTTCCACTTTTGATGTGTTCACCCCCTTCTTTTATCGTAAATCTTGATGAAATTTTTTCAAAGTAATATTATTCAAGATACAGATGCAAGTCCTACTTCAGATCCTTCAAGATCTGGAGTTTATTTCTAAACCCGGAGTTGCTCTGGGCCCTTTCTCATTTTTCATCATCTTTCCGAGACAATATATGGGACGGTTGATACGCCCATGGTCTCGTAGATTGTTGATTTTTAAGAAAGGTGATGAAACTGAGCTTGCTACTGCTGTTTCAGGATCTCGGATAAGCTGTTGCGAAGAGTTTTATCATGTATTTATTTATTTTTTACCATATTTTTGTGTTGTTTACCCGGTCCGGGGTGTGAACTTTTATCTGTTATCATGGTGTTTACACCATTGTATAACTTTTATTTTTCTTATAATTGCGTTTTATCTTTTGATTGTAATGACTTTGATTATTTTATGATTAATGGGTAAATCTTTATTTAGGAAAAAATAAAAAGTTAACTTTGACTATATTAGCGAAATAAAACCGTGACTAACTTATGAGAGTTGGAAATAAACTTGTATCCCATTAAACTGGTTCTACCGAGTTATCCATATTATACTTTTTGGTTATTAATGTTTTATCTCTAGTTTCATGATATATGAGTCAAATACTCAATTATTAAATTATTATTTAAACGGACATATTTTAAACTCGTAACAATAATATATAGGTTGTCACCAACATAAAACAATTTTTTAATGAGTACCTATTTTAGTAATTAGTTACAATTTTCATTTTCAAAGAAATTAGTTACATTTCCTAAACAATAAATAAAAATGCATTTATAATGGAAACACAACTCGCTTTCTATATATTTTTTAAAAAAAATATCATCACCATTAGTAGTAAGCGAATCGTGACGCATGATGTTGCGTAGTATATGCTAAAAGGGCATTTATGTCATATTCTGTTTAATTCCATTTCATTCTGACATTAAAATATAGTTTTACCAAACACAAAAAAGGAATCGACATTTCATTCTGCCTTTATATTCCAAACACTGGAATGGAAAGAAGATTCCAAAGTGATTATAGGTGAAAAGCGATTATGCGTAAAAAACAAAATTTATTCCAGCGTACCAAATGTGATGTACATATCAATTTTTTTTTTTGGGTGAATAATGATGTACATATTATTCAATTCATCTAAAACCTCCTTGACAAGTCATGTGATTCTTTAATTTTTATTAGGCGATCTTCAAATCTAGCTTGCTTGTTAGCTAGCAACATATACATACGTTCACAAAATATTCTTCAAATGTATGAATATATAACTATCCACATGTAGTTAATTATTTTTACAATTTATCATGACACGTAGTGAAAATATTTTGATTTCCCTTCAAATAAGAAAGGAAAATAAATAATTTGGGAGCGACTATACTTTATAATGATCGTCTCATCATTAAATAAACTGATGTTAATTTTGTATCCGTTGACATGACACATTGGTAAAGCAAAATAATATTTACTGAAGCATTTAATGTCCGAATCTCCACGTCAACTGAAAACTAACATTTATGCCACCGTCACTCGTCATTATTAAACCTATGGTCATAGCACATTCGTAAAGTAGGACATTTACTGACGAGTTGAATATCTAAATCCCTACAACAGCTGAAAATTAACATTTATGTTGTCGTCACTCTTCGAAATTAAATCTACGATATGTAAAGCAAAATGACATTTACTAAAGCATCGAATGTCAAAATTTTCAACGCAATTGAAAATCAACATTTATGTCGTCTTCACTCGTCAAAATTAAATATACTAACATGATACAACGGTAAAACAGAGGACATTAAATGAACCATATTACAACATCTGAAAGCCAACATTTATGCCGCTGTCACTCAGTCGCAAAATGAACAAAGCTCCTAAATATTTAGAAAAAAAAACGAGTCAAAGCCTTGTAGGAAGCATAATCACTACTTCTCTCTCTAGAAAAAAACACAATCTCTCTCTCTCTCTCTCTCTCTCTCTCTCTATATGTATAGATCCACATATACATACACGATCCACGTACACACATAGTAGTTCGTCAAAATTTCACCTGTACGATTCCGCCCTCTTTCTAATTTTCCAAATCCCTAAAAATCTCCCAATCGGGAATTGATTTGTATTTTACTACCAATTTTGTTAATCTTCTTCTAACATTCAATACTTTTATTCATCTTTTTCTGAAAATAGTAAAAAACCCTAATTTTGGAAAACCTCATCTTGAACCCTAGTTTACTGTTTTTTTAGAATTCGATTCAAACGGTATAAAATCCATTGAAGTTAAGAATTGGAACTCCATTGATGCGTTTATGTTGTATTCATGTTCTTTTTCAGGTGAAGATGATGCTTTTAAATTTGTAAAAATTAAATGAATTTTAGTTAACTGTCGATTTATTGATTACTTTGTTATATTTTAACTTAAAGTTCATTACTTTAGTTGATTTTTGATTCGGTGGAAGTTGGAATTCTGAGAAATTTTGTGGATTCTTGTTGAAACTGTTTCTAGGATGTTTTTTTTTCTGGTTAAAATTAAGCTGGATCAGAATTTTCTTTGAGCAATTAGTCTTACTTTTGCCTTTTAGTTGTAAGGATCTTGAATGTGATAATTTTGGAAATATATGGTGGAGAAGAATGGGCACTTTTTCTTAATGTTTATTGGTAGCTCATAAGACATCATGCCATTGTAACCAAAATATACTAATCACATTGTCAGGAAGTGAAATCCAAGCTTCAATTGTATATGTGAGTTAATATGTATGTAGAATTTATAAACTGAAGGACTTATTGAATTGTGCATGATTTGTCGGTCAAAGAGTTTTTGCATGCCCTAAATTTTGGCATGCATAAATTTAGTAATTTAGAATGAGTAGTATTTAACTTGTATTTTAGTCAAATCCATTTTTAAGCGATGTTACTTCTGGGTTGATAGAGCGGTTATATTTAAAAGCATTTTCCAAAGTATATGCTAAATGGTTTTGAAACGTTTGCAGGAATTAGGTTGCAGAACAACTTATTGAATCTGTAGTCTAATGAGATTTGTAAGCTTTAGTCCAAATACTTAAATGTGAAAAGATGGAGGTCTGAGTCTCGCGCAGATCAATTAGTGCTAGGATGCTGTTAACTGTGAATTGAACCCCGCGCTGTGCTTATTTGAAGTGATTTGTTAATTGCTTTAACCTATGCAATTAGCATGCTATGGTGGATAAATTACTTTAATTGTAAGTCAAAGCATTGTCCGTTCCGTATGTTTCAATTCCTGGTTTCTTCCTAAGCACTGCATGTCTATCATATCTGCTTTTGTATACTCGACTAGTTGCAAACATGTAGTCTATATTTCTTTCTTTTAGACATTATTACATACTTATGACGTGTTAAATTTTCATTTATTTATCCTGTCTATATTTTTGCAACAAATGATAGGTTTATGTCAAACTTATTATTTTTTCACACATTCCAAAAAATAATGGAAAAGGTGTGATTTCATTTGCTCACATTCCAAAAAATAATGGAAAAGGTGTGACTTGAACAATAATTACTCTTTAGGAAGGCTGTAGCTTCATTTCCTTGCTCTGGAACATAGTATCTCATGTTGCCTCAGAACCAGCCTACTATTCTCTTTTCCATTCTACATCTCTGATAATCCATCGTTTTTAAGCCCGAGTATTCTTTACTGCAGTTTTGACGAGCATACCTTTTTTTGAGGTTCAATGCTGAAGCCAGTATGCGGATAACAGCCAGGAGAGATGCAAAGGTATCATGCAACTAACTGCACCAGTGCAGTCAATAACAGTGCACTTAGTGGATCAGCTAGGGATAACTCCCGGGTTGACTCATCTTCCATTCCACCAAATTATTCTCTCAACCCCAGGTACAGCTTCCTTAATTTTTTTATAAGTCCTGTTAAGTATAACTCACATACGTCTTCACGGTCTCCTTCTACAGAAATCTGAAGTAAATGCATGTTTTAAGTGTCAACAAGCTGAATATATCTTACCATCAATATCTATCTATTTTGAAATGGCAATTTCTACTAGTAGCTCTGCTCTGCACACCACATAGGCTCCAGAAAAAGTCGATTGGGAGTCTTTTACTCGCAATACAGTAGTTATTCTTTTTTCTAAGGAACCAAACATCATTATCAGAGAAATCCAAGTGGATGCACATGGGTGAGTTCCTGCAGAAGAGAATCTCGTCTCAAGTTACAACATTCCCCCCCCAAAAAAACACTTTCCCCCTTTCTAGATTCTGCCTGCTCTAACTGCCTCTTGAAAATAATTCTGAGTACCTTGGGTCTAAGAGCTGTGATATTTGAACATTTAATGAGCTTTGGGCCTAATAATAGTAGAATGATCTGGGCATAGAATTTTGTGGGTATGGGTAATCTATTAGAAACTCGAAGAGGTAATCATAGCTCTAGCTTGCTCTAGTTAATTGTGTCCAAAATCAGATTTCATGAGTGGGCGTTGATCACTAGAGTAATATTTTTATTTTATTTGAGAGATAGTTGTTTAAGGTTGAATAAGAAATTCTGTTTGTGAGAGCCTCTTCTTCCTGAGTCACTGCTGGTTGGCTGCTCGCTGCTTCTTTATTCTCTTTGTTCCAGAACTTTCTGAAATCTTCCTTCTGGGTTTCTCTTCATCTCTTGCAAAGTTTCAGAACCGTGCCTGGTAAAATTAGTTAGTAGCGTTATATGGACTAACCTTTACCTGGTTAATGAAAATGTTATTTCCTATTTCATCCCTGCTGCTGTTCGTGGCATTTGGAATACTTGAATCCATATTCCAAAATTTGTGTTTCTTGTCATATTTAATTTTGCCTAAGGTGCATAGTGAACCGGGAGTTCTTACAAGTATGGCATAAAGCTTAAGAACTTTGAACTTGTAATGTTTGATTTACCCTTTTTTTTTGCACCTGAACGTATGAGAACGACTGAAAACAGTACCCCTGAGGTTCCCAGTGGTGGTACCTGTACAGTAGCATTGCAGAAGAGTCTGAAACATTTACCAGGGAATGGTCTTTTATTGCTTTCGGTGTGTCCATTTATTACTTTTTGTATGAGTATGTATGGCTCCTCATTTATTGATGTGATGCTTTTAGGATCTTTTCTGCTTTTCCAATTTCAATAACGTATCATTTTAGTCGTGTCATTTTAGTTTCTTAGATAAGTCTTTTTGTGGTATCTTCTTGCGATCTGCTTGTTAATTTAATTGTCATCAATCTCAAGTGCTAACCTTTTCCTTCCAGGCGATCATTACAGTTAACTTCATACAAATTGAGGTGTGATAAGGAATCTTTGAATTCCAGGTAATTTCAGCTGATGGTTTGGATGCCTATTTAAGCTTTCTCATTCTTGTATCTTAGATAATTGCCTAATGAAAATGGACTAAGTAGAATATTAATATTCTTAAACATGAAAACTACTACTGCAATCCATCCTCTTCCTTAGTGCGCCTATGGTTCTTAAGGTTGTTGATGCCAAGAAAATACAGAGTTTATTACCAATACCTTCCATTTCCGACTAGTTATGAGGTACTATTAGTACCTTAGTAATAAATAGTTAACTAATGGTACCTTATTATAACTAGTTATGAGTTGTAACCATTGTGTAGTCAACATGTTGCTCCTTTCATTTCAGACTTGGGCCACCCGACTTTCACCCGCAATCTCCAAATTGTCCTGAGGAGACACTCACCAGGGAATATGTGCTCTCTGGTTACAAGGAGACCGTTGAAGGGCTTGAGGTAATTCTTTTTGTTGGGTTGTGAATTTGTTCTTTTTTTGGTAGCATATTTTTATCAATGTTAATCAAAATGGTTCTGCGCGCTCTCTCTCTCTCTCTCTGTGACACACACACACACACACACAGACACGCACATGATAGTTATTTATCTGATTTAGGCGTCTTTGCCAATGCTTGTAGGAAGCCAGAGAAATTTCGTTATCTCAGGTTCAGACTTTTACAAAGCCAGTTATTGTCAAGTGCAAGGAGGTAAACTTCCTGCATCCTCGAGTCTGGGACTGTGATGCATATAAATTCATAGCTATATATCTTGGGCTTCATTGTTCTATATATTTTCTGAGTCTTATGTGCTTCTGCATTCTGCAGGCATTAAGAAAATATCACAGGGCTATCAATGAATCTCGTGGTCAAAAGCGCAAGGTATTCAGATTTTTATTTTGTCTTGTCAAAGGATGTGGTCATTACTTTCTGCACGTAAACTAAATTTCCTCCCATATGTAAAATGGTCATTACTTTGATCAAGTACTTTTTTAAACAATTTATTGAGGAGAAATACTTATACTAGAGTGTGTTGAGAACTTACTGTGGGCCAATGCTGTGACTGTTGCAGGCTGGTCAAGTCTATGGAGTGCCTCTGTCAGGTACATTATTGACTAAACCTGGCATCCCCGAGCAAAGACCTTGCAGTGAAGATTTCCGGAAGAAATGGATTGAGGTTAGTGGCTAATTCTTATGAAAACTTAGTTTGGCTTTATAAACAATCTGATAGCATCTCATATGCTTTATCTAAGAAGAATGGATATTTCTATTGGTCACAATTTATTGCGAATGTGTTATTGTTTTGCCATGACTCATTAGCTGGAAAATAAGCACAATCCATTATCGAAGAGGAGAAATTATGAATATAACAGTGAAATTGGCTGTAATTTTGGTTATCTAGCTTTCTAGTGGACTTGAAATGTCTTTCTGTTGCTGAGGCGAGTAAGAAGCTGCAAGGTAGAAACTGAAGGAAGGTGGTTAATAAAATACCGAGAAATGAGAGAGCATTGGCCCAGTAGTTTATGGGCATTAGTTCTTTTAATGACTCTTGAATAAACCGCATTGTGATTTACTAGCTGTGTAGAAAATTATACTTTTTTGGTGTGTGTCTCCTTTGGGTGGGAAGGGAGAGCTGGGGTTGGCTTGGTTGAATTACTGCTCTTGTGATATTACAGTATCAGATGTTAAATCAACTTTATATTATTTGCCGTGTGATACAACTCTCTTTAACTTTCTGCAGTTCTTATGTTCTTCTAATTCTGATATTAAATTTTGCTTGCTTCAATGGTTCACATCTTTATAGGGTTTATCCCAGCAGCATAAAAGATTGTGTTCTTTGGCTGATCATGTTCCTCATGGCTATCGGAGGAAATCTCTTTTTGAAGTCCTTATTAGGAATAATGTTCCGCTGCTGAAAGCTACTTGGTTTATCAAAATTACTTATCTTAATCAGGTACCCCCACCCCCCTTCAGTGGTAGTAGCAAGGTTTGTGTTTTGTTATTTTCTTCATATGAAGGTAGCGGATTAAGGTTTGACTTTACAGGTTCGGCCTGGCTCTTCTAGCTTGTCATCCGGATGGCCTGACAAAACTCAGATTACCCGCTCAGAGCAGTGGACAAAAGATATTGTTGATTATCTGCAGGCTCTCTTGGATGAATCTATTTCAAGAAATAGTTATCAGTCTACTGTAAATATTAGGGATCGATCACCACAAATGGGTTATACTGGATCTGCACAGCAGCGAGGTGATGGTTCTTCAATGGCTGGTGATGGTGAGGAGCCTTCTTTGCATTTTAAATGGTGGTATGTGGTGCGGATTTTACAGTGGCACCATGCAGAAGGACTGATTGTTCCGTCTTTGATAATTGATTGGGTGTTCAATCAACTCCAGGTATCCATACTATGCTATGCCTTTCTAAAATATTTCTACACTCAATAACTCTTCTTTGGTGGTTAATTTCATATTTGTTTTTTCAGGAAAAGGAACTACTTGGGGTTCTACAGTTGCTATTACCTGTTATTTATGGTGTTATAGAAGCTGTTGTATTATGTCAGACATATGTACGCACTCTGGTCGGAATAGCTATTTGTTTCATTCAAGAGCCTGCTCCTGGTGGCTCTGATCTTGTAGATAATTCTCGGCGGGCATATACTACCTCTGCTCTTGTTGAGATGCTCCGCTATTTAATACTTGCTGTTCCTGATACTTTTGTTGCTTTGGATATTTTCCCTCTTCCCTCATGTGTTGTAGCTCATGTGATAAATGATGGGAACTTTTTGTTAAAGGCAGGGGAGGAGAGTGGCAAAATAAAAAGGGGTCCTGCAGAAGTTACATGTTTTCAAAGGGATAAAGGCACTGAGCTTCAACATGAATCTTTGTCCATTGATCGTGTTGTATCATCTATTCAGAAACGCACAGAATACCTTTCCAGAGGTGCCAGACCTGGACATCTGGGTCAAAATGTTGCTAAAGCTCTGCAGGTGTTGGATAGATCTCTTGTATATGGAGATCTGAGAGAGGCATATAAACTTCTATTTGAGAATCTTTGTGATGGAGCTGTGGATGAATGTTGGATTACTGAAGTCAGTTCTTGTTTGCGTACAACACTTAAGCATATAGAAGCAGTGACCTTGTCATTTATTTCCTCTATCCTTTTAATATGTGAATGGGCAACTTGTGATTTCAGGGACTTTCGCATTGCTCCACCTTCTGGTCAGAGGTTCACTGGTAGAAAAGATGTCGCTCAAATATATATTGCTGTACGGCTTTTGAAGTTGAAGAAGAGGGAGATGCAGAGATCCTCTCCTTGCAAGGTCCAGACTACTGTTGGGATTGATAATCTAGCAAAAGATCCTAATCAGTTGAATAAGAATCCCACCCGGGTGTCGGTTGGTAATGCTTATGATGTCATCCACGTTTCAAAGAGTGGGAAAAACAAAGATTTGTCAAATGCTTTTGAAAGCCCAAGCTCTTTACATGATATTATTGTATGCTGGATAGATCAACATCAAGTGCAAAGTGGAGAAGGTATCAAGCGCCTTCAAGTGCTTCTTATAGAACTCATACAGGCTGGCATTTTCTACCCACAGGCATATGTGAGGCAATTGCTTGTTAGTGGGATTATGGATGGTAATGGAGCACCAGTTGACCAGGAGAGACGGAGGAGACATTACAGAGTTTTGAAACATTTCCCTGGCTCCCCACATCCGCGACGCTCTGGGAGAAGCACATATTGCCGAAGGCTCAGTACTCTCTGAACTTATGGACATATACTCAAATGAGCGTCGAATTGTACTTCATGGGCTGCTTGATCACCATAAAGGTTCTGGCTGTGCAAGCAGCTCACTTCGGAAACAAAAGTTCTGTCATACCTCGGGAGGTGACGCTGCTTCACCAACCTCTGTTGATCAGTGGAGATCTCAGCTGGGATCCAGTTTAACAGCAAAAAGTGATGATCGAATTGAAGAGTTAAAGTCTTCTATTTCAGCATTACTACAGTTCCCAACTTCATCCTTATCTAGTGACACTGGTGTTGTAGATTCTGTAGGCAGTGCTAAGAGGTCTTCTGTCTCATCTGGTAACAAGATTGATATTGGTGAAGGAACACCAGGATGTGAAGAGTGTAGAAGGATGAAGAAACAAAAACTAAATGAAGACCGGAGCTCCTATATACATGGATATTCTCCTAGTTACATAGATGAGGATGATATTTGGTGGGTAAGAAAGGGACAGAAACTCATGGAGCCTTATAAAGTGGACCCACCTCCAAAACCAGCCAAGCAGGGTGGGAGGGGGAGGCAAAAGGTTGTGCGTAAAACTCAGAGCCTTGCACAATTAGCTACTGCAAGGATTGAAGGTAGTCAAGGAGCCTCCACAAGCCATGTTTGTGATAGTAGGGTGAACTGTCCCCACCACAAGACTGGTGCGGAGGGAGATGTTCCCAAATCAGTTGATGGGATCAGAGTGCCATGTAATGGGGATGTTGTTTCAATAAGAGAAGAACTAAAGCAGATGCGATTTGTCGAAAAGAGGACAACTATGGTGTGGTTGGTGGGTGTTGTGAAGCAGCTTGTTGAGGATGCTGAGAAGACAGCTACCAAAGTTGGTCAATATGGCATACCATTTTCGGCTGCTGATGATCGGAATTCTGTGCGGTGGAAGCTTGGTGAAGATGAACTATCTACTATATTGTATTTGATGGATGTCTCTGATGATTTAGTTTCAGCAGTCAGATTTCTTCTGTGGTTGTTGCCAAAGGTGCTAAGTAATCCTGCTTCGTCCGTCCATGGTGGCAGGAACATTCTAATGCTTCCAAGAAATTCAGATAATGTTGTTTGTGAAGTCGGAGAGGCTTTTGTTATATCGTGTTTTCGAAGGTGGGTAAGATCTTTATTTTTCTTGAATGGTTGTCTCACCTGATGTTTAGATAGGTTTGGCTGTTTATGCTGGTCTTGGCTGCATGGCTTTTTGGGTATATGGTAAACTGGTCTTGAATTTTTTTTTAGTTTGAGCTGATAATTATGCTGCTGCAAGCCTGCAATTGAACCATTTACTCAATATCTCTTACCTTTAAGATATATTTACGTTCAAGTAATTATTCTATGAAATAACCTGATGGACATTTTGCTATTTCTATGAAACGTTTAGTTACAGTCTTCTAGTTTCTTGCTTTCTTGCTTTCTTCTTAGTCTAATATACACTATGGAACTTGTTAAATTGTATGCATTACCATTTATCTACTTATCTTCTGATGAAGCTTTTGCAATTAAATATAACCTTAAAGCTTTATCAATTTAAAATTATGAATTTGTTGAAACACAAGATTTCTGTCTTCAAAATTTTTCAACTTAGATCGCCATGGTGGTATCTGTGAGGTCTTCTTGTACCATGTAATGCTTCAATGACAACCTCCTGTCTTACGCCTGCATGATGAGAATATCTTTATGATGAAAAGAACACACCGTTTCACACTCTTCTTTCAGTAACTGAACTAAAATCATGAGATTGGATTTTATCTGACCTTTGTTTCTTTTGACTTAATACAGATACGAAAGTATCATAACAGCTGCAGATCTTATTCCTGATACCTTGAAAGCTGCAATGCAGCGTGTTGCAGCTACCATGGCCTCTACTGGGAGGATTTCAGGCTCATCAGCCTTGGTTTATGCACGACACTTGATGAAGAAATTTGGCAATGTGGTCAGTGTAGTTGAATGGGAAAAAAACTTCAAGTCAAGTTATGATAAAAGACTAACATCCGAACTTGACTCGGGAAGGTTGTCAGATGGAGAGTTTGGGTTCCCACTTGGAGTCCCGGCAGGGGTTGAAGATCTTGATGATTTCTTCCGTCAAAAGATAAGTGGTGTTAGGGTCTCTAGGGTTGGTTTGACAATGAGAGATATTGTGCAAAGGAAAATTGATGAAGTTTTTCACTATTTTAATGGCAAAGAGAGGAAGATTTATGGATCTGGTGCAATAAAAAGCCCTGGGTTGGATAAATTGGATGGCGGCTATCAGATAGCTCAACAAATAGTAATGGGTCTTATGGACTGCATGAGGCAGACTGGTGGTGCTGCTCAGGAGGGTGACCCTAGTTTGGTGTCATCAGCTATTTCTGCAATCGTGGGTAATGTTGGCTCAGTTATTGCTAAAATTCCCGATCTAAGTGCTGTTAATAATCACCTAAATGTTCAATCCACGCCCAGCCCATGGGTTTTCGCTCGGCGCATCTTACGCCTTCATGTAATATGCTTGTGTTTACTCAAAGATGCGCTTGGTGAGCGTCAGAGTCGTGTGTTTGAGGTTGCTCTTGCAACCGAAGCTTCTAATGCCCTAGCTCAGGCCTTTGTTCCCGGAAAGGCTCCACGGGGTCAATTTCAACAATCTCCTGAATCCCATGATTCGAGTTCAAATTCTTCATACGATGCCCTTACTAATTCTTCCAAAGCAGTGTTCGGAAGAACTGTCAAAATTACTGGGGCTATTTCTGCACTTGTTCTTGGTGCAATTCTGCAGGGTGTTACTAGCCTTGAGAGAATGGTCATGCTCTTCAGGTTGAGGGAAGGGCTTGATCCGATTCAATTTGTGAGGAGCATCAAGTCTAACTCAAATGGTAATGCTCGTTCAATTGGGGTTTCAAAGCAGGATGGTTTTGTTGAAGTTTCTGCTCACTGGTTCCGGGTGCTTGTAGGTAATTGCAGAACAGTTTCTGATGGATTTATTCTTGAGCTTCTTGGTGAAGCTTCTGTTGTTGCTCTGTCAAGAATGCAGCGAACACTGCCTTTGAACTTGGTGTTTCCCCCTGCTTACCGTGTATTTGCATTTCTGATATGGAAGGATTTCATCTTCAGTTCTGGTATTGGAACACGCGATGATATCCCCCAATTGTATCAATCCTTAGCCTTGGCCATGGCTGATGCCATTAAACACCTGCCATTTCGTGAGATATGTCTGAGAAACACTCATGGGCTCTATGATCTTATAGCTGCAGATACCCTAGATTCTGAATTTGCTGCCTTGTTAGAATCAAATGGTTTGGATATGCCTTTGAAAGCTACAACTTTTGTTCCACTTCGAGCACGTCTTTTCTTAAATTCCCTTATAGATTGCAAACTGCCACAGTCCGTACTTAAACCAGATGATGATAATCGGTTATTTGGTCATGGCGAGTCGAAGGTCCATCTCATGGCGAGTCCGTACTTAGAGAAAGAGGCAAAGCTCGAAGAAAAGATTGTACATGTTTTGGATACATTGCAACCTGCGAAATTTCACTGGCAGTGGGTTGAGCTCAGGCTTCTTTTAAATGAACAGGCCGTTATTGAAAAACTGGGGTCCCATGATACCTCTTTAGTAGAGGCTATGAGATCTGTTTCACCAAACCCCGATAAAGTTGCTGCATCTGAGAATGAAAACAAATTCGTAGAGATCATCCTTACTAGGTTGCTGGTCAGGCCTGACGCTGCCTCACTATTTTCTGAGGTTGTACACCTTTTCGGGAGGTCACTTGAGGATTCAATGCTATTGCAAGCTAAATGGTTTCTGGGAGGAAATGATGTCCTTTATGGAAGGAAATCAATTCGTCAGCGGCTTACAAATATTACTGAAAGTAAAGGTCTCTCAACTAAATCACAGTATTGGAAACCATGGGGCTGGTGTTATTCAGCTTCCGATTCAGTGAAAACTAGGGAAAAGAAGCGGAAGTTTGAAGTTATGTCAATTGAAGAAGGTGAGGTTGTTGATGAAGTGGTGGACTTAAAAGGGCCTGGCAAAGGATCTTCTCAAGCTGCGGATGTTGATAGCTTTCTTGTCAGTCAGCAACATCTGACGGAGAGAGCATTTATTGAATTAATTCTCCCTTGTGTGGATCAGGGCTCAGATGAGTCACGGAATACCTTCGCAGGTGATATGGTCAAGCAAATGAATTACATTGAGCAACAGATAAACTCCGTTACACGTGGAGTTACTAAACCTGTTGGGTCAATTTCATCTGGTATTGACAGCCCAACAAGCAAAAGTAATAGCCGAAAGGGTATGAGAGGTGGTAGTCCTGGATTGCCTAGACGATCAACAGTAGCAGCTGAGATTGTTCCTCCTTCCCCTTTAGCATTGCGAGCTTCGATGTCATTGCGGTTGCAGTTTCTTTTGAGACTACTTCCTATTATCTGCTCAGATGGGTAAATCTCTGTCTCTCTGTCTCTCTCTCGTTTTGTTTGATTGATCGATGCTAAGCAATGTCTCCCTTGTGCCTATTCTGATGTTCATAACTGATATTTCTCTCTATAAAGTTGGAACATGTTTTCACTTGTCGTTTTTTAGTTTCCAATTCTTTGAAGCTTACTTTCTATTAGTCAGGCCCAACTGTCATGAACATTGCCTTAACAATGGTAACTTTTGTATCTTGTTTGTGTTTAAACATAGTTTTATTACGATTGGATGAATTTGATCTTAGAACGCGCAGTGCACATCTCCTCAGGGTTGTCTTTGAGCAAATTTCAGAACTAGTTACTTTCCATGTAGCTTGGTTTTGATGATATATATATATATATATATATATATATATATATATATATATATATATATATCTTTGTTGAGAATCATCTTGCATTATTTGTTATTGTTAATTCAATAAGATCCTGGTTATCGACTTGTCAGGGAGCCGTCGGGACGGAACATGAGACACACACTTGCTTCAGTAATATTACGTCTCCTGGGAAGTAGAGTTGTCCATGAAGATGCCGGCCACAGCTTCAGTTCAAGTTTGAACTCATCAAAGAGGGAGGTGGAGTCCCTTATGGAGGCTTCTGCTACAGCATCTGTAGTCATATTTGGCGAAAGTCTCTTTGATCGTTTATTGTTAGTGCTGCATGGACTGCTGAGTAGCTCTCGGCCAAGCTGGTTGAAGTCAAAATCTGGCTTCAAGTTGGCCTCTGAATCTGGGAAGGACTTCAGTATGTTTGATCGCGATGTGGCTGAGAACCTGCAGGTTTGATTTTCATCAACTTTATTTGCATGGAATGTAGAATGAATGCACTTGTGACAAATAATGTGATGATATTTGTCAATATGCTTTAGAGTATCACATCATATTCTGGCCGTTGCTTGCTTAGGAAGTTTCATATTTAAATACTTGATTGAAGAGTTATGTGGGATTGGTATTGGGCAGAGTCTTTTGCAAAATTCTCTCCTGTAAAACAGTCCTGGTGTCTTTCTTGCAATTCTGGACTACATAGAACTTTATTCGTACAAGTATCGCTTGTCGTCCACTTTGAATGCTAATCCCATCTAAGTTTGAACCTTATTATTATTATTATTATTATTATGAAAAAGGATAGTCTTATTAGTGTTATCAAATGGCGGCCATGGCGCTGCGGATTTTTGGCCCACCGCAATACGCAATGCGCTATATCCTCTAATATAGCGGTGTCCGCCTTTTAGTGTTTCGCGGGCGTTATGGCGGTTACGGTATGGCGTTTTATGGCGGCCATGGCGGTCATGGCGGGCGCTTTTTTTGAATCATCATTGAAAATTTAAAAAAAATAGGGATTACCAGGTACGTCTTCTTCCTTCTTCATCTTCTTCTTCTTACTTCTGGTTCTCTTCTTCTTCTGGTTCTTGTTCTTGTTCTCTTCTTCTTCTTCGTTCATTCTGGTTCTCTTCTTCTGGTCTGGTTCTCTTCTTCTTCTTCCATCCTTCTGGTTGGTTCTGATTCTCTTCTTCTTCTGATTCATCTTCTGTGCGGCTACGATTTTCAAGAAAGGAGAGATGGCATTTTGTTGTGGGCTAGGGTTTTTTAGAGAACGAGCGAATCTGGACCGTTCATTTTTCATTTTTTAGATGAGAGCATCTGGACCATTGATAAGTGTAAAATGCAGCTAGGGTTTTTTGTAGAGAAGGATCAAATCTGGACCATTGATAGGGGTAAAAATATAAAAGAATCTGGACCATTAATTTTCTTTTAATTTTTCTTTCTAAAATCATATTAAAAGCAGACCCATATCATATTAAAAAAAATCTCCTTCACTTCTCTATATATTCTCAAATATATATTTTTAATTATTTGCATAATTTTTTTTTTTTGCATAAAACTTATTTATTATTATGAATTAAAATTTATTTCCGTGTTTGGAGACTTTTGAGTTATGCATGCTTGTTATTTTATGTGTTATGACTTACGAGATATACTAATTAATGGTTGATTAATAATTTTTAAGTTATTTGTTTGATTCATGTTGTTATTTTTGTGCTTTTTATTTAGATTATGCATTGTATTATATATAATTTGCATTATTTTATTGTGTCCGCCATGTGTCCGCTATTAGGCGTTATAGCGCCCGCTATAACGTTATGGCGTTTTTTTTGCTTGCCGCCATGATCCGCCATCCGCGATTGATAACACCTCTTAAAATGTTTGTGGTTCTTTGTTTTAACCACCTCTTTTTTTTTGCTTTTAATATGTTTTTCCTGAAGTAATAATGTTTATTGCTGGGTATCTATTTGTTAAAGTAGAATTGTTAGTTGCTTGCTCATCTATTATTTTTGTATTGCAGAATGAGCTGGACCGCATGCAATTGCCTGACCCAATTCGCTGGCGCATTCAAAGTGCAATGCCTGTTCTTCTACCCTCTGTCCGATGTCTAATCTCTTGCCAGCCTCCATCCGTGTCATCTGCTTCTCTTGCTGCTCTTCTACCCAGCAATCAGATATCTGCGCTGCAGCCTAGCAATTCAGTCCCGTCTCAGAAGAATCAAGGTTCTTTGGTCCGAGCTGTTACTAATGTAGCGGGGAGGACCAAGCCACCGCTGCAGGAGTCTGATATGGAAGTAGACCCATGGAATCTATTGGAGGATGGAGCAGGGAGCCAATCTTCAAGTAATGCTGCTTCAGTTGGTGGCAGTGACCATGCTAATTTGAAGGCATCGAACTGGCTTAAGGGAGCCGTCAGAGTGAGGAGGACAGATCTCACATACGTCGGAGCAATTGATGAGGACAGCTGATTTGAGTTCTACCACAATTTTGATTTCTTTCCGAAAAGAGCTACTCCAGTGGGGGTAGCTCTTAGGCACCCTGTCGAGTCCTGATGCGAAATCAACTATGAAGGGTGCTCATGATGTGGCCTTAAGCAGCAAGGGATTTGCGCCAAGGTGTATTCTTTTTGGTGGGGCATGGCGTTCGCGAATGGAACCTCTGACTATGTTATCTTAGCCGCCTGACGGACTGATTGCCTTTCAGGTGCTGCTTAACTACCAACCCTTTGATCATCATCGCCTCTTCTGGACTGCGCGATTATTGGCGCTTGTGCAGAAATTTGTTGTATATATAGGGATATAATTGTTTTTCCCTTTTTGGGCCAAGTAGGATATCTCAGGATGGTTATTCCATGCTCTGATCATATGGTTGGGAGAGAAATATCCTCAAAAATGTACTATAATAGCTTCTTTTAATTTTGTTATGTCTGTGTTCTGTCCATGTCTGTCTGCAAGAACCGACCATTTGTCAGAGCCCTTTTTATAAAATTTATACCCTAAGGGCCTCACCTCGCGTAACCAGTTCACTAGTGGAGGAGTTAAATCACAGGATGTTTAGATCCCATTTTATTTTCGACAAGGAGAGGGGCAGCAAAATACGGGGTATCTCTATTTTAGTGAAAATCATACAAAATTGTATACTAATCATCAACGATTTAGACTTGTCGAGTTCAGATTTTAACTATTTCGACCGATGAATAATCTCGATTTTATTCACGTTCGGACAATATTGTGTACTTACCATCTAAGTATTCAAGGTTCTTGGCACGAATTTTTCCAAATGTTGTGACTTGTGAAAAATCTCGATTTTTTGTGAAGTTCATACAAAATTGTGTCTTAATCCTCATAGATTTGGGGTCGTCAGTCCCAATATTTCAACTCTTGCGACCGGTGAATAATCTCGATTTTAGTAAAGTTTTGACAATATCGCGTGCTAACCATCGCGGATTTGAGGCCTCGGTTTGAATTTTTTAATTGTGCGCCCGATTCACATCTCGTTATTTTTGTCAAGTTCTCACAATATCGCGTACTAACCAATGTTACCATCACAAATTCGAGGTCGTCGGGACTTGAATTTTTCAACTGTTGCGTGTGGTGAATAATCTTGATTTGACAATATCATGTATTAACCATCACATATTTGTGGCAGTCGGAATCAAATTTTCAACTGTTTTGTCCGATTAATTATCTCGATTTTATTAAAGTTATGATAATATCGTTTATTAACAATCACAGATTTTAAGCTGTCGAGCTTGGATATTTCAACTATTTCGGTCGGTGAGTAATCTCGATTTTAGTCAAGTTCGGACAATGTCGTGTACCGATCATCACAGATTTGGGGTTGTCGGCCCAGATTTTTCAATTGTTGCGACATATAAAAAAATCTCGATTTTAGTAAAGCTCAAACAAATTCGCGTACTAACCATCGCGGATTTTGAGCTATCGAACTCGGATTTTTCAACTCTTGCTAATGGTGAATAATCTCGATTTTAGTCAAGTTCTGACAATATCGTGTACTAACAATCACTGATTTGAAGACGTCGGGCTCGCATTTTAAGTTGTTGCGACCGGTGAATAATCTCGAATTTAGTCAAGTTAGAATAATATCATGTATTAACTATCACGAATTTGCGGACGTCGGGTTCGAATATTTGAACTGCCGTGACTGATTAATAATCATGATTTTAGTCAAGTTCGGACAAAACCGTGTACTAAATAACATGGATTTTAGGCTGTTGGTTTTGATTTTTCAACTGTTGTGACCTGGTAAATATCTCGATTTTAGTCAAATTCATACTGACCCTCACATATTTGGAGCCGTCGGGATAAAAAAAATTCAATTGTTGCGACCAGTGAATAATCTCGATTTTAGTGAAGTTTTGACAATATCGTGTATGTTATCACGGATTTGGGGTCGCCGAGTTTAGATTTTTCAACTAATGTGGTCGGTGAATAATCTCGATATTCATCAATTTCATATAAAACCGCGTACTAACCATCACATATTTGGAGTCATCGGACTCGAATTTTTCAACTGTTGCAAACTATGAATATTTGTTATTTTGGTAAAATTCATAAAAATCGTGTACTATAACCATCACTGGCTTGGAACCTCCGAGCTCGAAATTTTCAACTATTTCGGTCGCTGAATAATCTCGATTTTAGTCATGCTCGGACAATATCATGTATTAACCACCATGGATTTGGGGTTGTCGACTCACAAATTTCAATTGTTGCGACCTGTGAAAAATCTTGATTTTAGTGAAGTTCATACAAAATCGTGTATTATCCATCACATATTTAGAGTTGTTGGGCTTTATATTACCATAACAGATTTGTGGTTGTTGGACTTGAATTTTTCAACTGTTGCGATCGGTGAATCATATTTATTTTAGTCAAATTCATACAAAATTGTGTACTAACCATCACAGATTTGGGGACGTCGGGCTCAGTTTTTTAAAATGTTTTGATTTGATATATAATTCCGATTTTAGTTAAGTTCAAACAAAATCATGTACTAACCATCACCAGTTTAGGAATGTCATACTCGAATTGTTCAACTGTTCCGATCGATGAATAATCGCGATTTTAGTTAGGCTATGATAAATTTCGTGTACTAATCATCATGTATTTGGGTCGTCAGACTCGCATTTTTCAACTATTGCGGTCGATGAATAATCTCAGTTTTAGTGAAGTTCAGACAATATCATCAAAGATTTTGGGCGGTCAGATTCAGATTTTCAATTGATTCGATCGGCGAGTAATCTTTATTTTAGTAAATTTTTTGTAATATCGTGTACTAACTAACATTGATTTGGGGCCGCCGGACTCGCATTTTTCATCTGTTGCGATTAGTGAATAATCTCGATTTTAGTCAGATTCATAAAAAAAACCGTGTACTAACCATCGCAAATTTAGAATTGTCGAAAAACTAAGATTTTTCAACTGTTGCGAATGGGAATCGAGTAGCCCAAGTGGTAAGGCTACCCGGTCGATTCCCGTATCTCCCCTTGTGGGGCAAATAAATTCTCCTCCTTGTGAGGCTAAATTCCCTCCCCAGGCATGGGGCATGCTACAATCTCCCTATCTAGGGTACTCTCCGCTCTTCCCCTTCGGGGGCAATCGCCTTCGGGCTTCAAAAAAAGAAAAAAAACTGTTGCGATAGGTGAATAATTTCAATTTTAGTAAAGTTATTACAATATCGTATATTAACCATCACGAATTTGTGGTCATCATTTTCAACCGTTACGATTGGTAAATAATCTCAATTTTTATAAAATTCATAAAAAATCGTGTACTAAATAAAACGTTTTTATACATATTTAACACACATATTTAAAAAATAGAAATGACTAAATAAATAAATTTAGAGCTGCAAAACAATTTGGAAACTAGACTTGGGCCCACCCAGTGTAAGAAAGTGAAAGCAACTCAAGAGTTACATGACAAGCCCAAACCAACTCAAAAGATTTGCAGGATATCTAACTCAGAGCTTCCACTGGGCTTGGGCTTGGGCTTGAAAGTTGCACAGTAATTAAGAAAGTTATTAACTTTTATCTTCTTTTAGTAAAAAGACTAAAACAAATCTTGAAACTTTAAAAGACACCAATCTAGAAACTTTAAATACAATTAATGTTAATTATGATAGTTCAATAATTGTAAGGGAAAAAAAAACTTCAAAAGGTAACAAATAATTTGAGTGTAAATATACTGCTTTTTTTTATTTGTAGTTACATATCTTTAAGACGATACACTCACATTAAGAAAAATGATAAATTGTCCATTTTACAATTAGATTATAAATATATAATATTGATGTTCTTTTGTTAACTCCTGTTTAGCATTCACTCCTATAAAATAAGGGTAAATTTAAAAATAAGATATTCAATTCTATAACTTTTCTAAAGTGACACCAAGTAATTTGAAAGTAAATCACATAATTAGGAGGTTTGGATTTTGTGTTGAACACTATATTTTTAATGTGTGGAACAATTATTATAGTTGGATGAAAAAAATTTGAGGTCAGAATCCTTTTACGTCAAACATATTTTTTCATCACCTGTTAGGACAAGTTTCAACACATATGTGTTGCGTGAATACGGTCCAATAGTGTTCAACACATGTTAAGAACTTATTTTGACTATGTTACAACATATGTGCTATAAATAAAAGATGTTCAACACTAGAATTAGGTTGATAATTAGATCTGGAGAAATTCAATTACGGGACCATCCTTTTAGGACTGGATCTCACAGGTCCTTCATATGAATTGGGTAAAGCCTACCTACAGATGTGGAATCCGCTTAATTCATGTAAGCGACTTTATAAACAGTTTTAAAAGAACGGTCCTAAAATTAAATGACGATAATTAAATGCAAACCAAATACCATTTGAGTGTGACAGAACCACAGCAAGACGCTGACAAAAGGAAGGAACCACCATTATGCCCCCATAATTACCAGATTAATAAACTATTCCTAATCGTCTTCCTAAGTCCTAAACAAACAACATTGAGCCCCCACCTCACTACGAGAAGTTTTATCTTGATAGGTGAGTAAGTTTAAAACTTACATAAAAGTCAATAAACACAAAACACATAAGTTAAAAATGTAAATTTATAGGAAAGAGAATTGACTTTTTAACCTACGTGTATTGTATTCTTTTTTTTTTTTTATGAATTACGTGTATTGTATTCATTGATTTGAATATAAATTTTAAACTTATTCACCTACCAAAATAAAATTCCTCCCACCACTACTACATACCTGACTTGCAGAGCAGAGGATTATTCCCACTCCACCCTCAATTCTTTCTCATCATGATCTGAATTGACATTATTACCCTTTGACCAGCATTAAAACTCAGGTTTTTTACTCCTCTTTTATCACACTCGTCACAGCTTTACCTGTTTGTCCCTTTCTAAAAATCCCTGCTAAATTTTCTTGTCAGCAACTTCTTTATTTCTCCCATCAATTCAATATAAATAATTTGAGACAAATTAAAAAAGAAATGTGAATAATAATTTAAAAAGGATGGGAGTATATATTTTTAGACATGTATTAAATTTTATACAATATGTATTCTTTTATTACAAACGCATGTCTTAAGGTTGTAACAAGCGTTCTCTAGTTATAAACGTCTGTCATTATGCATATAATATCTGCATCACGTAACAAGTGTATAAAGATCCCAATAATTGTTCCCTAAAAATATTGAATCGTTCAAATATTTAATCTAACAACTTTAAAAAAATCAAAATATTTCTTATATACTAAAAAAAACGTGTTCGTCTTACTCTATTACTAGACTTAAGAATCCCATCATCTCTTCCTCGAGCCCCTTACCCCATCACCCCCTCTCTCCAGACTAATTTATTACCAAAAAACAATCCACCATTTCCCCAAATGTATCTGGTGGTGTTTTTGTTTCTGGTAAGAAAAAGAAGATAAATTCTTCAAGACAGTATATTTTTATTTTATTTTATTTTATTTTTCAGAAGAAATGGGGGTAAAGAAAGGGCAAAAACATCCTTAACTTTTTAGGGTCTTTCTCTGTTTTTGAGTTTCTTTGTACTTGAGAGTTCTCAAGGGGGTTTCAGAAATGGCTGAATGGTTTCTTGTTCTTTACCTATTTCTTATACTGGACCTATCTTTTTTACTTCAAGAAAACAAGTGGGGTTGTCTTCAAATCCCCTAAAAGGTAACCTTTTTCCCCTTATAAATTTCTCTGAAAGTTAAAATATTTTCCAAGAACTGACCTTTTTTTTTCCCCTCTACTAATTTCTTGCAGCAAAATCATTTTCCAAAAAAATTGTACTAAAAAATTTGATTTTTTTGAGGAGATGGGCTGTGTAGCATCAAGATTAGAAGAAGAAGAGGAAGTAGTGGGGATTTGTAGGGAGAGAAAACACCAACTTAAATTAGCAGTAGAAAGAAGGTATACTTTAGCTGATGCACATTATAGATACTGTCAATCACTCTATGGAGTTTCAGCAGCTATTAGGCTCTTTGTAGCTCGCCATTCTTCGCTTTCTTCTCCGTTTCTGATAACTTTTCCGCCTCCTTCTACTTCTCCTCCTCCAACGACGAAAGAAAATGTGGTTTCAAATCCCCTGTTTCTTCAGCAAACCCCAACTGAACCAACCAAAGAAACCATTACTTGTAAATCATGTGAATCTTCTAATGAAGAATCAGACGATTCTTGTTCTTCGGACGAGGGAGGGGAAACAGAAGGGAAAATGGAGAAAGAAGAAGAACAACAGCCATTATGCGAGTATTATTATGTGGAAATGCCTCCTCCTCTTTCAATGCCTTCACCACAAAGGGATTTTGGATGGGATTTCTTTAACCCTTTTAATAATGTAGTAAGGCCAGAGATTATAAGTAGTGGATATAATAATAGGATATCTGAAGAAGATTTGAGGGTAGTTAGGGAACAAGAAGGGATTCCAGATTTGGAAGAAGATGGGGAAAGATTAGAGGAAGAAAGGAAAGTAGTATTGGCTGCTGAGGAGAAGAAAGTAAATTTAGAACATGAAAGCAGAGTGGAATCAGTGAAGGCAATGGATAATACTGCTGGTAATAATCCAAGCCAGACGGAGCAGAAGGGCTTAACTGTAATTGATACACCAGTGAGAGGAAGGGAGCTATTAGAAGCACTAAAAGATATTGAAGATCATTTTATAAGAGCTTATGATTCCGGCAAAGATGTTTCAAGGATGTTAGAGGTCAATAGAGTCCAGTTGCAATCCAATTTGGAAGAAATTAAAGGTCAAAATCTTTACTTTTTTACCCCTTTAAAACTCTTTGTTAACATGGTTTTTGATTCCCTCTTGGATATTGTTTTTCGTATTCGCGTGTTCGCTTCTTGCACTTCCTTTTCGTTTTCTAGATAAAAAGACTCTTAATACCCATAGTTAGTTTTCGGGAGTACAAAGTTTGAGCTGAAGTCTTAGAGATTGGTCGGGTATTAGAGTCTTTTCAATCATAAAAGAGAAGAGAGGGCGTGCAAGAAGCTAAATATATCCTTTTTATTGGACAAGTAAAGAAAAAGGCCAAACTTTTTGTCCAATTTTGTACAATTCTCAACCCTTTTTATCGGCATATACATTGAAATTGTCTTTGATCTTTTTTATTCTTCTGTTGTTAGTAGCTTAACAGAAGCTTGTAGTCTCATACATGTCCCGTGTTTGCAGAGAACTCCACAAAAATCATTCAAGCTATTGCGTGGAGGTCCACGTCATCGCGATCATCATCATGTAAGAGTCTTGTAGCGTCAAATTCCAAAAGCTCTTCAACATGGACCGAGTTCAGGAATGATCTATTTGATGATTATGGAGGAATGAATTCTGGAAGTCATTCGTTGACTCTTGGAAGATTATATGCTTGGGAGAAGAAGCTCTACGAAGAGGTTAAGGTAATTATCATTCCTACGAATCATAATCCACTTACAAAATTACTTGGTTGAAACACATAACTATAAGCTAGTTTATCTCTAGGCTGGAGATAGCACTAGGAAAATGTATGAGAAGAAATGCAATCAACTAAGAAATCAAGATGTTAGAGGAGATGAAGGAATCACGGTGGAAAAAACAAGAGCTGCAGTAAAAGATTTGTACAGCAGGATCTTAGTTGCTATTAGAAGTGCTGAAACAATATCAAAACAAATTGAGAAACTCCGAGACGAGGAGCTTCAGCCCCAAATTATTGAACTACTTCAAGGGTAAGATTTAAGAAGGTCCACTTGTTAGAATAGAAATGGCAAAAAGGGCTTCATCTTCTTCAAATATTTTATCATTTCCCAAGTTTATAGATAAATTCTTGTATTGCTGAATCTTGCCCTTTGCTGCAGTATGATGAAATCCTGGAAAATTATGTTGGAATCCCATGAAATCCAGAATAAGATCATGTTCGAAGTGAAAACTTTTACCTGTCCTACGTATGGAAAATTCTGCAACGATTCTCACAGGCTTGCAACTCTTCAGCTCCAAGCAGAGCTTCAGAATTGGCGGACGTGTTTCAGGGAATATATCGGGGCCCAGAGAGCATACATTGAAGCCCTGCATGGGTGGCTTTCTAAGTTTATTGTTCCTGAAGTTGAATTCTATTCCAGAAGCAGGAATTCTGCTCCTCCATGTCAGGTGAACGGCCCTCCACTTCTTATGATTAGTCGTAAATGGTTGACCTTCATGGATAAACTACCGGATAAAGCAGTTTCTTATGCTATAAGAAGTTGTGTAAAAGATGTTAGAGCTTTGTGGGTTCAGCAGGGAGAAGAACAGCAACAAAAGAGAAAAGTCGACAGCCTCTCAAAAGAACTCGAAAGAAAGATTCTTGCATTCCAGAAGACTGAGAACAGGATTTGTGAATTAAAGCTCACAGACCATGCAGAAAACCAGGAAATTGATCACAAAACTGAGTTCTTGAAAGAGAGGACGGATTTATTGGATAATTTCAGGAGAAAAGTTGACTTGGAAAAGGAAAACCACCAGAATTGCATACAAGAAACTGAAAGAATCACGTTGAATGAATTCCAGACCGCGTTTGGTAGAGTTTTTGACACCATGACAGAATTTTCCAGGGCCACGTTGATAATGTATACCGATCTTCTAACAAACAATGATAATATCGATCTTCTAACAAGCAATGACAATGCTGAGAAAGACACGAACACAACATTTATTGAAGGCTCACAACATGAAGATGGCAAAAGGTGACTCGAGAAAGGAAGTGGAAGTAGTGGTTTGTTATAGGATTTGCTTTGTAGTTTCCCTACTTTTTCTTAATTCTTTCAGAGTTAGTGCTTGATTGATATTATTGTACATTAGAAATGTGTCAAAGCTGCTCGCTGAGACATTCTTATTTGGTATTTGCTGTAGTTGAGACATTTTAGATTTTAGAGTGGATGGGAAGTTCTCCTTGTGGTAGAATGTTGCTCACAATTTCGTTGCTTGCTTTTTTGGGATTATTCTCATAACTTGATTGCCAACAGTTTAAAAGTTTGTACTAAAGGGAAGAATTAAGTGGGCTATCATAGTATTTAGGAACCTGGAATTTAAGGTTATGGTGTTTGAGACTTGAATGTTGAACAGACAGGTACAATGTAGATAATTCAGAAAGACGATATTGGCTCAACAAACAACAGATAAACAGGACAAATAGAACTATCAGAACACATCAGAAGAAGAAAACCATTCCCAGTATGTCAAGAATCAGGTAATTTATGTTCTTTTCCCAACTTTTTTGGGGTCTTATTTCGCTTCTTTTTCAGATCAGAATGGTTATAAATTTCGAGAGCGTGAGGTCCAGCATAAATGGTAAGGATGTCGAAAACTTAGGTAGAAGAAGTATAAATACTGTACATTACCATTCATTTTCAACAGCAAATATCTAATCACAAGTTCTTATTAAACATTCTATTTCTACAATAGGTGGAAAATATATATCTGGGCTTGCATACATAGGATTGCACAAAGAATAGCTTGTACTTTTCAGCTAAAGTCGAGAACTAAAATTTTGAGTTTAACCTATCTCAAGCACAAAGAGACCAAAAATTGGGAGACGAGTATAAATTCACTCACGACCGTTGCTGGTGAATGTATGCCAAGGAATGGGACTATGTCGACTTGCAACCAGTTCTCAACAGCAGAGCCAACTACAGAACCAGCCACAAGCCCTCCAACTGTTATGAGAGTAGCTTTCCCTGCAGGTAGTAAAAGCAACAACTTTGAGCTATGATGTTCAGCCATAGTCAAATGTAATCAAAATTAGACCCAGGGTCACATTTGATTCACTAAACTATCTGCACTATAATGATTTAAACAATAAATCATAGTTCTTCATGGTTTCAATTTCAACAACAGAGATGGTTCATATCTTCTGTAAATACTAATGTTTCATGGAGTTATGATTATGAAAAGAACTTTTACGAGAAGATATATTCTCACCTAACTTGACGTTTTTCTTGGTCATGAAGTACAATGAAGCCCCAAAACTGCTTGCTAAAATCAGCCCAGGGACATCAGCACCAGCATAAGGTGCTATGGAAGATGTTGATGCTCCATTTACATACGTCAAAACCATTAGAGCTCCATAAACACCTGCTTGTAAACCCAACTCTCCAGTCGATGGTGCTTCCACAGAAATCGGTGAACCCTTTAGAGAAGTCTGCATCCACTGTGGCATTGGTCCCATCCTCGGAGCAGCACTTACAGGTTTAACGTCAGCATATCGAATGCTACTACTAACAACTTTTCCTTCTCTCCGTTGCGATAAGCTCTGCATTAACAGGATATCATATGCCGCCTCTACCTGGAAAAATAACGAGGCTGATATTTCGGAGGATTACATGTATTAAGGTTAATTTTAGTACTAACAATTATTAAAAAAGATGCTGATATTTCGGACTCACTCTGACAATATATTTCCAAATTTCTTCATAATCTACTCATAACTCTTTAGCATACATGTTAAGAAGAAAGCAACTCTTAATCATTTACTTAGCAAAAATAAAAAAAAACTCTTAATCATTCAGCATCTTGTCTAGTATCCTTCTGCTATGCCGGAGTTGAAAAGTTATCATTCGCAAAAAATATAAATCCTTTGTAGATGATGTTTGAATCTGCTAGAACTAGATGAGAGTTGTGTTTGGGACCGAAAGAAATGGAGAGATTGCATCCATGTGGATGACCTTACGTGATTCTTACTTTGGTTCATGTAGCCGACCCCAATCTGTTGGGATTAAGGCTTGGTTGTTGTTGTTGTTGTTTGTAGATGATGTTTCTTGATAATTTTCAATCGCAAACACTATACATGAGTTTACTAAAGCCGAAAAATTGCCAATATAACAGCACTAATGTACTTAAATTTAATCTAAAACACCAAAAAAATCCAGCATTTAATTTCATTTCTTACCACAATCAGCTCAGCAATTACCTAGCAATTGAACTAACAACCGTAAATTGAGATTAAATTTTTTAATCTTATTATACTAATCAATAAGGTAAAGAAAAAAAAAGTGGTTTCAATTTAATCAACTAAATTTTCACAAATTCTTACAACAACACATAATTAATAGACAAAAAAAAAGCAAACTTCAATCATTCAATTTCATAGAAAATTATTGAAAACCTTGGCAATGGCATCCTGATCGTCTTTACAACCGGAAAGAATGGAATTCTTAGCTCGGACAATATCTTCAAAAGAAGCTCCTTCAGATACACCTAATAGCTTCAAGGCGTTCTCCAGAGACATCTCGAATGGAGCAGACGAGTCATCGGCTCGAGAACCAGCAGCCGACACTAATGACCGGCGGCGCCGAGTAAAAATCGCGCACCATCTGATGGTGCGGTGCTGCTGATAATTCTTCAATGTTAACGGTTGGCGGCGGCGACTAACGGAAGTTCTGGACCGGTATGAACAGGTTGGATTATTACTTCCGAAAATCGTGCGGTCGGGCCGGACAGATAGAGCTGTGGCCATTTCCTTTTCCCTTTCTTTCTTTCTTTTCTTTGAAGTTTTGTATTGTTTGGGGAATGGTTGAGAACCGTTGGATGAAGCTTGAAGATGGAATTTGAAGAGAAATATCAAGAACTCAACAATGGCTACTTTTTGTGAGGCTGACTGGACAGAAAAATTCCAGGAAGGAACAAAAAAAGGAGTTGTGTCCCACAAGCTATTACTCAATTCTAGTGGCTTTGCTTTTAACACAAATCATTGTCATTTTCATTTTTTATTATATAATAAATAAATAAAATAATTTTTTAAATGACATTCTTCTTGTATTTTTTTTTTTTGATTAATTTTATGTAAACATGCGACATTGAGATGTGAATTTGAGACGCAAAGTTCTGAATGAGTGATAAAGGCAAACCTTTTGTGTACAAATCTAATGGCGAATTTAGAATTTGGTGTGCCAGTTAACCGCTCACAATATTTTTTGGAATGTTAAATTTTTTTATAGAAAAATTACATTCTTTACAAAAAATATTAAGTAATTATTGGAATAAGGGATATTGAATGCGGAACATACCCTCTTTTAATTGTGGTACAATATTTATGGGTTCATAACTTTTGATTTGACTCTTAGGGGGTGTATTCAACATAGATTCTATAGGATTTTTTAGGAGTTTTAAAGTCCATAGGTATTCAATTTGGATTTTAAAAAGTCCAATGAAATTTAGAGGTATTCAATTTAGATTTTAAAAAGTCCATTAAAATCTAGATGTATTCAATTTATATTTTAAAAAGTCCATTAAAATCTAGAGGTATGCAAAACTCTATATATTCTCATAGATTTCATTAAAGGTAGGATTTTGATGGATTTCATAGGTTTAAATGTGTATGGTGAAATCTCTTCTTTTTTCTCAAGATTTTGATTTTCTCTCATTAATATTAATATTAAAATTAAAATGTCTTTGATAATTTTATCTTAAATTACAATTTTTTTAGTAATCTCATTTCTATAAAATTATAAGAAAAAAAAGAAATATTTCAAACTACAAAAAAAGAGATTTTTTTTTTTTTTTTAAGATTGTTAGAAACTCAATATGAAATGTTTATTTCACAAAAAGAAGTCATAATATCCAAAACAATTTTCTTCTTGATCATCTTCAAATAGAAATTAAAGAAAACAAACAATTTATTCTCTATTTAACCACAAATTTCTATTTTTCAAACATGAATTTCATTTTCCTGAAAGAGAAAATCAAAGAGAAAAAAAAGTTCAAACAAAACTTATCACAAAACATATCTTAATTCAGCCAAAGAAAAAAAATACCAATAAGTAAATTATACAAACCTTGAACAAATAAATCAAAAAAGCCGCTGTTACGTGATATAAAAAAATCAAAGACTATCGTCAAACTTTTTAAATTTTTAACAAAATGATTTAATTCAAAAAAAAAAAAAAAAAAGGATTGACAAACATATGTTGACTTTGGAAATTTAACACATTTGGATTTGTATAATACACTAATGAATCAGTCTTTTCTTTATTTTTTGGCGCTATTCAAATAATCTATAGACTTTATAAATCAAAAGAAATCCTGATAAATCAATCTAATAAAATCTGATAGAATCTGCGTTGACTCTGCATAGAGAAAACAATCTATAAAGTCAACAGAATCCATAGAGCACAAAAGGTGACAAAAATCAGTTAAAATCTTTTAAAATCCGAATTGAATACACCCCCTTAATTTATATAGGTTCTAGATACGCTCCTCTAATTTTTTTTTATAAGAGCACAAAAGGTGACAAAAATATTAAAGGTGTAAGCATTTATAATTTGCAAATTGCGTTTGTTTTATATATAGTTTATATATGAAGCCTTCTATGTTGGTCGATCCTTTTGTTGATTGGCGGTCCAAAGGAAAAGGAGATATGTCTCACTTTGCTTTATTTGAACCAGCATTATTCTCATTAGATAATTTTGAATAATTAGTAATGCCTACAGGTCCCTTCCGCTCTGTATATTTCCCACTTGGTAACTTACCAAAAAACCAAAAATTAATCAACACAAGTTGGCTCGATTGTTAAAGATTTGGCATGTCCTTATAAAAGTTAAGTGATCTGTAAGTATCCTTATAAAAGATCTATGGTCTCTAGGGTCTGCCTTGACCCGTGGTGGTGACCGGAGCCGAACCCACACAAACTTTAATTAACCCAAAAAAAAAAACCAAAAAAAAAAAAAAGAAACTAAAAAAATGATAATTAAATTACTCTCCAGATACTTGATCCATCTCAATCAAAGGACTAAGTAGATTTTAATATAAATTTCCTATACAGTAAAAGTGATCTTGCACACAGAAACTTTAAAATCGTTAAAAGTCGCAAAATAACGCAAAAGGCCTTATATTACAAAGACCTTTTTTAAAATGGAGAAAGAGACTGAAAGACCTTATATTACAAAACAAGAGTATTAGAAAAGAAACCCAAGGGAAGATAGAACAAGAATGCATAAAGAATCCAGGAACAATGTAACCCAAAATGGCAATAGATTCTAACAGATACTTCCCAAGGGGGGATAAGAAACAACATATAGGCCTCCTTCAATCCGCAGAAACAAAGTAGAATATGCTCATATTACACACAAAACCCCAGAGCCAACTCAATAACAGAGAACCTATTTATTGCAAGGATTATAAGAAAACAGCACAGCTACGTGGTAAGAAAGCATAACGTTTGCAATAACCTTCTTTAATTCCAGCTATTATGATGGATTCGCCTCTCTGAGACCGCCCACGTCGTCCAACGAGAGAAGTACAGACTAGACAAGAAATATGGCACATATAGATCATCAGTAAGATTAAAGTGAATATTTTACGAGTTTCATATTCTTGCGATACATATTGTTCAAGAAGACAAGAAAATCTGAGTTAACAAATAAACTTACAAAAAGCTTCCCATATGGAAGGTTCTTCGCGGTAACTGAACCTGAGATAATGTAACCAAGTCTCTTGTTTAGATTCATCAAATCTTGTATGATTAGATCTGCTACTTCATTAGTCTCTCTAGACAAAGATAGCAAACGAGTGCGCACTAGTCTCAAATCAAGAATCGTCACAACAGCACCCATCTCTATCCGCAATGCAGTTTTCCATGGGAACAAGGTCGGTTGAAATTCACCCCAAGCACTTATAAGTCTCTCATCAACCTTCATTAATTCGCAGGACACCCTCTTTGATCTGAGCAAGAAATCCAAAAGATAGACGGCCACAAAATCAGCCGATACCCCATCTAACTCCTTATAGATTTGAGGAGTAATTCTGTTTTTGGAAAAAAGTCTTCATAGCATGTCTTCTTGTACCTGATTTATTGTCGAAGAAATGGAACATTTATGTATGAATCAGGCAAAGAAACAATTTTCGGGGCCATGAAATACCAATTACCAACACTTTGATGAAATACAGTTTTCTTCTAAATATAAAAGCAATGTAAGCCTCCAATATTTCAGTTTTATCAATGATCTAGAGATACAAGAACAAGAAGGATAAAAGTGAGAAAGATAAAACAAACCGTGGTCATTCATTTTTAAGGGGAAAGCAATAAAAGAAAGATATTGGAGAAATGTGAGAAAGGAAAAAAAAAAGAGATTGGAGGGATGAAAACACTAACTTTGGCAGAGGTGGCCATGAACTTCACAAAATCTTCAGAAGGATAAAAAATAAATCTGCTGCTTTCCCAGGACGAGTCAATCGTATCCCTTATCCATATACTGGTAATAACATCTTGATCAACAGGACTAATATCATTCAGGACCAACACCTCATCCACATTCTCAGAAATGAATCTGAAATTCTCAAGTAACTGCCAGTGGGCAAAATGGAAAACATAAGATCAACCACTTTTGGCTAGACAAATAATTTACGTTAAAACTTTCCAACCATCTCACCATTTTGTGGGGAGGAACCGTGTCTGGACTCTTTGGGCAATCAATCTCTTCACTCTTAAGAGATAAAGCGTTAAATCCATCCAGTACAGTACTAGAGGTCAAGATGATCACCGTATTGGAGAACTCACATGAATTCCCCTCAGCATCTGTTAGCTTTCCTTTCGTCAGCATATCATCCAGGAACTCAGCAGCAAATTTGTATTTGTCAACATTTTCAATCATAAAAACACACCATTGTTTTCCCGTAAGAAACTGTACTACCCTTCGACATATATCATCGTGTTTCTTCCTGCATTTTTATGTTTGTGAGGGACAAGGTCTTTGTGTAGACAAGAAAAGCAGATGACTAGACATTAAATTAGACCTCACGTACATATGACATGTTAAATACAGTTACCTATCCTCCTTGTCGTTGAGGCTCGAGTGATCTGCATACTTAGAAAAGTTAAACACTGCAAACCTATCCGTCTCATTAGAAAGCTCTTGAGCAAGAAATTCGCCAAGCTCATGCACACCAAATGTAGAATTTGGCAGCAAAAGAAACGAGGCAAGAGGTGAATATCCATGTTCATGACGCCTTAAGATAACACTGGCTATTTTCTCAATGATATGATCTTGACCAACTATCATTCTGGCCAATCTTTCTTGGAGGTGACGAAGTGGCGGTTGAAATGAATTTAGGAGCCAGGTGGCTGGGGCACCAGTGTCAATGCTTGCCACCTGCCGAGGAAACCATCTGTCATCATAAGAGCTTTCACGAAAGAAAGCGTTTTTTCATTTTTTCATTACACAGGCACGTATAGAAAACAAATATGAAAAAGATGGTGGCCCAAGAAACAAAAGAAACCATATACCTTAGCAACCACATAGGGCCGAACAGTTAGCTGATTCATAATGGTGGCAGGAATGTTTCTCTTGTACTCATTTTCAAGGGTGTGGAGGCCCTGAAGCGCAGCTGCAAAGTCAAGTCCTTTATTATGTGATTCAAGAATCATGCATATATGCTTCCTTATGCTTTTTAATATGGGAATTCTCTGGTCGTTATCTTTCCAGCCAGCCTGTGCTCTGAAGAATTGAACATTACCAGCCCAGTAACGCCGCAACTTCATATGTTCCCCTTCAATCTGCAAAAATGGTAACCAGAAATCTTGCGAGTATATACTAGTGAATAGAATAAGAACGAATCCGGTAACATTTCAGGTACTTACACGAGTGAGGTATTTGCGAGCAGACGTACCCTCGCTTTTCTGATCTTACACATATCAACCAAATTGCGAAACAATCGGTATCCACCCTTATCAAGGCGTGCACAATTTACATCTCTATTAAGATCATCATACAATCTATTTATTGTTTTATCCAGCAGCTGGTTGACCTGATGGATCAATCTATCTTTAACAGAATATTCTGCAGTTGCTTTGAGTTTATCTGAATAATTTAACAAATGCAAAACATAGGAATAAATATTGATTTAACAAACAAGAAGCGTGTCAAATAAATAAATCAGAGAAAAGAGACAGAGAGAGACTTGAGCAGTTGAGTTTCACTTTCACCTTCAAAGTATCTCAAAACAATGCTGGTTGCAAGATCCACCGATTCAAATGGAATTTCGACACCGCGGAGAAGTTCAATATGCATCGCATTGTTAATTAGTTCGGACCTAGCTTGCCTAGCAATCTCCTTCAGATCATAACTGCTTGACTGATTCATTCAATAAATAATATTCAAACCAGGAAACTTCAAAATCCTAAGCAGATAGAGAATAGGAAAGACAATAACGATTCAAAATCCAAAAGCAAACTACCAGAGACATTAATTAAATTACAGAATAGGTATTAAAAGTATCCGATCGAACGAAGCAAACTTCAAAAACATAAGAAGACCCACTATAGGAAATACAATTAAGATTCGATTACCTTCTTAAACCATATGAAAATCGAAAAGCAAACTACAGAGACAAAAAATTACAGAGTAGGCATTCAACGTATCCGATGGAAAGGGAAATGATTGTTGCTACAATCGAAATTAAAACGAAATGATCGATAAAGCAGCAAATATATAACTAAATTATAAGTTAGGAATGCAATTTCAGCTCAAGCACATATCAATATTTTTCAGTCATATTTTCACGCCGCCAACAAAAGAATAAAAAAATCATTCGATCGATCGCAGAAAACTTCAAAATAACCTAAGAAGACCAACAATAGAAAATATAAAACCATAAAATCGAAAATCAAACTATCGTAGAAATGAAAGTATGCAGAGTAGGCATTAATTAGAGAAGTAATTAACCGATGGAATTGAAAGTAGAGAAAATAGTAGTAAGGTACCCCCACCGCCATGGTTGTCCAGTAACGATGAAAGATTAGGATTCTTGAAGAGAAATGGCGGAATTTGGCTGTGGCTTTGGGTTTTGGTTTTGAGAGAAGGAAAGAGGAGAGAGATGTTTGGTTTTGGTGGGAAATGCAGTTACAGAATTGTGAGCTACTGCGATGAACCCTTTTATAACCTCTCTTTTTTTGGATTAATTTTATTTTAGTACCTTTACTCTTAGAAGTTTGTCAAATAAGGATATAAACTTATCTACGTGACAATGCTTACCAAGAATTAAAAAATTTAATTAATAAATGAAAAGAAACACTTTGACTTGAGGGAAATAGAAATGATATTTTTAGAGTTCTTATTAAACAGGTCTTGGTTTGTCCCTTTCAACCCCTTCCAGAGATGAAGTCAGAATTTTTAAGTTGGGGACAAAAAATTCTAATAGTATGTCGAAGTATATATAAAAATTATAAAAAAAATATATTAGTAGATAAATTTAATTAAATATTTTGAACTATATATAAATTTTACTATATCTAATAAAAAATTTAAAAATCTCGTCTGCCCCTATAATCGTCCCTGTCCTTTTCCCTTCTCTCCTAATCTCCCAAAGTAGCCAAGATAAACATGGGTGCCTTAATTCTAACGGGCCCTGTTTTAAATACGTGATCCCGATCCTACCAGGACACTTGGACCAATCGACCCTTTCCCTATTTTTTTATTTAAAAAAAAAAAAAACTAATTTGTTACTCTCTAATTCCTCAAAATCTGACTTGCCAATTTTCTATTAGTAGTACTGTAACTATACAGATTTAATTTTAAGTTTTTTTTTGCAGATTCATTCCCGCCCCCCCCTCCCTGTCTCTTCTCTCTCCTCTTTCTTCCTCTCGAAGCTTCTTCAAGTCTTGGCTTTCATGACTTTGGTTGGATCTAACAATTCTTCACCCTTTTTTGGTGTCCTCACCCCTACTTTTGGCCACAAACATCGATGGACCTTCCCTAATGCGTTTTTCATCAAGATTCAAGACTTGGGGGTAAGATCTTTTGTCAGATCGGCTAGTTGGTGGTAAGATATGGATACCCAGTAATGTTCTGAGCCCTTCCTTGAGTTTCCACCTCTTTTCTAGGCGATTCTTAAGATCGTTGATAAACCCATGTTCTTCAGAATCACTGTCTATGAAAGAAGTTGAAACCAAGTGCTTGCCTCTGAGGTTCGAAAATGGCGATGAAGATGTTGCGGAGAAGACTATCTTTTTTTGTTTGTTAAATTAGTAGTTTTAGTTGCTTCCCACCTCCTGGGGTGTGAGTTTTTATCCGTTACTTTGTGTAACTTTATTTTTCTGTCTTGTTTGTCTTTCTTCTTTTCTCAAATCTTCTATTTTGTTCTATCAGAGAAAGAGTTTGAGAACTTTTCAGGTTGTAATGGCCCCGACCATTTTATTATTAATGGATAATCCTTTATTCATAAAAAAAAAAAAAAGTACTGTAACTATACAATTAGAAGTAATTTTTTTAAATAAAAATGTAAAAGTTCCCATTTTAATAGGTTAAAGTTAAAGTGATTGATCGTTTTTTTCCATCCGTGTATATACTGATTCATTATCAAGCTTGATGAGTAAGTTCTTTCTTTTCTTGGAAAAAAAGAGTAATAATTATTACAATAAAAATATACGAAAAAAAATAATTTTCTCAACGAGAAAACATTTATTTTGGCTTTAGTAATCGACACCTGAATACTTGAATCAGGCAATTCAATTGGAATAAAATGAGCACTATGACTCGTTGGTAAAAATTTATCAATTCTTCAACATATATTGCTCGTAAAATGTTTTTAATTTACAAGTTTCGCATATGAACACATGTGTGATCAATTAATTAGAATTATTTTCCAAAAATATTAAATTTCAACCTTTTGATAAAAAACAACACTATATTTACTCCAATGTAAAAATTATTGTGGTCCGCATATACGTAACAAATTTTCAATCTTTAACTGCGGAATTTTACTACCTATGAGTTACAATCGAAAATTATTTATTTATCTCTGATATTAATGGAATAGAGTGGAAAATTATTTATCTCCACCATCAGATCTCACACAGTTTCGTTGCTCTCTCTCTCTCTCTCTCGCTCTCCTCTTCTGCAGCGTTTGAGATTTGGAAAACTAACCAAAAGGTAAACTCCCTTTACGCTCTCCAGATCAATCCTCGAACCTTCTTTTCTTCATAATCATCACTTTATACTCATAGTATGATTAATTGTTTCGATTGTTCTTCATTGATTCGATTTTTTGTTGTATAATCAATCAGTTTGATTAAAAATCTGTAAATTTTGAAAAACAAAATTGATATGGAATTGAGATGAATAGTGATTGTTTATTTGGAATGGTGTTTAATTGTTTATGTGGTGTGGAGTGATCTGATGAGAAGTCAGAGCAACTGAGTTTTTTGCTTATCAGTGATATTTGTGATTGATTGATTCGTTTGTTGTTTGCGTTAATTTAGGTTTTATTGAAGTATGGGAGTTGCAGATAACAGTATCGACATGGAGGAGGGAACTCTGGAAGTGGGAATGGGTAATTTTCACTATTCTTTTTTTTTTTTTTTTTAGCTTGTTGCTCTTGGTTAATCAATTCAATTTGCTCTTCGCAATTGAGGATTTTGAGATTTGAGGGTGCCTTGTAGGTTTTGGGGGAAAATAGTCCTTCCCCATGCATGTCCCACCATTCAGAATTCATCACATGGACATTTCTTCCAATTCCATATACACGTGGCGAATTGTGAGTGGTTGGCGACAGACATAGGGACATGTATGAGGACATACGATTTTTTGCTGTAGGTTTTATGCTTGCTTGTCGGAAAACTTTAAAACAATTTGATTAATTATGACTTTGTCGGGTTTTCATTCTACTGGGGAAATGAGTTACTTTATAATGGACTGGCTAGAGTTTGTGTTCTTGGATGAAGTTCATTGATTGGAAAGATATGTTTGTGCTCTGCTGTCTCTAGGTAAAAGTATGTCGAGGTCTCGAGATTAAATGACAGTAAATAGTTTCTAAAATAGATTAAAAGATGGGCGTTGAATTTGTTCAAATATCATAGATTTGAGTTGTTTAAGTTTCAATCTCAAAGAAACTTTGCCTTCTAGTTTATGAAAAGGAAAAAAGAAGCAGAATAAAGTTGGCTGATTTTCTGTTCTAGTTTCCCAATATATAGGAGTTTTGAGGATATCCTGGTAATGTAACGATGAAAGACTTTTCATATTTTGTTCATCTCTCTGGGGGAAAAATAAATTATTCTAGCTCCAAAAACCCCCCCACCTTCCACTCTTTTAGAGGGTTCTTTGAAGGAAGTTCTTATTTGTGGACTGGTTCATCTGACGTTCGTTTTGCATTTGAAATTGATGTCTTATAGTCAAGAACTTTGATTTTTTGCTATCACAAATGGTTCTATGAAATAGAAGAACTGATTAAGTGGCCACTTTTAGATTGACTTGTGGGCTCTGCGTGCTCAAGTTATGCATGAAAACTTCTGTATATTTTTAGTTTCTTTAGCATTCAAGTTTTCTTTTTAATTATATTTAGATATATTTTTAACAGCGTATTAGTGACATTTTTATGTCTTTTTTTCATTTCTTTCTGCCATTTTCCAGAATATAGAACTGTATCAGGAGTTGCTGGACCATTGGTTATCCTTGAGAAAGTGAAGGTGCATATCATGTTATCCCTTGAGATTCACGCATCGATTATGATTTGTGTTTATAAATAATTTAACAATGATTTTTTATGTACATTAATTTAACAATGATTTTTTTTTGGCAGGGACCCAAGTACCAAGAGATTGTCAATATTCGATTAGGAGATGGAACAACTCGACGTGGACAAGTCTTGGAAGTTGATGGAGAAAAAGCAGTTGTTCAGGTGATTATTCTTTGATATTTGAAGGACACACACACACACACACTTTATTTATATTCTTTTCTGATGTCAGTTAGGAAGTTTATGCCCCCTTCCGAGCATCTAGTTGAGATAATATTTGCTCTCGTTCCTGGTTGATAATGTTGTTTATGTAACTTCTTTATTAATATGTGGTGAACAATTTATAGTTCACAGCATTTCTTCTTATTTTGCGATCCTCTCTTGGGATAATTTTCAACTAAACAACCTCTTTCTTATCCATGATGCTGGCCAAAGGGAAAACAAAGTGAAATGAGAAATAAACTCTTGGTCTTGGTCTTTCTGCATGTATTAAGAAATATATTCAGCTAGCCTTTCTTTGTCATTGTGAATCTAATAGGAGTGAGTACATCTAATGCTTGGCCTTTTTTCCCTGCCATTGTAATTAGGTTTTCGAAGGAACATCTGGAATTGACAACAAATACACAACCGTGCAGTTTACTGGCGAGGTGAAGCCTTGTTTCCTGACCTTTTCTTTCCCTTTGTTTTCTTCATAGAACTCCAAGATAATGCTTATTACTAAAGTACTATACTTGTACATGAATTTTTCCATGCCTGTATAGAAAAATCATGATCAGGAATTTTCCTCTCCCCCTTTTACTTTAAATCTTTTTGTTTACTGCAAACATCACATTGCACTTCATGTGTACCGTGATTTTAGTTGTCCACTTTTCTATGTTTGATAAATATTTGATAGTATCTCTGAAGTGTATGTATGACTTTGTTTTCAGGTTTTAAAAACTCCCTGTCTCTTTGGATATGCTTGGTCGCATTTTTAATGGTTCTGGAAAACCCATTGATAACGGTCCCCCTATTCTGCCTGAAGCATATCTCGATATTTCTGGCAAGTATTTCTGGAGAAGTATTTTACTCTTCTGTAATGTACTTATATGTGGTTTTGTTTGACATTTTAACATTCACTACTTTAGGGAGTTCTATCAATCCTAGTGAGAGAACCTATCCTGAAGAAATGATTCAGACAGGAATCTCAACAATTGATGTCATGAATTCAATTGCTAGAGGACAGAAAATTCCTCTTTTTTCAGCTGCTGGTCTTCCACATAATGAAATAGCAGCCCAGATCTGTCGACAGGCTGGTCTAGTGAAACGGTTGGAGAAATCTGACAATCTTCTCGAGGTCCGTAGTTGGTTTGCTAAGCATTATTTGAAATTAATAAAATGTTTTTTCCTTCCAAGATTGTTAAAGAGCGTCTAAGAATCTTTATGCTATATCTTGCCTGCTAGAGTTAAGAGGTCATACACATTTTGTATAAGACTAATGAAAGTTGGATATTTGTTACCTGCACTTTTGGATATGCATTGTTAAAAGATGGATTCTTTTTTCTTGTTTATGTTAGTCCTCCTGATGATTGAATTGTTATCAATATGGTTTTCTTCTGCTGCTTATGTTACAGGGTGGCGAAGAGGACAACTTTGCCATTGTCTTTGCAGCTATGGGAGTTAACATGGAGACAGCACAGTTCTTTAAACGTGATTTTGAGGAAAATGGATCTATGGAGAGAGTGACCCTTTTCTTAAATCTGGTAATTTTAGTTGAATTATCAACGTATATGGCATTTGCTTTTGATGTATTTCTCTTTTTATAATGTGGAAATTCTGGCATGTGATTAAATCTGCTTTGTGCAGGCCAATGATCCAACAATAGAACGTATTATTACCCCTCGGATTGCTCTGACCACGGCAGAATATCTTGCATATGAATGTGGGAAGCATGTTCTTGTCATCTTGACTGATATGAGTTCCTATGCCGATGCTCTTCGTGAGGTAACGTATAAAAAGTGTATGCTAACAGTTCAGTATTATTAGTAAACTTGCTGTGGGTCAAATTACATTCTCGCTTCTACGAAGTTTTCCTGTTATAAAGTCATAGAGTTCAGTTGAAAAGGTAATTTTTTGTTTTAGGTTTCTGCTGCTCGTGAAGAAGTGCCTGGAAGACGTGGTTATCCCGGTTATATGTACACCGATTTGGCTACTATCTATGAGCGTGCTGGACGTATTGAAGGGCGCAAGGGTTCCATCACACAAATTCCTATCCTAACCATGCCCAATGATGGTGATTTGATCACTACTAATTTTACATAATTTGTCATAATCATTTTAACTTTTTACCTTATGGTTCTGATTTTTTTTTTTTTTGTGGGTGGTTTTGATGGTTCAGATATCACGCATCCAACACCAGATCTTACGGGTTATATTACTGAGGGACAGATATATATTGATAGACAGCTCTACAATCGGCAGGTTAGATTATAATTTGACACTGTCAACATGTTTCAGGTTCTGATTTATAGGACTAGTTCAGAGTACAGAATGAACGGGTATCACAAATCTTGCTTGGACATCTTTTATGAATGGTGTAGTCCTTGATCTCTTCTTCAAGGAACTACTTTTGAGAATCTTCTTATAGGAATTGGAATGTATACTTTCATGGATGAATCGCTATAATTACTCATAGCTTAGGCAATTGCTAAGTGGATTAGTTTTGGGCTTGCTAGGTCCTGGTCTTTTTTATAGGATGGTATAGATCACCAACCATTATACTTGTCTTGCATGTTTAATTCTCATTGGATAATGTGAATTTCTTATTTGTTTCCCCGTCCTCACTTTCTCCCCGAACTTCTTGTTTTTGAAGGATATTTTCTGTCTAACTGTACTAATGTTTTTTATTCAGATATATCCTCCAATCAATGTGCTCCCCTCCTTGTCTCGTTTAATGAAGGTTAGTCAAGACTTTATATGGTTGTGTCTATTAGCCCCCTTATTGATTGTTATCTTCTCTATATTAGAAGATTAACAATAACATGGTAACGTTGCAACTTATTAAAATATTGCAGAGTGCCATTGGTGAGGGTATGACGCGCAAGGACCATTCCGATGTGTCCAACCAGGTAACCTAAGTTATTCATCTACTGAAAATTTCAAGTTTCTGCTCTACTTTTTTTGGCTGCGAAACTTTTTTGCACATAGTTTAACCACTATTATGATTTTTTACATTTGGACTGTATCGACCTATTTATAAGAATCTTATCTCTTCGAAACTTCAGCTATATGCAAATTATGCCATCGGGAAGGATGTTCAAGCCATGAAAGCTGTGGTTGGAGAAGAAGCTCTTTCTTCTGAAGATCTGGTTAGTCAAAGGAAACCATTTTCCTTTTTCTTTTTAGCATTCACCCTCACCATATGATCAACAACAATAATCATAACGTTAAAAGTAACTATTTTTTTTATAATCCTTACAGCTATATCTGGAGTTCCTAGACAAATTTGAAAGGAAATTCGTTTCACAAGGAGCATATGATACACGTACCATTTTCCAGTCGCTTGATTTAGCTTGGACCTTGCTTCGGATCTTCCCTCGTGAGCTACTGCACCGTATTCCAGCCAAGACACTCGACGCATTCTACAGCCGAGATTCATCTAACTAATGGTTGGTTTGGACAAAGCTTTTGTATCTTATAATCCTGCCTCAAAATTCATTTCTCGGATGAGCTCGGCTTAGTTGTGCATCTTTCCTCTACCAAGCTCAAGAATAAAAATTTCAGTTTCTAAGATCCCTTGCAGCAGAGTACACTCTGGAATTTTAAAGACATTGGTATTCTTTTTTGTTGAGCAGTTGATTATAGTGTGTAATTATTTTGGATTGTTGTTTTTATTGAAATATTTTGGACCTTTTTCCTAATTTTATCCTTAATGTATCATTTGATGATCATTTGACAATAATCAAGTTAAATTAATGATGGCTTTCTTAGTTGCTCTGAAGTTTCAAAAAGTAATAAGTAATTTGTGAGTGGATTAATGTATTGTTTATGAAAATTCACCCCTGCATATATTTCGGTACTTCTTATCGACGAGTGCTAGTGAGACAACCACGAATTGGCTTTGGCAGTTGCGAATTTTTTATTCCGAAAAAAGTATTATTAATATCAAATTGAGACTTATTATTTCGAATCAAGAATAGCAGTTACATATTGGTTATTTTTAAAGAAAATAGCTATTTTTAAGTGAAAATAAATATTTTCTCTTAAACAAAAAATAGCTATTTCAAGGGGGAAAATAAATAATTTTCAACTCTTAAATAAAAAATCAACGTTTAAAATTATCATCAGGTGTTAAAAAATACATCAAGCACCTTAACCAGAGCGCTTCAATCAGCAGCTAGCATTAGGTTTCAATCTCACAACCCCCTAAATTGTGATTTCTCCCATAACAAATTTTTAAAAGGAAGAAAAAGAAGGAATTCAAAGAGAATCTTGCTAAGAATATCAAATGTGGCTTTCACAAGAATTAATAAAACCAAAGCAAATATAGAAAATCAAAAAAAATGACAAAAAAAAAATGAAAAAAAAAGAAAAAGGAAGAAAAGTACTAGTATTATCCAGCTTTTGATGTTCTTGCTACAGGTGGTAGTACAACCAAATCAAGATTCCCAGGATAAGGGTTCCACAAACCTAATCCACCCCTAGTTTCTCTCAAGCTAGGATCTTTCTTAAACTCACTCAAACTTTTCACCCACTCTATTTTAGAAGAATGCTCCCTAATGTGAGGATGCAAAATAAAAAGTGAGTTATATTCGCAATTCGGAAACATAAATAATTTAAAAAGGCCTCCTAACCTGTATACTACATATCCAAAACTAAGTTGATCCCTTGGTGTGAAAAGATTAACCTCATTAAACCATAAGCAACTGAAGAGGTTATTGAGTGCCGTGTGTTCGCGTATGATAACAGCTCCTTCAGGAACATCTGTGCATTTAGTGGAGATTCGTCGGTAACATACAAGTAATAACTTAAAAAATATTAAATCAAGTGAGAATGAGTGGAACTACAGATCAACTTAAAAGGGGTGTTTGTTATATTACCACTTGGATTGCTTTTCGCTGGACTCCATTCCTCCATTCCCTCGTAACGGTATACTTTCATATGGAGATCAATAAGGGGCCGAGCATATCGTTTTCTCCTTTTGTTTGAATCTGCCTCCTCATAGATACTACGGTGATGCTTGTGCTGAGCAATAGCAAACGTGTTCTTCCCACGCCATAGATATCTAAAAGTGAGTGAATACATTGAGATTGGATTCATACCCTTTAAAGACACTACTGGAAGTTAAGATTTTGAAGAACTCAGAAGCAATATTTAATCCTCCCATACCAAAGTAGAGACATTTAGCTCATTCGGCGACCAATTTTACATATTGTATTGTTTCATGCCGTGTTTCAAGTTCTTACAGCAGTAAAGCAAGATAAGAGATAAAATTAGGACCGTAGAGATTGTTTTTACAACCATACCTTTCTAGGCAACTATTGTGTAGCATCATGTAGTATAATTATTTCAAGTTCTTACAACAGTAAAGCAAGCCAAGAGACGTAATTAGGGTTGTAAAAATCATTATGAAGACCATACCTTTCTAAAATGAGTAAAGGATCAACTATCAGCTCCATTTTACCGTCAATCCAAATGCTGTACTGTGCTTGAGGAAATAACCTATGGGTTAGTATCTTCGGAACTTTACCATTCCTTCTGGGTTCATCATAAGGTGGATTCTTTAGCAGAACCAGACGCCAAATGCCTACCCACTGCCCACCATCATCATCTTCTCTAAGCGTTACGTTCCCCTTGATAAAATCGAAAGATACTTCATCAACCACCATCAGAAAACAAAAAAGTTTACGGGAGCGTTCACTTATATTTGCCGGCTGATATGGTGCATCATATCCATCAAAAATACCAGATGCAACCACAAACCGGCACCTTTCAACATACTTGATATCTGTTGGATCCATATCCGCACCTCCATTTTCAATAAAACCACAATGCACCTGAAGAAAGAATGGAAATCCAGAAGCTATGAGTGAACATAAAATACGAAGAAAAATTTCTTATGCTCAAATTAACCAAAAGCTAAGGGGAAAATCTTTGATTATTTTGCTGTATTTTTTGGTATTCGTTCTTGGGACTAAGGTTTGGTTGTTGTTGTTGTTGTTGTTGTATTCTTTGGTATTCATAAAATATGCACTCCATGCAACACATGAACAAATAACTGGTTCCGTTATTTCTAAGACAGCACGGATTTGACTTTCAAGAAATACCCGGACGTTTTGGGCGTGTAGCTTTGCTCGCCACCCTTCGTCGGGAGATAAGAGGTTCGTCCAACTGGGGTATAATCACCGGCTTTGGCAGCAGTCCATGTAGTGAGTCTCTTTGATAGATGAATCGGACAACGATTGGAGCCGAATCAAGATCCTCAACCTCATAAGGAAATGGATCGGGAACAACTGATATTGCAGTTTCGAAGGCGGAAGATAGAGACATGGTACTATTATGAGTCTAAAAGAAGGTTTAACTACTCAAATTCAACTTAATAACTCTAGTTATCTTCATCTAATTGTCTATTTAACAAGTTCCCAGTTTTGAAATTCGCCAAAAGACTTCAAAATGAGTTCTGAGAGACCAAGAGCATGAGCAGAAGCTGCTTATCTAAATTCTTCTTCACATTATACAAAACATAGGCAGGTCATATTGTATCATTTACCTTCATTGTGGACTTCACTTTAAAGCTTTCATCTCTTTCCTTCCAGGTCTGATGTCCTCCAAACAGTGGAGCTGACTCAGACCCATTATCGGCCACATGATCTTCCACGATATAAGATAGACTTTGAACAAATCTTTCAGGAGATCTTTTCTCCGGAATAACGACTTTGTTTGGGTCATCAGCAACAGGAATAGGACAGCCTAATAGCATAAACGAACAGCACAAAAATCTCATTTCGTCTACAATACATATAAATACATACAAAATGACGGGAAACGGAACAATAAAAGGCGGGTGGACAGATAAACAGCTATAATCTTACGGTGTTGCTGTTTAACAACAAATCCCATTGTGTGTAACACACCGAACACCTTGCTCTCTTTGTTACAAAAATCTGCACAAAAAAAGCCATGTAAAAAGTAAATACTAAATACTACTTCATTCCATAATTACATAATGTTTACGCATAATCAAGAAAAGAACTACTTAATCAGCAACTGCAAACTCTCATTGGAGTGCTTAGATAACTCCATGGTGGATTCAAGAAAAACAGAAATGATACTAAATCTGAGACCAAAAACTAATCAAGGAAACAAAAGAGAATACCTGAAAAGAAAGCCACAGAAGATTGGCAAGACCAAATGTGAAAACACAAAGCAATTAGAATAAGAAACATCCAAATAATCCCGCCAACAAGTACTAAACGAATAAAACCCCTTTTCCATAGAATCTTCATCGAGTAATCTGAAGTTAACTTCCCACCAACTAAGAACCCTCCTCCTTCTCCATCTGCAAAAGTTTACCAATAAACCAATCACAAAATGCACAAAAGGTCGTACGCAGTGCACAAGACTCCCGCATCAGCAGGGTCGGGTAAGGTCCCTATGTACGCAGCCTTACCCTTATTTTTTCATAACGAGTCTGTTTTCGGGATTTGTAACCGTGACCTACCGGATGACAAGTAAACACTTAGACCATCGCGCCAAACACGACTTTCTAATCAGAATGCACAAGAAATTAAAAAAAAAAAAAAAAAAACTTCACTTGAAGCCAATAATAAAAAAACAAGAATTTCTTGGCTAATTTTTTTGTACCTTTCGTTTGGGGTAGAAAGTAATTTCTGTCTGCTCTACGGGTAGCCCGCGATGAGACTGATCTCTGAAAATCGTTTTCCATATAATAGAATCAAATTGAACAAATTATCAAGTATGCCCTTGAGCTTAAAGTAGTAAAAAAGGCTGGAATTTCTTGGATCTACAGAGAGTACTACTGGAAGTAACTACAAGAACCAGAGTAATTATTAGAATGTGAAGATTCAAAACTGATATATATAAAAGATCTGCCCTCAACAATTAATTATTAGTGATTGAAATTATAATTCATGAAGAAACAAAGGAAAGATTTATAGAGATTTTAGGTAATATGGTGAAGGGAAGCAGGAAAATGAATGGTGGTATGGTAATTGACACTCCGGGTCAAGATTGTATTTTTTGTAAATGGGTCAAGTTAGTCAAATGACCAATTTGCCCTTGACTAGAAAGAGAACATTGTGAATCCTCAACGGGAGAGATTTTAATGTTGATATTATGTAAGAGTTTTTAAGTATAAAGTCTAACTCGAGTAAGAGTAAGATCTACAAACGTTAAGAAAATCAAGTCCGAAATGTAATTAAAAAAATTAAAATTAAAATTTCAATATGCTGAAGATTTTCTCCTCTCTTGCTACCAGTTATGAGAGGAATTTCTATATTGGTGTAACGTAAGAGTTTTTTTTTGCTAAGTAACGTAAGAGCTTTAAGTATCAAGTTTTTTACTCAAGTTAGAGTCAGACTCTACAAATATTGCGACAGTCAAGTCTGAATTAGTCACAGATGTTATGCGTTTACAATCGCAACTAAAAAATTAAATTCTCCACGTGCTGAATAATTTCTCCTCTCTTCCCTTCTCTACTCCTTCTAAGAATAGAAATAAGGATATCTAGAGTTGAAATCATACATTAGTTCAATAATCACACGTTCATCTCACAAAAATTCATCGTGATTATATTCACGAACGTAGGACAGTCTCAATTTTTTTTTAAGGAACGGAAAGAGACCCAGACCAATTGGTAAGCAAGGGTAAGCTGGTCTTCTCACTAGTTTGACTAGGAATAAAATGGGTATTAATCCGGTAGTTTGACCCGGAGAAGTTTTCGTTATTAACCGTTTACGCCGCCGACACTCGAAAGTTTCCCTCTTTTGGGCCGTCACCGTTCTCCGTCCCAATCTAACCCAAATCCTCCTCCCGGCCGCCTTCTTCCGCCGCCAAACATAAAACTTGAGTTACAGAGCTGGAAAATCTGGTGCTTCCATTTTGCTGAAGCCGTCTGAGGACCTCAAAGTTGCTGTTGTTATAATCTTCCTTTTACCTGAAATTAGGTATGTATTCTAAACCCTAAATAATCTTCAAGGTTTCTTGAAGAATTATATGTATTTTGTTGCCTGCTTATATCTGTTTTAGCTATTTAATTGTTGATTTGCTCTGTTTGATATAAAATTTCCACCATTACTACTAGCTTAAATTGCTTAATCGACATAATCATAACTTTTATTATACATGATTATGTTTGGGGAAAATCAACTGTCGTGCTGCTTATCATTTTCTCATTAATATTTTTCTTGTTTGATAGAATTATCTCTAACAACCGAGTCTTAATTCAGAATCTTAAACTGTTGTTTTATATTTGTATCATATAAAAAACATAGGTAGCTAGTGTTATGAAGAAGGCATGAATAATATTCGCATTTTGGAATTCAATCCTTAGAAAGGCTAACTAGACTAGTGAATGAACCCGCATTAGGGCAATAATTCCTGACTTGAGGGTGAAAAATAGATTTTTTTTTCTTTCCCATGGGTGATTCATATTTTTTTCTTCTGGTCTAATAAGATATTAAAGAATGTCCTGTTGTGGAAAACTTCTAAATGTCTTGACTTGAGGGGTTCAGAAACTTGTTCGGAATGCAATTGTTTAGAAGATAGCCCAATAGAAAAATAATTCCTGACTTGAAGGGAAAGGTTACATATATGTCCTGTTGCAGTGTGATTCAAGCATTAATAATTTAAAAACTTTTACTTCATTTTTGCCTGATGTCTTGGTTGGATTTATCAAATAGCTCGCATAGAGACTGTTTTTTCACGACTTTAGTGTGATTGGATCTTTTGAATAGAGTAAAAAGAATTTGTGTTTTTCTTTTCCTTTTCCAGATTCTCTATACTAACTTTTTACTTTGTTTCTCAGTGCTGTCCCATAGTATAATTGAAAAGAGAAATGGATATCGACGCCGATCACTATGCTGTTTTGGGCTTGCCATCTGGTGAAGAGGGAGGCAAACTTACAGAAAAAGAGATCTCAAAAGCATATCGGCTAAAGGCCTTGGAGCTACACCCTGATAAGAGACCCGATGACCCAAATGCACACAATAATTTCCAAAAGCTTAAAACATCATATGAGATTCTCAAAGATGAAAAGGCAAGGAAGTTGTTTGATGATTTGCTTCGTGTAAAACGTGAGAAGGTTAAAAGAGAGTCACAACAAGATTCTAAGCGGCGGAAAATGATGTCAGATCTCGAAGAAAGAGAGCGAGCTGCTTTCGACGCTGATCCTAGCATGAGAGCTCGAGATGAGGAAGATAGAATTGCTAGGAAGCTCAAAGAAGAGATTGCTAGGATCCGTTCCATGTTTACTAACAAGGGCGCAGCTGAGTCTGCTGCTCCAAAGAAACCGACAACTAGAGCAACAAAAGGGAATACAGATGGCGGGGGAGGTGTTTTAGATAAAGAGAGGCTGCTTAAGGTATCATGGGAGAAGATTGGTGAAGATTATACTTCTCAGAGACTGAGGGAAATATTTGAGGAGTTTGGTGAAGTGAAAGATGTGCTAATCAAGAGCTCTAAGAAGAAAGGTTCCGCACTTGTTGAGATGGCTTCTAAAGATGCAGCTGTAAGTTTCATCAAACTATATACCAAAGGTTATTTTTTAACCTTATACCATTGCTCTTTACCTTTTGTATTCCATTGACAGGCTGCTGCTATTGGGAATGTCTTGGGTGATTTGTCGAACCCGCTATTGGTTCTACCTCTGCAACCAGCTGCATCAACTACTTCTCCAGTATCTTATAGTGCCCAAACAAATGTTGAACCTGATGGCCCAAAATTAAGTAATCTTGTGGGTACAGGATACCAGGCATTTGAAAATTCAGTGCTTGAGAAATTGAAGAAGGTATGAACTATTTTCATACTAATATTGCTAATTAGATTTTAACTTTGTTTCGTGTTTTATTATTTCGAAAATTCGATTACATGATTATTCTTGTGAACATATCTTGACATCATCCCCCCTTCCCCCACAAGCGAAAAGAGAACTTTTGCCTGGCTGGTATTGCTAGTCTTGGGACCTCATGTTCTTCTTAATAGTGCAATGAACATAGAATGCTGATATATACGTCCATTTTCGTTCGGGACATTCTAACTTGATTTTTCTCGATGACAGGCTGCTCAAAAGCAGAAATAACCGTGGTGCGGCATTCAAGATTTGAGTTCGTCCAAGGATGCATGAGCTGATTTTGCCGGATGATACCAGTGCGAAAGCAGGGTAATCGCAATCACCTGCTGGGATGTGCTGCTGTGAGAGGAGCACATTGTTGTTAAAGGGTCTTGGTCACAGGTCTTAGACAAGGGAAGAGTGCTTGCAACTTGTTGTATCATCATTTGTACAAAAAATGGTTTTTTTCCCCTTTCTGTACAAAGGGGTATTTATTATAAATTGGTTACATCTGTTAACTTAAATGAAATATTTTTTTCAAGCGATTTTCTCGAATGGGTTAAAGTGGCCACCAACAATTTTATTTTTTCTCTTTTTAGCCATAAATTCTTTTCTTTTTGAATATTTATAATCGTCAACAATTTACGGGCTGTTTAAGTTAGAAAAATGATGGTTTTCAGCGAAGCTTGATCATAAGACGACCGGTTATGGTAAGAGTAAAATTGTCAATCTTAAAATATGTTTTTAGTGAATAGCCTTAGTTGGTCACCAACAATTTTGCCTTTAATCTTTTTAGCCAAAAACATCTTTCTTATACATTTATAACCATAAACAATTTTCGAGATTCTATAATTAGATATTTTCAGATTGTGACTTTGTCCCGGCAGCAGGAGAGGGAGTGTTTTAGCTAAAAGAGTGAAAAATGATAAAAGTAACTAACAATAAATAGATTCAGCCACTAACAATAAATAAATTGATGATTAAAATGACTATTAATTCAATAAACACCCTGCAGAAAGAAAGAAAAAAATTCTAATTCGGGCTTTCTTATTATTATCGCTCACAAATTATTATTGTCTAATTAGCCAAATTATTATACGAACTTCATTCACTGGCACTCACTTCTCCTGGCCCCACATTTTCTATTATACTCCCTCCATTCCTAAATATAAGACTTTTTAGACAATTTGAGAAAATTAAGGAAGTTGTCATTTTCATCTAAACTTCCAATATTACCCCACATTCCCTCTCTCTCACTAATACATCATAGAAAAGAAAGGAAAATGTTGAGGGTATAATTGAAATAAATTGTTGACAACTAATAAAAGAACCCGACAATTAATTTGGATACCTAGATATCTTCTAAACGACAATTAATAGGGAATGGAGGGAGTACCAATCATTGAGAGTAAAAATCAAAGGCATTTATTGGCTGGCTACACAGAAGAATTAACAAATACCCGCATGTACCAGATCCCTTCCCCTAACCCACCAAAGCCCAGAAACCCCCCAAAAGAAGAATCCCTCTCTCTTTCTCGCTCTCTCTTACAGTCTTCTTCTTCTCGAAACAGAGCCTCGTCCTCGTCCTCTTCATTTCTCTTTCTCTCTCTCTAAAAAATCGTCTTTCCACGTTTGTTTCTCTCGATATTTATCTATATATAGAAATCAATTGCTTTGAATATATAAAGCGGAACAGAAACAGAGATGGCGGCGACTGGTGGCGGTGTTGCGTGGCAGCCGAAGGAAGATGGTTTCGGAGAAATCTGCGGATTGTTGGAACAGCAGATTTCTCCGACCTCCGACAAGTCTAAGATTTTGCAGCAACTCCAACACTACCCTCAATTCCCCGATTTCAACAATTATCTCGCTTTTATTTTCGCTCGTGCAGAGGTTGTTCTTTATGCTTCTGATGCTTGATTTTTGTACTTGAATTGGTGAAAATTTTATTTGTTGTTTATTTATTTATTTGATGAATTAAGTAGGTTTTTGATGCTTTATTAGCTGTTAAAAGTTGAATTTCTTATTGAGCTAGTTTATGTAGGGATTATGTTTGATTTTTTTTACTGAGATTGATTGTAGTTGGTGAAAATGTATTTGCTTATTTGTTTTTTTGATGAATTTAGTAGGTTTTTTATGCTTTATTAGCTGTTTTGTGTTTTTTTCCCTTCTAAAAGTTGAATTTCTTACTGAGCGTTTAACGAGGGTTTATGTTTGATATTTTTACTGATATTGATTGGAGTTGGTGTGGCAAGTTTTTAATTGGATAATGGTGATCAATTTGATGGTTAATTTATACTTGGAGTTGTGTTTTTGGATCCATCTTAGGCTTTGAACATATGAAAATAAATTATTTTTAACTGTTTGTGCTTCTGTGGAGTGATCATGTAATGAGCGTTCGAGTTCATGTCACGTGGAATTTATAGACATTGAAAGTAATGAATTTCATTTATGCAAACAGGGGAAAACAGTTGATGTACGTCAAGCAGCCGGGCTGCTCTTAAAGAATAATCTCAAGACCACATATAATAACATGCCTCCGGCGAATCAACAATATATAAAAGCAGAGCTGTTACCTTGCATAGGTGCAGCTGACCGGAATATTAGGTCTACAGCTGGAACAATTATTAGTGTGCTTGTTCAGATAGGTGGAGTTGTTGGATGGCCGGAATTGCTCGATGGTCTTGTAAAGTGCTTGGATAGTAACGACTTGAATCACATGGAAGGGGCCATGGATGCTTTGTCTAAGGTATGTTTTTACTCCGGTCTCTGATAGAGCCGTGCATGCTGATGTATTGACTTGTAATTTTGGAAGTCGGTGTATGGAAGCGTTACAATGAACCTCTGTTTTTCTAGTGTTTAATTCCTGGAAATTTAGTTTACTAACGCCTAAAGGATTTGAGTCGGTGCAGATTTGTGAGGACATCCCTCAGGTGCTCGATTCTGATGTTGCTGGATTATCTGAACGGCCAATTAACTTTTTCCTTCCAAAGTTTCTCCAGGTGACATTTTCCTCCACATGTTCTCCTCATATTCTTTTTTCTCTATCCATCCATATCCACTGGGTCTGGATTCTGGAAGGGATTGGGTAGCGAGAAGTGTTTTACTTTCGTTTGTCGTATTGTTGGGCTGAAATTGTTACAATGATTACCTGTTATTTGTTGACAGCTTTTCCAGTCTCCACATGTTTCATTAAGAAAGCTTTCTTTAGGTTCGGTGAATCAATACATTATGTTAATGCCATCAGTAAGTACAGCTGGGATAGTTTCAAAGTTATTCCTTTTCCCTTAGTTGTAGTTAAGTCCTGTATTTTGTAAGTAACACTTGCCAACAAATTTCCACCCAGGTTTTATACATGTCCATGGACAAATATTTGCAAGGTTTATTTGTGCTTGCTAATGACACTTACTCTGAGGTGCGGAAGCTGGTAAGTAGTTTCTGCAGTTTGCTTTATTGAATAGACAATGATAGAATTACTATGCACCTATGGGTCTGCAGACTATTGATGACATCAGCTGCCTTGCTTTCTTCTTTGCTTGTTACGTGTGGCATGTAAATAATACCTTTAATGCTATTCCTAATTAGTTGCAAGTATTACGCACTTATGGGTCTCAAACTATTGATGACATCAACTGCCTTGCTTTCTTTTTTGCTTCGTAGGCGTGGCATGTAAATATTACCTTTAACGCCATTCCTAATTAGTTGCAAGTATTGTTTTCTGACTATTGATGACATCAGCTTCCTTGCTTTCTGCTTTGCTAGTTACACGTGTCATGTAAATAATACCTTTAACACCATTTCTAAGTACTGTTGCATGTATTATATGCACCTATGAGTTTGCAGGCTATTGATGACATGAGCTGCCTTGCTTTCTTCTTTGCTTTGTACCCCTGTCATGTAAACAATACCTTTAACGTATTCCTAATTAGTTGCAAATGAATTTCCGTTCAGATGCTTTTCACCCGTGTTAGTGATCCATTTCTTTTTGTTGTTGTCGTCATTAGATGCTTTGTGATAACTATGCACAGACCCCGTTAAGACTTGAAAAGTTAGAAAATTTGAGTTTCAATCCAAGTACACTCAGTATCATTCAATTTTCCTCATAAAAATTCTCTCTGAGATTTAAAGGTCACGGAATTTTCATAGAGAATGCAGATTGAACCATTTTGAAAGTTTACTATTGGAGAACTTTAAAAGTTTGGATGACAAGTGGGGTTCAACCATGATTTGGGCTGGTGAATTGTACTTTTCTCTTCTTTCTGTAGTTTTACACATTTTTCTCTTCTTTTGATCACTGGAGTGGTGCCATGGTTCTATTATCATCCTGTTATCTGAATGTAACTTTGTCAATCCTGTTATCTGAATGTAACTTTGTCAAACGGTAACTTTCTTGTCATTTAATTTAATGAAAGCTTCAAAAGCTAGTAAGCTGGTCGGGCGGTAGATTGAGCCAAAGAAGTGAAGGATAAGGGTGAATATCCTTATATGTATATTGTTCATAATTGCAATATTTAATATTAAAGATGGATGTATTAGATTATGTGGATTTGTGGATAGAATTCCATTACTTGGCCCAATGTAATTGAGATGAAAGTAAGTTTAGCTGGTGAATATGGTCTTCGCTACGTCTTGCTTTACCAAATGTTTAGTGGAAAATCAGTTTGCCTCTTTGTGGTTCACTTTTAAAGTCTTTTTCATTGGTTAAGCTTTGTACCATCATCGTTGCTGATGATCCGTCTGTCTTCTTTGAAACTTTTACCTTTACCTTTGAGATTCTGTAGATTTGTTTGTTTTTTATATTTTTCGCTTGAACAACTTATTTGGTTTTCCATCTGTTTGTTTCTGGTATTCCATTGTACAGGTTTGTTCTGCTTTTGTTCAACTGATTGATGTTTGTCCCGATTTTTTAGAGGTGGGTGCTTCTCTTTTTCCAATATTTTTGTAATCATTATCAAGTGTCAGAGTTTGTTATCAATCCAGGTATTTTTCAAACAAATTTTTTAATGATCAAGGAAAATCATACATCTTTGGATCCAAACTGAGGTTTGTACTGTATCGAAGATCTTTGCTAAATCTACTTTTTGTTTGGGGTAAACTTGAAATTGTTCAAAGTGCATAATTTTTGGTTAATGACCAGCCAGGAAATATGTTTCCTCCCTCCATCACAGAATATTATTTACGTTGTCACTTTTCACATAGATCAAGGATATCTAAACCCATGGAATTTGAAGTAAAAAAGATAATCTACGCACACATATAAAATAATTATAGCTTTTACATGTCATTAATGAGCGTGAGTTTGAAAGACTGAATGAAATCTTTGATGAAGGTAAGATTGGTCTTGGAAATTGCAAAAATAATACTCCACTAGTAGTTAGAGGAAGGGTAGACTGGAAAAAGATCATTAAAGTTCACTGGATGTTATAAATGTATAAAACATTCTGGGACAATTATTAAACAAAAGTGAGACTGAAGCAATTATTTTGGGTAAGGCTGCGTACATCGGGACCTTCCCCAGACTCTGCTGACGCGGTAGCCTTGTGCACTGGGTACGACCTTTTTTATTATTATTCAAATTTCAACTGGTTTTTGTTGTCAGGACACTCTAATCCTAACCTAGATAATTTAAAGGAAAGTAATCTCTGTGCAACAAATCTCATTCTCTTGTATGGTTATTAATTTCGTTTTTGCTTGATTACAGCCACATCTGAGGAATGTGATTGAATACATGTTACTAGTTAACAAGGACCCTGATGGTGAGGTGGCTCTTGAAGCTTGTGAGTTTTGGTAATCTTCCGCACGTCAAACTCATATTTGGATGTGTTTTAGTTATATGGCAGAGATTGTATGCCTTGAAGTTGTATTTCTTTTGAAATTAAATGGCGCTCCATGACTGTTCTTGTATATCTACCTGCTTTATTAACTGAACTCATAAGAGATCATAGTATCATACTTCAAACTCCTTTTTGTATCTGAAGTGCACATGCTTTCTCTATGTATTGTGCACAGGCTTTCTCTATGTATTGTGCACTGGTTTTAGGAATAATATATATTAACTAGCTTAATCCTGTTGGTGGTTAAGTTCTGAAGCAAATTTAACGTTATGCTTGAATGAGTGATTCAAAGAAAGACTTTTAACTTTGCAACCCTTGTAGAAAACCAGGTAAAATATCTTGTTTCTAATGTATTTGCTCTTTGTATTCACATGCTGGGCTTGAAACGAGGAAATCCTTTGTACCTTGAATTCTAACTGGAACTTTGTCTTTTCCTTTTTAATACTCTGCTAAAGCACCAGTATTGTACTTCACTTGTTTCTATTGGTCAATGAAAATGATAAAAAATGACACCATAGTTTAGTTACCCTGACTAAGAGGTAATTGGTCCAGATGAGATTGTTCTACTGTTTGGAAGATTGTGATCTGTACTCCCCCGTCCTAGTTATTTTGTCTGGTTATTTCGTCCTGGTTACAAACAATTTCTTATCTCCTCATGTTTTATTTGCAAAACACCATAGCTTACTTATGATTGACAGGTCAGCATATTGTGACGCACAGTTGCCTCCTGAAAACTTGAAGGAATTCTTGCCCCGGCTTCTTCCAGTATGGTTAAAGGCTTAAAACCTTAAGTTTTGTTTTCCCCCTCCCCAGAAGACTTGGCTTAGTGTATCTGATAGGAACACATTAACACTGGTTTGTGTGTGCTATTTTTGTAGGTTTTGCTGTCCAACATGGCATATTCTGATGATGATGAATCACTTATTGAGGCCGAGGTCTAGTTTATGATTTTTCGTGTGATATTTTTCTTCTCACGGTTTACTGTCCTGTTATTTATCTGACTTCTCATGCAATTCCAGGAAGATGGATCTGTTCCAGATCGGGATCAGGTTAAGCTCAGATACACAGATCTTAAATTCAGCCGTTTTCTGAACTTTGAAATGCTTCTCATCAAGAATATACTCTGCAGGATTTGAAGCCCCGTTTTCATGCATCACGTTTTCATGGATCAGAGGATGGAGAAGATGATGATGTGAGCTTCTTCTTTGCGTTTTATTTGCTCAAAAACACATTTCAAAGTGTTTCCTTATATTTGGGTTTTCTTTGAAGAGGGGAGGGGGAATGACCTCTCTTTGGGACGAGACCTCCTATCCTTTGTTGGTGTGTAAACAACCAAGTTTACGAGTGACAAGGCAAAAGAAATGCTCAAGAATTTTTAATACGTTATGACTGTCATTTAGGAAGGTTACACGGGGGATGTGTTTACTTTTAGATTGATTTGGACATGTAATCTTGTAACTCTGTACTGCTGGGCTGTCTTTTGACATTCCTATTATTTTCACGGTCTTTGGATATCAGAATGCTTAGGTGTTGTATACAGGCCAAAACAAGTGATAGTTGCACTTGTTGAAAAATGTTTTAGACTCTGCAATTATAGTGTTTTGGTTTCTATCGACAGGATGATGACGCTGTCAATGTTTGGAACCTTCGGAAGTGCAGTGCAGCTGCGCTAGATACTCTCTCGAATGTTTTCGGCGATGAAATTCTCCCTACTTTGATGCCTGTTATCGAGGTAATTGTTCCTGAAACCTTACTCAAATTGTCTCTTCTTTCTTCCATCCTGGTTTTATTTTTCTTCCCTGTTGGCTTCTATCCTGGTTTTAGTTATCCTCCCTGTTAGCAAACCCTAGATTCTTAAAGAACAACACAAATCCAAATGCTATTTCATATTAATGTATAAGATATAAACTAATTTACAATGATGGAATATCATAGTTATATAGAGATCAATCCTAGTATCCTAACCCATTAAAAATTCTTGTTTCTTAAGAAAGTAGCTAATATGGTAACTAAAATATGCTAAGATTCTAAATTCTAAATATAGTAACTTCCAAAAAGGATTTAGCCCTAAGCTGTCCTGCATCACATATTTTTTGCTTGATATGTAAGGTTTTTATAAAAGGGAAATGATGTTTGGCTAAAACCCCAAATTAAACATTATTCACCCCCTGTTGGTATAAGGGATTCACCCAATTTTTTACAATTTTGCCACCAATTTAGCCAATTAATTGGCTAAGACTTAGCCATATAGCATCACCCATTATAAAAATAAAAGTAAGGAGAACATGAAATCAGTGTTGTCAATAGCGGCGGGATAGCGGCCCATAGCGGGATAGCGGAGCGGAGCGGCCTTTGGCCGCTATGAGTTTTGAATAGCGTTGCGGATTTTGGGTGCGGATGATAGCGGCCGCTATTGCGGCTCAAATAGCGGAAATAGCGGCGGGATAGCGGCGCTATTTGGATCATCATTGAAAAAAAAAAAAAAAACTCCCATTAAAAATAAAATAAAATACGGATTACCAGGTACGTCTTCATCTTCGTCCCTTACGGTTCTCTTTTTTCGGTTTTCTTCTTCTTCCATTCTTACGGTTACGATTCGGTTCTCTTCTTCTTCCATTCTTACGGATCTCTTCTTCTTCCTTCTGATTCTCACCTTCTGTGCGGCTACCATTTTGTTGTAAATCGGGGAAAAAGAGTGAGAGAAAGACATACCGGCGGTGAGAGGCGCTGGAGAGAGAAAGAAGATGAGAGCGGCACCGGAGAGAGAGAAGAAGAGGAGAGCGGCTGAGGAAGAGGTGAAATGTAGGGTTTGGTTTTTTTGTTCTCAGGAAGATAATATATATATAAAGGACTAAAATGGCAATATAAATAATTATCACATAAATCCTTTTAAATACTTATATTACAAACAAGTCCAAAACTTATAAATAACTTGTATTCAAAGTCCGAAATAACTTTTAGAAATTACGTTTTAGTCTTTATAACTTTATATTTTATTTTTAAGGTCCGTTAAACCTTATGAATTATTTCGGAAAAATTTATAAAACTAATAATACATATGAGATATTATGTCTTCCCACACAAGTTAATATAACATATATTATAATTATTTGCATAAAATTTCAAATAGCGCCGCTCCCGCTATCCGCTATCCCGCTATAGCGTTTTCGGGGTAGGCCGCTCCGCGCCGCTATCTGGGATTGATAACACTGCATGAAATTATGGCTCTGATGAACGGATTATAACAATTGGAATAGGCATACTGTGTTTGAGGTAAACCTTAAATTGCTTGTGAATGAATGCATGTGAGCCTTTGCAAACTATCAGGACTTCTCAGTGGTGAATTGCAAATTCTAGAAAATACTAAATCTGAATTCTTGAGTTTCTATGAGATGTTAGCACAAGGAGAAAAAGAATTATGAACCCATTTGATTTGAGTTATCATTTTTAAGAGACATTTTTCCATAACCAAAAAGCATAAAATTGGTTTGACTAATAAAAGCTTATGATAGGATTTTTCTTTTATTGAATCAAATTTGGGTCTGTAGTTACTTTGTCAGTCTTATTGATAGCAAAGACAAACTGGAGGCACACATAAGCAGCGTCTCAGTCTTAGCTTCTTTGCTCCACCAACGCGGCCGGGGGAGGGGGTAGTCTTATAAATCAAGTTTTTGCTGTTTAAACGAACAGTTTTTGTTATTTATTCTTGCAGTCAAAGTTGGGCATGTTGGATGATGCATCATGGAAAGAAAGGGAAGCTGCAGTTCTGGCTATTGGTGCTATAGCTGAGGGTTGCTTTAATGGACTTTATCCTTATCTTTCAGAGGTAAACCTTTTTTCCTTTTTTTTTCCGCTTAATACAATAAATATTTTTTCATAGTTTGTTACTATGTCATTTCCTCCACGGACCATCTGAGAAATTGTCTACCATGTCATTTTGTAAATGCCAAAACAACATCGGCATAGTTTCTACAGTTCTGATAGGCATCTTTTGTTCCCGTATATGCATACCAAGTGCTTTCATTTAGTATCCGTGTATGTATCTCCATTGACCTTGACTTCAAAGTCTGGATGTCCATGTTAATTCTCATCTCCTGCATGCTTGTCCTTTGCCTTTGTTCCTCATGACAAATTCTACTATAGAGGACGGATTTCATCCTATGACTATAGTTTTATGCAGGTAGTGATAATCAAAGTTCATACCTCTTAGTGGATCCTGGAAAATTGGTAGTTCATAATAGTCGTGTAATTGTGTTTGCTTTAATTCTTTTGATAAATTGTGTTTCTAACTACAATTTCCTCTTATTTACTTGTTCCCCAGTTTTGAATTTTTTAAGTTTGACTTATAAAAGGAAAACCTAACATCTTCCTTTTCCAGATTGTTACCTTCCTTATTCCCCTACTAGATGACAAATTTCCTCTCATACGAAGTATTTCCTGCTGGACGCTCTCCCGCTTCAGCAAATATATCGTACATGTAAGTAGTTCTGAGTCTTATTATCTGCATTCTTGTTTCATGTCAAAGTTCAGATCTCTTTCTTCTCCATAAAGTAGTAAAAGAGCTGATTAGATGTCTGGCTGAAAAGATTATGAGAGATCATGATATTTAATCCTCTACGATAGTAGGGCAAGAAGGCTCCGGAGCCTTTTTGAGTCCATATATTCTGTAGGAAAAGCTTGGGAGTGTAAATAAATGGTGGTTAAAGTTTGAACCCTATAGGGTATTATATCTTTATTTGCTTGCTTATTTATGAAAACAAATACTGGATCTTAGAAAACATATTTGATGCATAAGATGGATTAGCACTTCATTAGAATATGAACGTAAAAGCTGATTGGTATCGTGTCTAGAAGCCTATATTTCACAGGAATTCATTAAGGAAGCTCTTAATCTTTGTTCTGGGTCTGTAACTCAGATGTGGCTCTGGACATTAAAGTGGGTGACTGGTATATATATATATATATATATATGTATGTGCGTGTGTGTACTTTAAAGCTTTTGGGATCCACTAATTCTGTTGCCTTTTTCTTTTTAAATTTAAAGCTAGAAAGTCATTAACCTGTGTGGTTTTCTGTTTCAGAATACTGATAATCAAGAAGGACATGAGAAATTCAGCAAAGTTCTTATGGGTCTTCTACGAAGAATATTGGATGACAATAAGCGGGTGCAGGAGGCTGCTTGTTCATCTTTTGCTACACTCGAGGAGGTCCTCTCAGGAAATAGTTTGTTGTCACACTTCATCTTTCTGAAGCATTCATCTAATCGAGATCTTATGTCTGCAGGAAGCTGCAGAAGAGTTGGCACCACTCTTAGACATAATTTTGCAGCACTTGATGTGTGCTTTTGGAAAATATCAGGTACCCCCTCCCCATCTTAACTTATTACTGCTCATCTCAATTTGAAGTCTGATCTCTTGCATTGTCTTAAAAAAAAAAAATGGCGCTTTTGTATCATGCTCCCTGTCTCATGTGTTGCTTCCTTTTATTCAGAGGCGAAACCTAAGAATAGTATATGATGCTATTGGAACATTGGCTGATGCTGTTGGAAGGGAGTTGAATCAGGTAGGACCTGTTGAAGCATGATAGTTGTTACATATGTGCCGGTGTTCATGCCTTTTTGTCATATCTGTTGGTCATGCTTTGTTACTTGTCAGCATATTAAATGATGGCCCATCTGATTTTACTTTTTGTGATTTCTGCAGCCCAAACATCTTGAGATTTTGATGCCTCCGTTGATTGCTAAGTGGCAGCAACTTTCCAACTCCGATAAGGATCTTTTTCCTTTGCTGGAGTGCTTTACATCTATTGCGCAGGTACTGTTGTAGTTGTTATCAGAATGCTTCTCTAATCACTTTGCCAACGAGGTAGTAATGCATCATGGTGTCTCAAATTTCATGATGTAGAATTTTTCCTTGAATTTTGGATCAAAAGCAATGAGGGTATTCTTTACAGCTGGGACATAAACCTCTTCCTTTATGTAAATTTTGAACCGAATGTGTGTCATCAGCAGTAAAGGATGAAACTGAGACTGATTTGGAATTATTGGATGAAAGTTGGCATTTTACCCTTTAAAAGTTTCAGTAGAAACTTGTTAAATTTTTAACTGTGATCTTTTAGGCAGGTTGGCGCCATTATGCAATCTGGCTTCATTTTCATGTTTAACAGACTCTACATTCTTAAGGTTCCTCATTTGCAAGGATTTAATGAAATGTGATGACTGTGGCTTTTCAACTGAGGAACTTTTGTGTAGTATTTGTGCAGAAGGAACTACTTATAAAATAGTGAAATACTAGAACAAGCTTGTACTTTGTGTTGTAATATAACACTTTCCACTCCTTTCAGGCATTGGGTACCGGTTTTGTGCAATTTGCTCAACCTGTTTTCCAGAGGTGCATAAGCATTATCCAGACCCAACAGTTGGCTAAGGTTTCAATAGATACAATTCCCTTTTCTGGCATCATAGCTACAATGATTAGTCAGCTAGTTTTTGGTTCTTTGAATTTCACGACCTTTTTAGTATTATAGCAATTACTATATTGGTTGAAATTTTCATTCAGGTTTTATTATTATTATTATTTGATTTTATTTGTAAAGAAAGGTTTATCCGTGCATATAAGCATGTAAAAAATCACTCATTCTGCAGCATATTGTACAAAATTTCCTGCCATCTGTTCTGAAGAGGCCTAATCTTCATCACTGACCTCTATAAAGTCTTCTAGAATTCTATGTTGTGTTTGGGATCGAAAGATATGGAGAGATTGCATCCATGTGGATGACCTTACGTGATTCTTACTTTGGTTCATGTAGCCGACCCCAATCTGTTGGGATTAAGGCTTGGTTGTTGTTGTTGTTGTTGTTGTTGTTGTTTGGCTCGAGTAATTCCCCCCGCCCCACCAACACCACCACCCCCTCCTCTCTCGGTTTTCCTAGAATGAGTCCTATGCATCTGAACTGTCCTATGCATCTGAACTGTCCATCTCGGTTGTTAGTTTTAGCTTGTTCTTTTACTCATTCTCTATCCTCTAGGAAACCCTTTTTTTTTTTTTCTTTTTTTATCTGCGTATTGGAGACTATCAAGTACTTTCAATTAGCAAAAAGTTAAGGAATCCTTTCAGCCTATATCTATACTTCACATAGTCCAACTTCATATGTTTCATGCCATAGAGTGCTCAAGAAAGATGATATCTTCAAATGTAGATAGCTTGCATATCTTTGCTTACTTTGTTTCATTCCTTTTAGGATTCATATTGAGTTATATGTTTTACAGGTGGATGCTGTTTCTGCTGGTTGCCAGTATGACAGGGAGTTTACTGTTTGCTCTTTGGATCTTTTATCTGGACTCACCGAGGGTCTTGGTAGTGGAATAGAAAGTTTGGTAATCCCATTTTCTTATACTTAAATCTTTCTGTTGTTGTCAATGTATGTGTAAGTTGCAAATAAATAAATAAGACCCCCTCCTCTCCATAGGAGAAATGGTTGACAAATATACTTTTTATGGTTACCAAGTTGTGAGTAGAGTGTTTCTGAGAGGGGAATGTTGCTTTGAGAACAGAAAAATGTGGCATTTTATTCTGTTGTTGGACAAAGGTTTATGTCAATTCTCTTCTTTGTTTCTAGTTTTGATTAGTTTCACAGCTTAAAGGAAAGAGTAAGAAGTCTGGTTATAGTGATTTTTTACTGAGCTGACCATGGGAGCCCAGATATTTATTAAAGTTGAAGGGCTTTTGGGATTGTTCACTGCATTCCCTATTATAGTTTCTGTTGTTTCATTCTCTAGATAAATATAGTTTCTCAGAGAAAGGCCAAAAACAGAGAGTGATATGCTTACATTTGTGACCTTAGGGATAATGAAACAGAGGGAAGCGTTAACTTATATTGTCTTTTTCTTATGAAAATCAAGCCAATTGTTCTCTTTTCCTCACAACCGATGGAGGGAGGGATATGCTCAAAATTTATGGTCTCGCATCTGTCTAATACTCCCTCCAATTCAAAATATGTCTTTTCAGAAGTTATTTTTTGTTACAAAATATAGGTCTTTTACAAGAATTGTGCATTTATTGGCTAATTTACCCCCACATTATTTTCTCCCTATATTTATTTTGGTCAAAATGTGTAGTTCCCATGCAACTCTTCATTAATTTATTTGTTCTTTGGAGTATTAATTAGGGGTACTTTAGTCATCTTAATTAGTATCTTAATTTGTGTGAAGATTCCTAAAAAGACTTATATTTTGAATCAGAGGTAGTATATCTTTTGATGAATAAGTAGCTCCATAATCAAATCATTAGTAACTTGGCTTTTGAAGAAATGTTGAGGATTTGGCTTGTTATTCCATGTTATTTATGAGCTCTTCTTCTTCTAGGTCTCCCAGAGTAATTTAAGAGACTTGCTTCTACAATGCTGCATGGATGATTCTCCTGATGTTCGGCAAAGTGCCTTTGCGTTACTTGGTGACCTTGCACGAGTGAGTTGAGAATTCTCTCTTAAAGTGTTTAAGTTGAAATATAGCCCATTAATTATTGATTAATTTTGAGTGATATCTGCTAGGTTTGTCCTGTGCACTTGCATTCCCGACTGGCTGAATTTCTGGATATTACAGCTAAGCAACTGGTAAATAGAAATTCACATGCCTGTTCTCGGTATTGGTTTCATTGGCTTTGATATCTCATTTACACGGTTTATTCTTTAGCAGAACACTCCTAAACTGAAGGAGACTGTGTCAGTGGCCAACAATGCATGCTGGGCCCTTGGAGAGCTGGCGATCAAGGTAGACTATTATACTTCTACCATATTACAAATAGCAGTACCAGGTGGCTATAAATTTTTGTGGTTTGAATTATATTTTCTAGTGGTGTCATTTTGACCAAGGGGTATGTTCGAAGTATCATGTGCTTTTAAAATTTAATCAGCCCTGATTGTACACCTATCATAGTTAGGACCTACCTTTTGATAGAACAGTCGACGTAAAATTTTAGATTTTGTTCTCAGGTTAGCCATTAGGTAGATACTATTGGAGCTTTCATATACCTGGGCAACTCATCTTCTTTTGAAACGGATGGCATTGTCCCAATTGCTCCAACAAAAGAGAACTGATGGGGCTTCTCTTTTTAGGTTTTCACACATATATATGTTAACTCTTAGATAGATACATAGAGATATAAGTAACTTGGTAACACATATTCAATAATTCACTCCAGTCGATGGGCAAGAAAATTTGATTTTTCAAATCAAGAGGTCTCTGATTGATTCTTGTGCTTATTGCGCTTGTGTTAAATCATTACCCTGTATGAAGATGTATTGTTGTTGTAGTGACCAAAATTATCTCTTCCTAATTATGGGATATTTTTAATCCGTTTTACTTTGTCTGCATTTTGAAATTACTATTTCAGGTTCAAAAGGATGCGTCACCAATTGTGATGCCAGCTATATCATGCCTAGTCCCAATTCTCCAACATGCTGAGGTGATAAAATCTCCTGTGTTGTTGACTTCGTGGCTATGCCTTTTTGTTTATCATCTGCATCAAGGATGCACATCTTTAGGTTTCTGATATAAACCTGCTGTTTATACCGTCAATTATTCTCATAAATATTTTCATGTTGTGAAGGGCTTGAACAAGTCACTTATAGAAAATAGTGCAATCACCCTTGGGAGACTTGCTTGTGTTTGTCCTGAGCTTGTGTCGCCACACATGGAGTATTTCATGCAGTCTTGGTGTATTGCTTTGTCCATGTAAGTTATTGCCTTTTCCTGCTGCTCGAAACTTTCATGACTGAGTTTCATATGACTGATTGAGAATGGATGCAGAAAAGGAATACGTGTTTCATTTCCGCTCTCCTTTTCATTTTCTTCCTTTTTATGTTTGGGGAATTTAGTTTTAGATCAGGAATTTTCTCCTCTTCTTTCTCAGAGCAGTTTTAGATTTATCTGAGGGAGATGGAGCTAACCAGGGAGAAGTAAAGAAAATGAAAGTGAAAAAAAAAAAAAAAAAAAGGAACAGAAGGTACTAGAAAATTATAATCTTTTATTTGCTGAAAAGAAGAATCAAGAATCTATAAACATCTTTTTGTTTTTCTCATTCTACATTAAAGATCAACTGTACACTTAACTAGGCCTGCAAACGGATACGGAATTGTCTATTCTAGATCTATATCCATTTTTAATCTTTTTTACCGAATCCGAATCCTAACGGATCCATAATATGTATTACCATATCCGCCAATTTGTATCTAGATACGGATAGGATAAAACCCGTTTCAAAAAGTCAAATCCTCATATTTTTTACTTTTCTATTTTGGCTGATTAAAAACATACGTGTTTAATCTAACAATCTTACATATCAGATTCTATTTCACCACAATTATATTACAATTCACAAATAATTCTACGACTATGATGAAAAGAGAATGAAAAGACGAAAGAACTATGTTTTATAACTTTTAGTCATATACTTTTATACGTGAGGATAAAATTAGGGTAAAAATCTAGCCTTACGTGTAAAATGATCTAAAGGTTAAAAAATTTATTTATATATATTTATTTACCTTATATATGATTAATATATATTTGCAGAAATGGATTCAGGTAACAGATCCGGTTTTTTATATTTTAGATTCGTAACCATTTTATTACTCTTATACGGATTTGATTCGGATGCGGGTATATGGGTCTGCAGTTCATACCAAATCCAAATTTTTTTGTCGGATACGGGTCTAAACCCGACCCGTTTGCAGGCCTACACTTAACTAATGGAACAAGGGGTTTATTCCGAGGACTGATTGGTAGCCAGATTGGCAGTCTTTTTATAGCTGAGTGTTATTTGACTTGAAAAAAATCTGTACATAGAGATATACTTCGTACATACAAGATTGGCATTTTTTTTAATCTGAAAAGAATTGCAACAATAAAGATTCAACAGATCTTCATTCTCATTTTCTTTTTTCCACCTAGAATTGAGAAATATTTAAAATTTGACCATACAAAGTTGAGAGGAAATGTTGCAAGAGAGGCTGAATATATTGCATGAACAATCTGATTGGTAGCCAGAAGTTGCCCTCAACTCACTGTTCTTAAGAAAAATGTTATTTTTTGGAGTCTTTTGTCTTTATAAGGAAAATCTCTTTAACTTCTGAATAATATTTGGCAGGATACGTGATGATGTTGAGAAGGAGGATGCCTTCCGTGGTTTATGTGCAATGGTTTGCATTTCCTTTCCTGATGGTGTTAATTATACATAAAGAACAGTGTACATAAATCTTGACTATTATCTTCATTTGCCTACAGGTTAGAGCTAATCCTCCTGGGGCTTTGGGTTCACTTGTTTATATCTGCAAAGCTATAGCAAGTTGGCATGTAAGTTCTCTATAAGAACTTTGATAGGGCAGCTGAAAAATCAGGCTATTTTTCTGACCTTATGAGTGAATTTTGCAGCAAATAAGAAGCGAGGACTTGCATAATGAAGTTTGTCAAGTTTTGCAGGGCTACAAACAAGTAAGCATTGCATTTATACTATTATGTAGCAGCCTCCATTGTCCGAACAAGATTACAAGCATTAGGAATAAAGGCTTCTTTTCTTTGTCTACCATATTTAAATTTTTTCAACACTGCATGCACCAAAATTCTGATGAAATCTAGAAACACTAACCCTATTCCTTGAAAACTTGTCAGGTCTTAGCTATGCAATTGCATTAATATCTCAAATAATCCTGATAATCAGGAAAGAAAGAAAGAAAGAAAGAAGTAAATAAACAAACACAATACATAAAAACGGATGTAATATGCAGTTGTCCACCATAATTTTTCTTTTCTCAACATTTTAAAATTTCCTTTTGAAAGATAACAGAAATCAATAATTGTTTCCCCAGATGCTAAAGAATGGTGCATGGGAACAATGTTTGTCTGCTTTGGAGCCCCCGGTGAAGGAGAAATTGTCCGCTTATGGAGTGTAATATCCTTGTGGAATTCGAGTAGTGGATGTATGTTGTTTACTGCTGGTCTCTAAAGGATGATGCTTTGGATACATCTCCTGCTTTTCTGTGTGGTCAAAATTAGCATTTTCTGATTGTGATGTGGTCAAAGTTCTGAGCATTTTTTCTGCATATAGACTTGAAGATATTTTTCACTCTTCAAGGCTACTGAGTTTCTTCTGTGAAGCAAAATTAAATTTGGAAACATGGAGAAGCTGAGGTTAGAGACGATAGTTTTGGTGTTGAGGTGTATTTATGGAGGGTTTTTAATTTATTTTTTTCACGGTCTGTTGTGAACATAGAGAGAAAGAGAGATGATATTCACCTCAAAGTCGGATACTCAGATTCTTATTTCCTTCTGGGGGGAAGAGTGAAGATAGTTTCAATATTCTCGTTGATGGGATCTCTGTATGGGATCCACCAGATTTTGATAGGGGAGTTTTTTCTTTTTCTTCTTCTTCTTCTTCGTATTTGTTGGATCATAAGGTCCCAACTTTATATTTGGGGTTAGAGTTGTGATTTAGTTGGATTTGAACTTAAAATCTCTGTTGCTTCCTGTAGGATTTAGAGGGCAGGAGGAACAGGTACATTGTTCCTTGGTCGTCTGGTTTGAGTTGTATGCATTTTTTGATTGAGTTTATGTAATCTAAAACACAACTGTTGTTTTGGTGTCACATGATTGACTTATTCTGCTGTTCTCTTAATTATTCGGAAAAAGAATTTATTCTTGGATATAAATATGTCATCATTGTTCAAGGGAATTTTCTGATGTTTGATTTTTTTATTGTGGAGGCACTATAATTTCTTGCTTTCAAATTTTAGAACTCTTGGAGTTTCTTATGCCACTAATATGCTATCTTGATTTTTCCTTAAAATTTGGAGTTTTGGTAATAATATGGTTTGCCTATCACACAGTCGTGAAAATGAGTTAGAGAAATTGAAATTTTGTTCTGGGAATGCCATAACTGGAAAAAATTAATTTCCAAAAACCCAGCATTTTAATCAGCTCTGGAGCTGAGATCTCTACATAATGGTCAATTTGATTTACAAAAGATATACGAATGATCAAGTTTCATAGCTTAAACTCATTGCTGCTAATCAGGCTCTTTGATTTCAAACCCATCTTCTATTCATATGCATCATCTTAGGATTTGCCTGAATTCAGCCTCGAATAACCTTTTTGTTGAGGAAAGCTGGCTTAATCAAGCACGTCTGCTAAGGAGCAGAGAAAGTATGTAACAGAGAGCTGAATCAACCGAGGCCAATGCAACGATTAGCATCCCCACAAGAACAAGGCTCAGAGTGGCTGTCTTTAGCTGCAGAAAGAAAGAAAGAAAATCCTCGGAATCATCTCTGCTTCTGACCACAAAATTTATTATTTTCATAAAATCATTGCCTTCGATTAGAACAGGAAGTAACAAAAAGAAGTGAGCAGAGATTATTTAGAACGTGGAATAAACATGAGCATGGGGCATGCCTTATCGATCATAGTGAATAACGCTTCATAACAGGGATTCCTATGGATTTACACTTACCGTGCTCTGAATGCTTGGCCATTCTATGTGCTTTAGCTGACTTGGCTGCTCCACAAGAAACACAAGCAAGGACTTAACAGCCCTGCACAACCATACAGCAAACTTATTATCGGTTTTCAGTTTTCACTTCTTTGATAAGTATAACAACATTTTTCTTTTTCAGGATGGGTCAAGGAAAAAGTAGGTTCTAACTAGATTACCAGAACGCTTCCTTCGCCAAATTTGACCAAAAAGGTTCCTGGTCATAATCATCATCAATAGTTAGATGATGATGATTCCCTCCCGCGATTGGAGTATATTTCTTGCGAAGGATATGCTGAACCTGACCAATCCGGGACTGAAAAGTGACCTACGATACATTATTATGATTACATATTTGAAACCTAGTACCCAAATAAACAGATGGTATACAATTATGGACTAACTATAGTCGAGGGCTAGATCATAAACGCAGATAAAACAGCCATAATTACCCTTCCAAGGGTCCCTTGGATGCCAGTACGACTATGCGACTGTCCCCAATTTTTACATTGTATATGATGAGATCGTATCTCAGGATGAATTGCACCAATTCTTGGGAAAACCAGACCTGTATAAGGCAACAGCACGGATCTGTAGATCAATAATCACGTCAACAATCATAATTAAGTAGACATTGGCACCATAAAAACAGTTGGTTAATAGAAACAGAACCTCCAAAATGAGGCCTCGAGATGGAAATCATCGCCATTTAGTGGGAAATCAGCGCAAATCTGTCGAATAGACCAAATTTCATGACAGTGAAATATATTAGACACTGCCCTCTAAACCATTTGATGGAAAAGTAAGAGAATTGAGAAAAAGATAAAATAAGTCAGAAACAAAGATGGACAATAGCAGACTATATCTTGAAACTTCCCAAGCAACTAATAGCATCAAACAGAAGAAATCATGTAGAAACATTCCCATAAACAAGTAAAACCTGCATAGTATAGAGGCAACTCCCAAAATTTTAAAAATGCTGTATGTTTCTCTCATAAATATCAGAACTTTTTCAGAAATTTTATTAGAAATTTTAGATTTCGCACATGATTCTAATCATGTAAAATTCTAACTTCGCCCTTCCAACTTGATGTTTCTGGTTCCATCTAGGGAGTGTACGCGGTGCGATATGGTAACTCGGGAAATAAGAGCAATGCAAATTACTTGCTCACATGCGAGTAATTGGCAATCTCTGCTGATTCATTTCAGAAGTTCTAGTAATCCTTAAGGTGGGAAAAAAGGTTGCTGAAAGTGAATTCGCGATATAAAATTCATGCAGGCAATCCATCGAACAGTTGGTGAGCAAACAAAGGAACATCAATGGATTGAATCAAATTAAAATCCGCTGAATGGTAAATTTAGGAATTTGGATCATCAAATGCGGAATAATTAATTACCTTAAGTTTCTGATGATGAAATTCTAACAGACAGCCGTCGTGCCACTTCGGTAGTACAACGCCGCCGTCAATAGTTGTTTCTCAACCGCCAACGGAGTAAAAAAATAACCCAGGACAAACATTTAAGAAGAAAAAAGAAAAATGGACTAAAAGGATAAAGTGGGCCGAAGGCATTATTCGACTCCTATCCATATTATACAATGGGCCTTAGGGTCAATAATTAAATCCCATAACAAGTACTACCTCCAGTGTTTATGACATGTAGCAAAAAAATAAATATTTTTTACTTAAAATATCAATATTACTCTCATAAATAAAATACAAGTCTTAAAAAATCAAAAATATTTTTTTTCGCAACAGTTATGGGGACCAAAAAATGAAAAAAATATCGTGTATGAACCATCACAGATTTAGGGCCTTCGAGCTTGAATTTTTCATTTTTTCCAACTAGCAAATAATATTAGTTTTAATCAGGTTTAGGCTATATCGTGGACTAACCATCACATATTTTGGCCCGTCGAACTCGAAATTTTCAAATGTCGCGACCAATGAATAATATCGATTTTAATCAAATTCATACAAAATCGTGAACTAACCATCACATATTCTAAGCTGTCGAGTTCGAATTTTTCAATTGTTACGACCTTTGAAAAATCTCGATTTTAGTCCAATTCATTCAAAATCGTATACTAACCATCAAGAATTTGGCTGCGTCGAGCTAGGATTTTTCAATTGTTTCGACCGGTGAATAATCTAGAGTTTAGTCAAGTTCGGATAATATCGTGTACTAACCATCACCGATTTTTAGCTCTCATACTCTAATTTTTCAACTGTTGCGATCAGTGAATAATCTTGATTTTAGTAATGTTATGAAAAATATCGTGTATGAACCATCACATATTTAGGGTTGTCGAGCTTGGATTTTTTCATTTTTTTCGACGAATAATTCTGATATGGACCTGGCCTACCACTTGGTCATGGACCACTTGGTCCACATTCAACCACATCACAGTTTTGATTAAAATAATAAAAACATGTGGGTCCTTATGAGAATTTTTTTTTTAATCAAAAAAGGTGATGTGGTTAATTCTGAACCAAGTAGTCCATGACCAAGTGGTAGGCCAGGTCTATATCAGAATTTTCCTTTATCGACTAGCAAATAATCTTAGTTTTAGTCATGTTCAGGCTATATCGTATACTAACCATCACAAATTTTGACCCGTCGAACTCGAATTTTTCAATTGTCGCGATCGATGAATAATATCGGTTTTATCAAATTCATACAAAAATCGTGAAATAACCATCATATTTTGAGTTGTCGGGTTCAAATTTTTCAATTGTTACAACTTTTGAAAAAAATCTCGATTTTAGTCAAATTCATACAAAATCGTATACTAACCATCAAGAATTTGGCGTCGTCGAGCTCGAATTTTTCAATTGTTTCGACCGGTGAATAATCTAGAGTTTAGTCAAGTTCGGATAATATCGTGTACTAACCATCACCGATTTTTAACCCTCGGGCTCAAAATTTTCAACTGTTGCGATCAGTGAATAATCTTGATTTTAGTAATGTTATGAAAATATCGTATATGAACCATCACAGATTTAGGGCCTTCGGGGGCTTGAATTTTTCATTTTTTCCGACTAGCGAATAATATTAATTTTAATTAGGTTTAGGCTATATCGTGTACTAACCATCACATATTTTGTCCCGTCGAACTCGAATTTTTCAATTGTCACGATCGAAGAATAGTTTTAGTCAGGTTTAGGCTATATCGTGTACTAACCATCACATATTTTGGCCCGTCGAACTCGAATTTTTCAATTGTCGCGACCGATGAATAATATCAGTTTTAATCAAATTCATACAAAATCGTGAACTAACCATCACAGTTTCTGAGCTGTCAGGTTCGAATTTTTTAATTGTTACGACATTTGAAAAATCTCGATTTTAGTCAAATTGATATAAAATCATGTACTAGCCATCACAAATTTGGAGTCGACGAGCTCAGAATTTTCAATTGTTTCGACCAGTGAATAATCTAGAGTTTAGTCAAGTTCGGATAATATCGTGTACTAACTATCACCGATTTTGAGCTCTCAGACTCTAATTTTTCAACTGTTGCGATCATTGAATAATCTTGATTTTAGTAATGTTCTGAAAATATCGTGTATGAACCATCATAGATTTAGGGCCTTCGGGGGGAGGGGGGCTTGAATTTTTCAATTGTCGCGATCGATGAATAGTTTTAGTCAGGTTTAGGCTATATCTTGTACTAACCATCTCATATTTGTGGCCTGTTGAACTCGAATTTTTCAATTGTCGCGACCGATGAATAATATTGGTTTTAATCAAATTCATACAAAATCGTGAAATAACCATCACAGTTTATGAGCTGTCGGGTTCGAATTTTTCAATTGTTACGACCTTTGAAAAATCTCGATTTTAGTCAAATTGATATAAAATCGTGTACTAGCCATCTCAAATTTGGAGTCGACAAGCTCAGAATTTTCAATTGTTTCGACTAGTGAATAATTTAGAGTTTAGTCAAGTTCAGATAATATCGTGTACTAACTATCACCGATTTTGAGCTCTCATACTCTAATTTTTCAACTGTTGCGATCAGTGAATAATCTTGATTTTAGTAATGTTATGAAAATATAGTGTATGAACCATCACATATTTAGGGCCGCCGGGCTTGGATTTTTCATTTTTTCCGACTAGCAAATAATCTTAGTTTTAGTCATGTTCAGGCTATATCGTGTACTAACCATCACAGGTTTTGGCCCGTCGAACTCGAATTTTTCAATTATAGAAAACCGATGAATAATATCGGTTTTAATCAAATTTATACAAAATCGTGAACTAACCATCACAGATTTTGAGCTGTCGAGTTTGGATTTTTCAATTGTTACGACCTTTGAAAAATCTCGATTTTAGTCAAATTCATAGGAACTTTGGACTTGAATTTTTCAATTTTTTCTGACCAGCGAATAATATTATTTTTACTTAGGTTTAGGCTATATCGTGGACTAGCCATCACAGATTTTGACTCGTCGAACTCGAATTTTTCAATTGTCGCGACCGATGAATAATATCGGTTTTAATCAAATTCATACAAAATCGTGAAATAACCATCACATATTCTGAGTTGTCGAGTTTGAATTTTTCAATTGTTAAGACCTTGAAAAATCTCGATTTTAGTCAAATTCATACAAAATCGTGTACTAACCATCAAGAATTTGGCGTCGTCGAGCTCGAAATTTTCAATTGTTTCGACTGGTGAATAATCTAGAGTTTAGTCAAGTTCGGATAATATCGTGTACTAACCATCACTGATTTTGAGCTCTCAGACTCTAATTTTCAACTGTTGCGATCAGTGAATAATTTTGATTTTTGTAATGTTTAGAAAATATCGTGTATGAACCTTTACAGATATGGGGCCGTCGGGCTTGAATTTTTCATTTTTTTTCGACCGGCGAATAATCTTAGTTTTAGTCAATTCATGCTATATCGTGTACTACCCATCACAGATTTTACCCGTCGAACTCGAATTTTTCAATTGTTGCGACAGATGAATAATATCGGTTTTAATCAAATTCATACAAAATCGTGAACTAACTATCACAGACTTTGAATTGCCGGGTTCGAATTTTTCAATTGTTATGACCTTTGAAAAATCTCGATTTTTATTCAAATTCATACAAAATCATGTACTAACCATCACAAATTTGGCGTCGTCGAGCTCGAATTTTTCAACTGTTTCGATCGGTGAATAATCTAGAGTTTAGTCAAGTTTGGATAATATCGTGTACTAAGAATCACCGATTTTTAGCCCTCATTCTCAAAATTTTGAATTGTTGCGATCAATGAATAATCTTGATTTTTGTAATATTCTAAAGATATCATGTATGAACCATCACAGATATGGGGCCGTCGGACTTAAATTTTTCATTTTTTTGACTGGCAAATAATCTTAGTTTTAGTCAGGATTTTGCTATATTGTGTACTACATCACAAATTTTAGCTCGTCGGACTCAAAATTTTCAATTGTCGCGACCGTTGAATAATATCGATTTTAATCAAATTCATACAAAATCGTGAACTAACCATCACATATTTAGAGTTGTCGGGTTCAAAATTTTCAATTGTTACGACCTTTGAAAATCTCGTTTTTAGTCAAATTCATTCAAAATTGTGTACTAACCATCAAGAATTTGGTGTCGTCGAGCTCCGATTTTTTCAATTGTTTCGACCGGTGAATAATCTAGAGTTTAGTCAAGTTCGAATAATATCGTGTATTGACCATCACCGATTTTTAGCTCTCAGACTCTAATTTTTAAAATTTTGGGATCAGTGAATAATCTAGATTTTAGCAATGTTATGAAAAATATCGTGTATGAACCATCAAAGATTTAAAGCCGTCGGGCTTGGATTTTTCATTTTTTCCGACTAGCAAATAATCTTAGTTTTAGTCATGTTCAGTCTATATCGTGTACTAACCAGCATACGTTTTGGCCCGTCGAACTCGAATTTTTCAATTGTCGCGACCGATGAATAATATCGATTTTAATCAAATTCATACAAAATCGTGAAACAACCATCACATATTCTGAGCTGTCGGGTTCTAATTTTCAATTGTTACGACCTTTGAAAAATCTCGATTTTAGTCAAATTCATAAAAAAATCGTGTACTAACCATCAAGATTTTTGCTTCGTCGAGCTCGAATTTTTCAATTGTTTCGACCGGTGAATAGTCTAGAGTTTAGTGAACTTCGGATAATATCGTGTACTAACCATCACCGATTTTTAGCCATCGGGCTCAAAATTTTCAACTGTTGCGATCAGTGAATAATCTTGATTTTAATAATGTTCTGAAAATATCGTGTATGAATCATCATAGATTTAGGGCCTTCGGGGGGTTTGAATTTTTCATTTTTTCCGACTAGCGAATAATATTAGTTTTAGTCAGGTTTAGCCTATATCGTGTACGTTACATCACATATTTTGCCGTCGAACTTGAATTTTTTAATTGTCGCGACCGATGAATAATATCGGTTTTAATCAAATTCATACAAAATCGTGAACTAACCATCACAGTTTCTGCGCTGTCGGGTTCGGATTTTTTTAATTGTTACGACCTTTGAAAAATATCGATTTTTGTCAAATTTATACAAAATCGTGTACTAACCATCACAAATTTGGCGTCGTCGAGCTCGTATTTTTCAATTGTTTCGACTGGTGAATAATCTAGAGTTTAGTCAAGTTCGGATAAAATCGTGTACTAACAATAACCGATTTTTTGCCCTCGATCTAAAAATTTTCAACTGTTGCGATCAATGAATAATCTTGATTTTTGTAATATTCTGAAGATATCGTGTATGAACCATCACAGATATGGGGCCGTCGGACTTGAATTTTTCATTTTTTCGATCGGCAAATGATCTTAGTTTTAGTCAGATTCATGCTATATCGTGTACTAACCATCACATATTTTAGCCCGTCGGACTCAAATTTTTCAATTGTCGCGACCGATGAATAATATTGGTTTTAATCAAATTCATACAAAATCGGGAACTAACCATCACAGATTTTGAGTTGTCGTGTTCGAATTTTTCATTTGTTAAGACCTTTGAAAAATCTCGATTTTAGTAATATTTATACAAAATCGTGTTCTAACCTTCACAAATTTTACGTCGTCGAGCTCGGATTTTTCAATTGTTTTCGACCGGTGAATAATCTAGAGCTTAGTCAAGTTCGGATAATATCGTGTACTAACCATCACCGATTTTTATCCCTCGGTCTCTTCAATGGTTGTGATAAGTGAATAATCTTTATTTTAGTAATGTTCTGAAGATATCGTGTATGATCTATAACAGGTATGAGGGGCCGTCGGGCTTAAAATTTTCATTTTTCCGACTGGCGAATATTCTTAAATTTAGTCAAAGTCAAGTTATAACGTGTACTAACCATAACAAAATTTGGCCCGTTGGACTCGGATTTTTCAATTGTCGCAACCTGTGAATAATATCGATTTTAATCAAATTCATAAAAAATCGTTTACTAAAACCATCACATATTTTGAGACGTCGGGTTCGGATTTTTCAATTGTTACGGCATTTGAAAAATCTCGATTTTAGTCAAATTCATACAAAATTGTGTACTAACCATCACAAATTTGGTCGTCGAGCTCGGATTTTACAATTGTTTCGATCGGTTAATAATCTAGAGTTTATTCAAGTTCGGATAATATCGTGTACGTCCATCACCGATTTTAGCCATTAGACTTAAATTTTTCAACTGTTGCGATCAGTGGATATTCTTGATTTTTGTAATATTCTAAAAAAAAACCTTTTATGAACCATCATAGATTTAGAGTCGTAAGGCTTGAATTTTACATTTTTTTCCGACTAGCGAATAATCTTAGTTTTAGTCAACTTCATGCTATAACGTGTAGTAATCATAACAGATTTTGGCCCGCCGGGTTCAGATTTTTCAATTGTTACGACATTTGAAAATCTCGATTTTAGTAAAATTTATACAAAATCGTGATGGCTAGTCAAATTCATCCATAGATTCCCTCACTCTCTTCTGTACCGCCTCTCTCCTAGCTGGCGGCATCTACTGGTTTGTCTGTATTCTCGGCTCAGCCGAGCAAAATGGGTAAGCACGCTGTCCATCTCTCCGACGGCTCAATCGACTGAGAGAATGTACAAGACAAGTATAAATAGTATCGGTATTTCTTTCGCCGCCCTAAAGAGTTCGAAACTGCCGAGAAAGTCCCAGCCTTCGTCGATACCTTTTATAATCTAGTCACCGATATCTACGAATGGGGCTGGGGCCAATCTTTCCATTTCTCCCCTTCAATCCCCTTGAAAATCCCATCGCGATACCACCAGAATCCATGAAGAAATGGCCGTGGATCTATTGGGAATTAATCACGAGGCACGAATTTCAGACCCCAGATGCGGCGTCGGTGGCTCGATACGGGCCATCGCGGCGCATTCCGGTGCAAACGTTGTCGGAATCACTATTAACGAGTACCAAGTAAAGCTGGCCCGACACACAACAAGAAAGCCGGGTTAGATTCACAATGCGACGTCGTTTGCGGGAATTTCCTCCATGTGCCGTTTTCTGACAACGGCTTCGACGACACTTACTCAATTGAAGCCACGTGTCACGCTCCGAAGCTCGAGGACGTTTACAGAGATATTTCTTACGAATGGGTAACGACGGAATTTTACCGTCCGGAAAATTCGGGACACGTGGAGATAATTAACGGGATCGAGAGAGGAACTATCAGCGAAAATAATTGAACCCAAAAACAGAATTTTACAGTTCTGATAGCAAAATAACTTGAATTTTACAGTCAAGTTAAGATAATATCGTGTACTAACTAATTTAAGGTCGTTGGACTCAAATTTTTCAACAGTTGCAACCGCTGAATAATCTCAATTTTAGTAAAGTCTAATTAAATCGTGTATCCATCACAAATTTTGAGCCGTTGGATTCGGATTTTTCAACTGTTTTGACCGATGAATAATCTCGATTTTAGTCAAGTACGGACAATACCGTGTACTAACCATCACTGTTTCGGGGTCGTCAGACTCGTATTTTTCAACTGTTACAACCAACGATAATATCGTTTTTGGTCAAATTCATTTACTAACCATCACAGATTCGGAGACGCCGGACTCGAATTTTTCAACTGTTTTGACCGGTGAATAATCTTGATTTTAGTCAAGTTCAAACAAAATCTTGTGCTACCTATCATGGATTAGAGATCGTCGGACTCAAATTTTTCAATAATTACGACAACGAATAATTCAGATTTTACTAAAATTCTGACAATATCGCGTGTTAACCATCACAGATTTGGGGACGTCAGGCTCGAATTATTCAAATGTTGCTATCAGTGAATAAAAATAATTTCCATAATGTTATGACAATTGTGTACTAACCATCAAAGATTTGAGGTCGTTAGAGTCGGATTTTTCAACTAGTACGACCGGTGAATAATCTTGATTTAAATAGAGTTCACACAACAAATAATTCTAGTGGACCTTGCTAGGCTACTAGAATTATTGGCTAAAAGATTGACTAAAATAGTTTTTCGGACCTTTTTAGCCCTTATAGTTGGGTGAATCCCTTATACCAGTAGGGGGTAAGATAGTCATTTAACACCTTCAATTTGGGGGTTTAGGGTTTCTATCCCCAAAATTCTAGGAGTAAATCATTTTCCATAATTCTATGGATGCAAATTTCACTAATATATTAGTCATTTTTATTGGCTGGAACACCAACTTCTAAACTTCAACTTTCATTTCACTTAAAATCTATAACTATGTCTAATATGACTTTAAACAAATAATTGACAACCAAAATATACCCTTCTCAATCAAACTAAACAATAAGAAAAATATACACTATTAAACACACTTGATGAATGAATTTTAAATATTCAATCTCATTATAAAACATGCCTTTATACAAGAACTCATCGAGTTTAACAAAAAAAGGAAAAAAATACAACAACTCATACAAGAACCTATTATGAGCTTTAACATGATTAAACCTATTTTGTACAAGATTTTTGCAATGAAAACTAATCTTATTATCGGTAATTACGAGGTGGACAGATACAAATTTTAAACCCCATGTTACTCTGATAAAAAATATAACCGTTTATACACGTCCAATCAGATGTGTCTTAATTATTAACAGTACTAGTCCACCTCTCAATTTCTCTACTACTAATTGAAAACAAAATCATGCAAACAAAGAGCAACAGAAACTAGTAACTACAAAACAAAAGGCAAAATCTTGAAAATCTCTTCCTACAAATGACATTGCGCAGTAACTATCAGAAGGTGCGCACAAGGTTTATATGTCGCAACTGAGTTCACCATTGTTGTCATAGGTTGTCATAACCTATTCGAAGGCAATGGCGGCATGCTGCGAATATTGATGTCGAAGGGATAAAGGCGGGAATCGATCTCAAGTTCTTTGCAAATCTTAACCATTTCTTCACTTAAAATACCTCTTCTTGTCCATCTCTCAGCCATGTCTTGATGATTCATTTTATGTCTAACCCATACTGACATTTTCAGCTTGGTTAAGTCATCAATGTACATCAGTACAACTAATGGTCCTGGGTGCCAATAGTCCTTCCTGCTCTCTATGTAACTGCATTAACCAACCCAAAAAACCGTCACAAATTAGTTAGATTATGTCGCAGAATAAAAGAATACGCAAGTTCTTTTTTTTTTGAAGCCCGGATGGGCGGTTACCCCATAAGGGGAGAAGAAAGCCCTAAAAAGAAAGATAATTAAAGTTTGCCCCATGCATGGGGAGGGTATCGAACCCACGGCCAAGAGGCCCTTACTTCACTGGGCTAAAGGACCTTTGATAAGAATACACAAGTTTGATTTTACTATATATTATTTCAGGGGCAATTAGAATAATTCTATGTTGGAATGACAAGTTATACAAAAACATATATAAAATGATTATAGAATAGAAATTCAATAACGTTTTGGAGAGATGGGTGAACCTTATAATTTATTTATTTTTGAAAAAAAAAGAGAATATTTTCTAAGAGTAAAATGTGCCGATCTCAAAATTTCTCCAAGGGTCACCCACCTCCTAATTTTCCGCTACTTAAAATATTCATTTTGACATAATAAGTATAGATAACACTTATTCTCTAACACAAATACAATCAAGGGACTGATGTGTGACGTCCGTCCCAATATTTTGAACATCGTCAATTTTAACTTTAAAATATAAAACTTTTTAAGTAATTTCTTTAAAATATTAACTTTCGTCCCTATAAAGTTACTATTTTTTTTTAATTAATGTCGTTTGATATATATTTCAATACAATTCGCCCCTTCAACATAAAATTATCAAGTCCGCCCCTTGATTCTTAGATGACAATAAATGCTAAGTCTATGGTTATATATCATTCACTAATTTAAGTATGACACCTTCTGCGCCCCACGCATCTAATCGGCTTGCGTAGTTCACCAGTTCTACCGACTAGACTCTTAGAGTGATTCAGTCGATACAGAGGAAAAAGAAAAAAAAGAAAGAAGACAAGTAAAGTAAATAGGGAGAGTTTGTTGTAGTAACCTTATAATTCTTTGTTTCATGGAAGAAATCTTGTCAGGTGGAGTTGCAAAAGGGATAAAGTAATAAATGATATCCCACATATCTGGACTTCGATAGAAGTTATTTATAGCCATTGTTGAGAGTGTACTGTTTGGGTACATTATTCTCTGGTCATCTGCTCCTCTCAAGAACACTGTTGTAAATATGTTCATTTCTTCAACTATCATCTGAACAATAACATAAAAAAAAAAAAAAATAAAAAAAAACAATTAATGATTAAGGACCTTGATCATAGGAACATTCTCATTTTGGAACATCTAATAATACTGCAAGAATCTTGATTTATAGATTAAGGATTAGGAACGTCTGTTATTTTTTATTCATTCATAAAATACTGTCACATGTCTTACTTTTTTTTTCTCTTAACTTCTTTTTTTTTCTTTAGGTTATATTTTTTTTGAAATAAAAAGTAAATCAGTGTCATACATAGGGTCCACATCTTCTGTCCTGTCATTATTAAGTTATAACAGGTAATTTTTTCCTCTTTAAAACGGAAATATAGAACATAAAGAAAAAAATGTATTAGAAAAAATGTAACGCGACGAAATTCTTTATGAATGAGATACATACGAATACCATCGCAACTCTTGAGTTTTTCTCTAACGGTTAAAAAATGAATGGACATCTGTTCTTTCCGAGTAGTTATGAACTTATGTTCTTTCATTGTTCATTTGTAATGAAGAACAATTGTTTATTCCACTAAAAGAATTTAACCGTCATATCAATTCATCCAATAACTGAAATTGTATTTCGCAATGCGGTCAATTGAATTTAAAATCATGAGTGGGATAAAAAAGTAAGACAGATGATCAAAAAGGAAACAGAAGATTTGGGTGTACCTGAACTCCATCAATCTCACATCTGTCACCAACATCAAAGGGATGCATCACAAATAAGAAAATGATAGATTCAAATGCTGTCTTGCAAGTATTTCCAAACATAAAGGCAGCCACAACAATCTGAGAGGTGACAAATAGTAGGAACTTGCTTGTTGCTATTTCCAAAATCAATAGCCAAAAGATCCCAATGAGGATCCCAACTAATATGTTCACCATATGATGAAGTTTGTTCACTGCTGTTTTTGTATCATTTAGTGTCAATGAAAGTGCTCTTCTTTCTCTAAATGCATTCAGCTGCAAAGTCATTCAAATCTTAATAATCCGTAGTGTTATCAATAGCGGCCCTATAGCGGGTCATATTTAAAAATGCAAGAAGTGTTGTTGTGACACATAGAATACGATATATATCTTCCACCACACGAGGACCAAAAATATAGGAACAAAATAGATATAGGACTTGAAAACATAGAATAGGGACTAAATTACAATTAAATATAATTGGGGACTATTGTTGCACATTTCGCCTGGAATTGAATGTCCCATCTTTTAGAAAAATAAATAGGAAATGGGACATTCGATTCCGAACGAAAGGGAGTATAAACTATCAAAGGATATGGAACATTGAAAAGTTAAGTGAGACTGATAATCCTAAACCGTGATACCATAAGAGATGAAAGGTGAAGGAAGAAGAATTGATTGGTTTAGAAATTTTACCACCCAATTCTTGAGTGATGCTCTACTGATCTTTTCACTCTCAGATGAGCCTTCAATAAGATTGAGGGTCTTAAAAGCTTCCTCTTCACGCAAGAAACGCATCAGGTCTTCAAGGTATATGAATCTGTCACCACACACAATCAAATTATATACACTAGCATTGATGCTCATTAGTGTAGCCCACAACTACAAGTAGGAGACAACAAATCACAATTCAAGTGGTAAGTTGCAGTTTGAGTCATGCTGGAATGAAAGTGGAGAGTCACTATGATCATTGTTTAAAGACAAAAAAAACTACAAATAGGAGTCGAGATGATATTTTGTGTGTGAGAGAAGTGGGATCAGTACTAATAGAACAATCACACCTCCAAATTTTTCGTTTATGGATAAGGGACGTATCTGTGAAAGAGAGGTGGGATCAGTACTAATAGAACAATCACACCTCCTAATTTTCCCTTTATGGATAAGGGACGTATTTGTGAAAGAAAGGCAGGATTAGTACTAATGGAACCATCCCACCACCTAATTTTCCGTCTATGGAGTGTCGGACGCGTTGTAAATGTTTAAAGAATTTATTTTTAAAAAAAAATTGACATTTTAAAAAATATATATTGGGAGGAAAAGCTATCACCACTCTCTTAGATCCGCTACTGATCTAATAAGAGAATCAGATGAAACCAAAATGAGTGATAACAAGTTATTCTAGTAGGTCAGTCTTTGTCAGGCGATGGATACTGAGTTAGATTTACATATCTGCCCCTCCATATATATATATATATATATATATATATATGTGTGTGTGTGTGTGTGTGTGTGTGTGTGAGAGAGAAAGCAAAATGGAAGAAAGAACACTACTACAAGAAAACAGTTAAATAATGACGGATTTTTCCGTTGCTAAACGTAAAATAGCGACTGAACAATGTGGTCAGATATTTTTCGTCACTGAACCGAATAGCAACCGAATACCGACAGAAAACATGGTCGCTAGCTACCGACAGATTAGCTGCAAGTACCTGGCCTTGGGTTTAGCCACATTTTTAAAAATCTTCCTAGCAGCAACTTTTGCTTCAAATTCACTTCTAATCTGTATAGCAGAATCATCAACATTTTCACTAGAATCCATAATTTGTTCATCCAATGTAGTCAAAGCCCCTTTTCTAACAATCTTCATAAGCCTCTTCATATTCCAAGCTGAAATATTCTTAGGATTTAGCCTATGCAAATGATCAATAGTTATCCCACCAGCAGGCTCATCTTGTATCTTCTTACTACTTATTGGACCAGAAACCTTAAAACTTAATCCTCTATTATGCCTAGGTGGTAATGCACCACTATTCATAATAACCTTACCATTAACCGAGGAATCGAACCCCGGTGGCCTAAGTTCCGGGGGCAATGTAGCCCCGGCTTTCTGAAGTTTCCGAACTTCAGCAAACGTTCTCTCTTCTTCCTCTTGATTATTTTGTATCTCAATAACGGGTGACCCTGATAACATCTCGATAACGTACTGATTAAAAAGCGATTCTTGAATCCGGTCAAAATAAGTACTAACATGAAAAGATGAGGCAAGAACCTTAACCATTAAGGTCTTAAGTAACCATAACAATGTTGCTACTAACATACACAACATTAACTTATCTACATATTTAAGAAACTCATTATCCCCTTCAACTTTCCTATCAAACATAAAATGCCAAGCAATTAAAACCAACCCCAACCAAATGCAATTTTGGACTGCTTTTCTAACACCATAAACAAAATATAAAACCCTTTTTCTCAACAAAAAATTCCTCTCAATGCAAAAAACTACAATCCTAACTACCCAACCTGAAACCAATCTTCCACTTATTAAAACCAAAATCAAAACTTCCCATTTCCATAATTGTAACCCTCTAAATTTATTTTTCTTCCATTGAGAAATAGAAAGTGTAGTTATAAAAACAGCCACAATTAAAATAAAACCAAGCCATTGAGCTAGTGTAAGAGCATTAAGCTTAGCCCTTTTATATTCCTCGGGGATATCTTCGTCAAATAATGGATCATCGTCTTCTTCATCCATAGTCGGCTTTCCTAACATCCCGGAAGCCCTTCCTAACATCCCTGATTTCGGAAATTTCCCTGATTTCATCGTAACATTCTCTGTTGTCTTAATCTCCGGCGCAAGTTTCTCCGGAGACAGATCCAACAACCTAGATTGTGTCTTTAGCCTTAACATACTACCCCGTACTTGAAATGAGGTACATTTTAGTACCTGACCCTCATCGGGGTCATTATTGGAAATCCTCCTACTTTGAAATCTATCATTATTATTATTATTAACATTGTCGATTTCTTCAGATGACGAGGACGATTCTGGATCGGTAATTCCTATTTTCTTGCCAGACTCATCAGTCGTGATATCAACAACTTTTCCATCAAATGAATGAGGCTCAAATGACACTTTTAGGTCCTTAGAAGCTGCTGCTGATGCTGATGAGGGGTGGCCTAATTGATCACCACCACCACCACTTCCAATTTCATTCATTTCCAAATCCATATCCAATGCCATTTCTACCCCTGCATCTTTTTGCTTTTTCAAGAACTGGCCAATCATTTTTGTGGGTGGATCAGGGGTACTATTGGTGTTATTACCACCACCATGCTGGAAACCGAATTGGGTTGTCGTCGGGGACATATTTCTATGACCATCATTCCATGATTCATAGCTAATTTCCCGCCAAATTTTGTTATTATTATTATTGTTTGCATTTTGCTCTGTTGTTTCCCTTTTTTCTTGTTGGCCATCTATCTTGACAATAACTTCATGGCTACTACCGTCGTCTTTCGACATTGAATATGGATGATTGTTGTGATCAAACAGAATGGGTTCTTCTTCATGGCCATGATCATCTTCTTTTTCAAAGGAAATCCCTCTTGAATGCTTATATGATGAACCATTTGATTTAAAGGATTTCTTCAAGGAAGAGGAGAAGTTCATGATTTCTTGAAAAGGAAAATGGAGTTTTTTTTTTCTTTCTATTTAGTGAGCATCTAATAAAGATAGAGATATGGAAATGGAATATGAATATTGAAAAGGGAGTCTATGGAACATTATGTTTTGCTAAGATTATATGAAATAACGTTTCTTCAGTTGGTAATGATATATTCAGATCACATTCAACGGAACAAAAAAAGATTATGGCATTTGCTTAGGAAAGAAAGAAAGAGAAGTTTGGACAGGAAATGAGACGCGGATAATAGTACAAATCAACGGATTCGAAGAAATTTAGGTGGAGAAATTCATGGGGGAAAGTTTAGCAACGTTAGGGATCATGATTCAATTCAAATTACTAACCATAGATTCACGGGGTCTAGAGTAGGTGAAAATCCCCCTCCCTATCCAATCAATCAGAATTTACTATATAAATATTTTTTTCAATTATATATACAAATGGTGAAGTGTTAATGGCTGAAAACAGGGATGGGGACAGGAACGGGGACAGAGGATTTTTTGCCGTCTAGAGTAGTGTAGTAGAAATATTTACTTTTTTTATTTTTTTGAATTTTAATTAGTTAATGACTATTTTAAGTGTTTTTTGCTTCTTTTATAAAGAAAATATTATACCATTATAGCATATAAGACATTTTTTTAGTGTTGAAGATTTGATATATTAAGGCTAAGAGGTAAATGAATTAGAAGTTTATGGTCCTCTATAAAGATAACAATATATTTAATGCATGTATTTTGTATTTCATTAGACTTCATTTATTGTGTAAATCCTACTGACAAATTATGTGTGGTTTATATGATAGTATATACATACACTCTAAATTGTAATAATAGTATAGACATACAACCAAGTAATGCTCAAATGGTTTCAACCTTACTCCCAAAGTAATTTGGTAAAGCGGAGATCATGAATTTGAATCTTAATTGGTGCTGCCGACTTGTAAGAATTATAGTGGGAGGTGTTGGTCACCATCACTTGCACATTTTTAGTTTATTCATAAAAAAATAATAATATAGACGTACCCCTCCGAAATTGAATGTTTCATTTATCTTATTATGATGTCCAGAATTGAATGTCCCAATTCTAAATTTAGTTAAAATTTCAATTGTATTTTAAGTCGAAGACAATCCTTAAATTTTAACCTTAGTCAAAATAAAACACTCAAATCGAGACGAAAAAAGTAATTTTTTTTTTTTGAAGAAAGAATCTTGGAGGAAGGAAATCAGATTCATCCTAGTCAAAGAATATTTTAATTGAATTTTTTTCTGAATCTTGATTTCTTAAATAAATAAATAAAGAGATTCATATTCATACCTTATTGAAGAAGGAAGAATATTCAGAAAAAAATATATAATTTAAAAAAAAAAGGTAAATTCTGTACAGTGTGGCTCAAAAAGTAAATGGGAAAACTAGAGACAAAATGTATACAGGTTATGTTTTTGTAATCTTCAATCAGTGATGTCCACGTCTCAGGGAAGAGAGAAATCCTCCTGATTTCTCCTTGCGGCGATCGTCTCCTTCATCTCCAACCTGCTCAGATACATGCCAAGACAGAATGTATAAGTCGATATCAGCTAGAAAACGCTACCTCCGTCCCAAATTGAATGTCGTAAAACTTAATACTAACATAAACTGAAACCATACCTCCTTGGTTATCTGCTGCAAGATTTCAATTATTTCAGAGAAGTCAGGTCTCTTAGCTGAGTCATGTTGCCAGCATTTGTCGAGCAGTTCAGTAAGCTTGGGATGAGTGTGTTTTGGAATGGTGGGTCGAAGTCCCTGAAAGTATTTCGAAGTAATTGTAGATTTCAGATTAATATTGAGACAAGGGCAATTATTTCTTTAATGGTAACTAGGAGTATAAGAATAGTCGGATGCAAATCATTCAATCCAATACAGGGGTAGTACCAACAACCAAGCTATTTTGCAAGAATTGTGATGCTAAATCAAGGACTGAATAACTATTACCTTTTGGACCACTCCAATTGCTGCTTGTAATGGGGTTAGGTACTCGTACGGAAGCTGGCAAGCAATTAACATGAAAATAATGAGTAGAAATGAAGGGTAATTACTTGCAGATCTAATCTGACGCGACTTAAAGAAATATATACCTTTCCAGTTAATAACTCCCACACTACGATCCCAAAACTAAAAACATCAGTCTTGTGGTCATAGGGCTTGTGTTCTATAACCTTCAAAGAGGAAGCAAAACATTCATAAGCAGATGCAAATATGAAACCTAGACCCATAAGAGACAAATATGAGAATGCAAGAGTGGTATGAATAGCCTCTATCCATCATAAAACGAGCTTGGAGACAAATACAGTACCCCCTCCCACAATTAAATGGCGCTTACAGATGTTAGCTCCTAAACATGCATTAGGTTTACACATGAACATGCAAGAAATGCATACTAATTTGTTGCAAGTATGATGTAATATTGAATGATGCCTATACTTCTTCATTGAGAGAGTTACACTGGTACATTTCCTTCACCATCCAGATAAGGTCATAAAAACAAAACCTCAAATCAGGCATATAGTTGATGCAAAGAAAGCTACCTCTATACTTTTAGAATAGGTACAGTTTGTCACTGAGCAATGAGAAGAACTAGCAAGTTCCCAAAGGGAGAACTTAACCGGAGATGATAATTGGGGATTGAATTGTTTTGGAGGGATACAACCAATGCCAGTAGACGAATAAGCATCATAAAAAGAATGTAAAATACATTAAATGCCTTCATAATCCATGAGAAAGCCACTGGAAGATGGATCAAATGCATATTAAAGTAACTCCGATTAATAAGGCCTCATGTTTCTGTATAAAAAATACCTCAGGTGCCATCCAACGATAGGTTCCAGTTTCTGCGGTCATCACTCCAGACTGTGCTTTTACTCTGGCCACTCCAAAATCAGCCACCTTCACAACCTGGGTGGAGAGGAAATAGTAAAACTCCTATTTCGACGAGGAGAACAAAATAGGGAAAATGAGTAACTCAGGTATTCTACAGTTATCTGGACAGGCATGATAGACCACAACAACTCTCTGAATTTTCTTCTAGAAAACTTTTCAAGAACTGAAGAAATATTGGACGAAAAAACCAACACTGAGCCATTTCAATACTGAACCCCAGGCACCACCAAATGACATTTCCCAGTACTTTCAAGAAGCATTCTCCCAGAATCTAATTATACTATTTAGATGTGGGGAGTACTAGCAACTGAGATTGCATAATCCATCAGGATGCCCCCCACAAACATGGTGATTAAACATTAAAAAAATTACTAGGCAAGAATTAGATACTCATGAAAAGATTTCGGTTCATAGTTTAGATGTTCTCGCGTCTCATGATGACAGCAGGGTTTCTTCTTGATTGAGATTAGTTCCACAGAGGTGTGTGCTCTAAATATACTTTACTCTCTTTTTGTATGCTTTGAATTTCTGTGTTCACTTGATACAAAATTGGGGCAACAGGATGTGTTTGAGTGTAGTCATGAGCTTCAAGGAGTGCACTTTTCTGGGTGATCATTATTGAGATAATGTATTAATGCAAGAAATGAGAATCAGATATTCTGGTGTTCGTGAGAATATTGTGCGAATAGTAACCATAAAATGCAATTAACAACAGACCTGAGTGCCTGAAGTTCAAATGAACTTTCTGAAATTAGCACCAGTCGCCCCAAATCGGAGCATAATTTCAATCCAAACACTGAGTCAGTTATCTCTGTTTATTCTTACCGCATGAGCTAGGAGGGTAACAAACTAAAGATAGAACCATCAAGAATGTAACGGTAATTGAGCTTTCCACAACATTTAATCAGTGTTGCAGAAGTCGCTAGTCGGTCGGCAGACAGGGGACTAGGGACTAGTTGGCGACCCTAAATTACAACGTAATTTTAAAATTTTTGTTATCATATATGTTATACTAACTTGTAGGGATGTCAACGGGTTCGGGCTCACATAGCTCGAAAAAATGTGAGCGTGAGCTGCGGTAATGTGAGCGTTAACTTAATATTCAACCTCGCTTTTTATGTGAGCTGAGCGTCTTGACCCCGCTCAGCCCGAAAAAAACTCGAACCCGAATAAGATTAATTTAATTAAAATATTATATATAATAATAATAATAATAATTAAAAAAAAGAAGACTTATATAAATTATAATTATAATTATAATATGTTGCTCAACTCAATAGTCAATACCCACAGCTTGATTATATTCCCTTTGGAAACTAATTCAAGAAAGAGAAAGATCCGAGTTTCAACCTTTTGTGTCGAATCTTGACCTTAAAAATCAAGGTTCCTCATCAGTTATCTTTTTATTAGTTTATTTTTCTTCAAGAATTAAGTATCATTGTATTATTGTATTATGTATATTTGTATTCTTGTCAAAAATTTAGTTTTAAAGCTTATTGTATTATACTATTCTTGAGCCAGGATTTTCGTTTTTTCGCTAATATAAATTAGCTCGTGAGGCTCGTGAGCTAAGCTCGAGCTCATGTTAATGAGCTTTTCCGGGCTAAGCGTAAGCTGAGCTTTTCAATTTTTATGTGAGCGTGAGCTATGCCAAGCTCAGCTCACATAGCTCGATTGACACCCCTACTAACTTGTGTGGTAAGACATAAATATCTCATATATATTATTATTAGTGTTATAAATTTTCTCGAAATAATTCATAAGCTTTAACGGACCTTAAAAATAAAATATAAACTTATAAGGACTAAAACGTAATTTTTAAAAGTAATTTCGGACTTGAATAACAAGTTATTTCTAAATTTATGACTTGTTTGTAATATAAGTATTTTATAGGATTTATGTGATAATTATTTATATTACCATTTTAGCCCTTTATATATATATATATATATATATATATATATATATATATGGCTAAAATGGTAATATAAATAATTATCACATAAATCCTATAAAATACTTATATTACAAACAAGTCACATATCGGAGATTGCATGGAGTAAAGGGGAGGGCGCTATCAGTGAAGAAAGGAGAAAATTAGGTTATATATATATATATATATATATATATATATATATATATATATATATATATATATAACCTAATTTTCTCTCTTCTTCACTGGAGCGGCGCCCCCTCCCCTTTACTCCGCCGCGAATCTCCGATGCCGCTTCTCCCTTTCTTCCCTCTTCTTCTCTCTCTCCGTTCTTCTCTTCTCCGGCGCGGCTTCTCCCTTTCTTTTTCTTCTTCCTCTTCTCCTTCTTTCTGTCTTCTTCTCTTCTCCTTCTCTCTTCACCGCACCTCACCGCCTCCTCCCCGCCGCTGCTCCTTCCCGTCCACCGTCTCCGCCGCCCGTGTGCATCCACTGCAGGTATGTGGCCGATTTTTTTTACCATTTTTTCCAATACCCAATTTTTTTACCCGGTTTTTGGATTTCTAGGCAGTAGGTGTCCGACTACCGACTAGTCCTCGACTAATCGGCCGACTAGGCCGATTTTTACAACACTGCATTTAATTGACTTTAAATCTTCGTTTGAATTAGCTTGATTGATAGAATGATAAAATTCATAGCATGAAGATAACTGAGATTTGCTGAGTCATACTGCATACTTCATGTTGACAAGCATAAATACAAAAGCTTTTTCATAATTCAAGAGCTTATAGAGCAGTAAGCTTACCTCGTTTTCATCCATTAAAAGATTGGCAGCCTTCAAGTCCCTGTGTATTATGTTATTCTGATGAAGATAGTTCATACCCTTTGATACGTCAATTGCTACTTTCAGCAGAGATGGAAGCTTGAAAGCTCCTCTTTGCTTGTGTAAATAATCATATACACTTCCACCCGACATGAATTCTGTTTTCATAGAAAGGTAATGCTCAATTGATCAATGATAAGCTAGCAAAAGGCAAAAGCAGATGGTAGCAAATTCAATGTTTTGGAAAATATCAGGTTTCCTTCTCTCTTTTTTCACAAAAAAAATCTGCTGTGTTATCAGGATGTTCATAAGCTATTGTGTAGAACCTGTCACTATGCACAAATTTGGAGGTCTGGTGCATGCACCTATGAATTGCACAACGTTCTTGTGCCGAACTTTCCTGCATGTACCAAACCCAAGACCAAGTCAATAAGAATTGAAAAGTCAGAGATCTACCAATAAGAGGCAATTGCCTATCTGAACAAGTAACATGCATGGATTAAGTTCAACAAATATTAATTGTCATGAATGCATTAGGAACAAAACTTCAGAATTTTTACAAGGTTGGCTAAACTTCTGAGCTAAACCAATTTGTTTCAAGAAATGTTAATGCGTGAAACCTTCCAATCCTTTATCCAAGATTGGAAAGAAGTCATACACAATTTCGCATTCTCAAAAGATTTAAAAAAAAGAGAAAAAAAAGTTTAATATCACAAACCTCATAATATATACTTCTTGAGCAAATTCCTTCTGCAATTCTGAATTCAACCGCTCAGTCTTGAGGATTTTGATAGCTACTTCTTGACTACAATACGTGCCTTTGTAACTAAAACCAACAGAATCCTGGGGTCAGTGAGAGATAAAATGCAAGGTATGATAGGTCAGACTAAAGATAAACTTACAGATCACCATACGACCCTGATGCAACTTTGTGGTCAAATATCAGATGTTGAGGATCAATTTCCCAAACATCCATACCATCATTAGGTATTGTCAGGTGCTCAGGTTCACATTTCACCACTGCTTCATTATGAACACCAAAAGGAGACAGATATCTTTCATTTGAAAAAGAGCGCTTCTGCATGGAAAGGAAGTTTCCCAGTTAAAAGAGTCAAGTTACTTTCTCGAAAGAAGTACAGTATAAAACCAAAAACAGAAAAGTATATGCGTGGGAATCACACATTGATTCCAACTCCTGTAACATGTTCTCCAACAGCATTTAAAACTACAACCTCAAGAAGTAGACATAAAGGTCTCAAAGGTTTAATGACTAATGGCTAGTTGAAAGTTCATTATTAAACGAAGTATTGACGACCTGGAAGCCACCAGCAACTTAAAGCAATATAAGTGTACATAAATTATATCCCTTCGTTCTGCTCAATATGAAGAGCTAATATCTAACATAAAACAGAACTCTTTAAACTTCTCTTTTTGCATGCGTAAATTTGTGAATCAAAAGTTGGTTGACAATACAAATGCATTAGCATATTGTTAAAATTTATATAATAGAAATACCTCAACTTTCAACAGTTCCTTCTCTAGTGCATTGTGAAGCAGCTCAACTTCCTGAACAGTAACTAAGCTTCCCTTTAGATTAGTAAATAAACAAACAAACTATAGGCCCTTCTTGAATTTGTGATTCAAGCATAGGAATGATGATATAGTTACATCATAGAACTTAAATACACCAACTTACAATTCGTTTTCTTTAAGTTGGTGGATAGTAAAATGAACTTAATGAGAAGAAAGAGAAGAGGTTAACTACTCATAACCCAGTAAATTATAAGCATATCTATGCCATTTAAAAAAAATGAAACAACAAAATGAGCTGCTCCAGAAATTTTTGCACGCCTTCTTCATACAAGATCCAACCACACGTAGGAAAAATTAGAACAAGAAGAAAGTTTAATTATGGATTCAAAATTAAGGAGTGTGATCCAGACACTTCAGCGACTGAAGCAAATGCTTTAGCATTTATAAATAAACAAATAAAAACAACCTGCTGATTTCTGGCCAGAAACAAGGAATATCTGTCTATAAGTTGGAAAAAAAAGGAATCAGTACCTCATACGGCCAACCATCAACGACAAAGACATCAAGGGAGTAGCCATCCACAGTAGAGAAGGCATGTGCTTCCTGGATGTTCAGGCCAACTTCGGCGAGTAACGAAGTCAACTGCAAATCAGACATTCAATTTGGAATATAATTTGCAATCTTATGTATATTAGCACATAGGAAAGACAAACTTGCGTTCACAAGCCTCCATACTGCTAAACCTTTCAGATGCAAGAATACAAATTACGACTTGAAAATGGAGAGAGTCTTGAAGTGTTCAATTGAATTCATTTCCACTAAACTAGAGAGGGAAAGTGTTTTTCAAAGGAGAATGCAACTACTTATTAGAAATTAATTTACAAAGAAACACAATCTATGAAGATCCCTGGGTTTTCAAGATTTTAAGTCACCTCCTTTTAACCGCCACTAATCTTTAATTTACAATAGAGTTTTATTTAAAAGTAATCATACAGTATAATTTTTGGAAGGAAAGATAAAGTTGATAGGTGCATATCTTCCTAAACCAATTCAATCACTTCCCAAAGCTTTAAATTCCATGTTCTAAGCCAGATGATAATGGACGGCGCCATGCCAATAGATATATTGCTACTCCAAGATCAATAACTTGACAAGATAAAAATGTGTCAATACACTTCATTCCTCTATTAAAGATTCATTTATCGAAGAACAAAATTATGTGAGTGGATGCCTATTCATTTCCGGTGAGGTTTTAAGCCTCAAGTGCACTGACATATGTAGGACTGCCCAAAGGAATGGTGACCAGCAGAACAAATAAAGAAATAGCCAGTAAAGATTAGAAGGCTACAAATACCTGACTGAGGAGTTTCGGCTTGTCATCAGTTGAAAAGGTGATTTCATGCATGGGCCTAAAAAAACATCAAGTACATCAAGGGTCTAGATATTAAAAAAACACATGTGAATCCCAGTAAAACCTACTGTGAATTCTTTGAATGTGGATGTTCTACAGTGTCCTCGTCTTCATCCTGAGACTTGATTGCCTCAAGTGCAAGTGCTTCAAGGTTAGGAGAAGAACCAAAAGCAGGTGGTGGGTGTATGCTGTCATATCAAATAGGTTTTAGAATTTTCAGACTTGTCATCAAGTTTCAAAGAAAAGTGAAATTTCACCAAAGAAAAGACGAGGGATACAAGGGATCCATGAGATTTAAAGAAGTACTTTTCAAAAAAAATATACGCTTCTGGGAGAAAATAAGAAGGGAAAAGTCTATTGACGCTCAGAAACATACCTATGTACAACTTCTTTTCTAGGAGAGCTTGAATCAGAATAATTGGCTAAATTTCCATCCGATGCAGGAGGAACCTGTATAAGCATTCAATTCTCAAAAGTACAAAAAGTTATGGAAACTGGACTAAATGGAGAAGAATGCATGGTTGTCGAGATAGTTTCACAAACATCTTAGAAATGTGGATCGGTCCAAAATTGATCCACATAGATGCTACAAGTAAAAAATCTATGAGGATTAAGGTGCATTCCTGAAATGCATATACTTAATTAAGTGTTTAGATGAAGATGTGTTAATCAACTCACCTGCACAAGCCGGACCTCAAACGCAGGTCTATTGGCAGGATCATGCGCCAGATGCAACAATCGCTTATGTGTGAGCACATCTTCCGCTCTCTCCACATTCACATCCAATGCATATCTTCATTCCCAAAAAAAACCACATTAATTATCCAGAATTAGCATTGTGGAAAAATGCAACACCAAGCAACAAACATCCACATCAAATGCAGTTAAATTTTTTACTGTTCTAATCTGAATGCTTCAAAAAAAAATTAAAAATTAAACAACTAAATTCGACATAAAAGCACAACTTCTTTCCCAAAAGTTCATAGGATTAATCTCGATCGACAGATAAAACATCTGGAATCAAAGTAAAAACTAGTATCACAATCAAAATAAAGCACATAAACATACTCGTACATGTATAAACATGTTCATATAACAACAGTACAATAAAATATCTCTATGAGAAACAATTTTAACGTAATTCATAATACAAAATTGTACAAACCTAGTAGGAAAACGATTGAAATGTGCCCAAAGTTCATCGTCGAAAGCAGGCGATTGAGCCTCGGGGTGATGATTAGACTCTTTCAGCCTCCTCAAAACCTCATTGTAAACCTCAACCTTATTCCTCTGCACTCTACCATTCGATTCCACCACTCTGCTACTGCAACTCTCCGTATCTTCCATCACCATTTCAAAATTCAACCTCAAAACCACACAATTCCACCTCCTAATAATTAAATTACTCACAAAAATTCAAAATATCCAATCCAATTCACGTAAAAAACAATAAATCTTCACGAACACGCCGCCGATGAATATACGTATTCAATCCAAAAAAAAATCACAGAATTTTTAGCATTTATATACATATAAAAAATTACAGATTATTATCTGAATCTATATATGAATGAATAAATAAATTTATGAATTAGAAAAAGGAAAAATAACTCATGCTACTTTTTCAGTTTATTTCCCACTCATTCATTCATATCCTCTCCTTTGCCATTTCTTGGTTTATTTTCACCTATATATATATATATATAATAAAGGTGGTGTATGTATTTATATGATTATATATTATACGGAAGAAGGAAGAATGTGTTTAACGGCGTTCTGGCGAATCTCAAGCCCATGTGGATTCGTGCCTTGCTTATCTTTAACTTTATTATTAATTGATTAATTAGTAAAATAATAATATAATCAGATTGTTAAATAATATAATCAGTAATCAGCGGGGATTTGTTAGGGCAAAACCCACGAGGCAACCTCACTTAGCAGCCAATATAGGGTGTGCTTGGAGAAGGTTTGGCTTGGTTTGGTTTGGTTTGGTCTCACTTTTTTGGAAATGCCCAAAATTTGACCAGCTTAAAATAGGCTGGGAAACATTCAAATTCAAATTTTTTTTCTTCAAATAATCGTTCAATTTCAAATTTTGGCCTCTATAATTGTGGGAGATGTTCAAATTCCAATTTTTTGAGGCGAAAATTTGGATTTGGACGATTATTTGAAAAAAAATTTGAATTTGAATGTTTCCCGCCTATTTTAAGTGGTCAAATTTTGGGCATTTCCCAAAAAAAGTGAGACCAAACCAAGCCAAACCAGCTCAAAGCTCGTCCCAAGACACCCATGTCGTTGAAATTAGACCGGAGTTTACATACTAGGTGGCATGTAGCCATATCGTCACGGCTATAGTGTAGAACATTATTTTTTCGATATAATATAAAATATATTATGAACCGTTGTTACATTTATTTGGATATATGTTAAATCTCATTTAATATGTATTTTTTTTTCGAGACATTTGTTTTAAAACTGTAACATGCGTTCTCTCGTTACAGAAAGACCGTAATTGGTGTTATGTCGTTATAAACATCTTTCATTTCTGTATTACGTAATAATTATATGAAAATCATAATAGGTGTCCCCGAAAAAAAAATAATTTTGGACTGTTAACTTTTTTTTATCTAACGAACCAAAACAGTCAAAATTGTTCCTAATTTACTAAGAAACAAAGTGTTTTGCACCATAGTTATAGTCTCTGGTCTAGTACTGAACTAAGTTTTTATCCACACCTACAAATACATATTAATAGATTGGTCCGAACATTTGAAATTTAAAAAAAAATCAAATAACAAAACATTTGACAAATCTCTATTGAAGAACCTGCGCTTAGCTGTGTTCGTTATCCATCGGATTACTATTGCTATCAAATGATCTAACAATTGACATTAACACATATACAGAATGAACATGGTGTAGCATACCTTAAAGGCTTAAACTTCCCGCAATTTGAATGTCGCACACTGAATTGGTTGTTGTCCCGTAAGTTGTTACCAGTATGATTGTTCTTGATATTTCCCAAGTTCTCAAAATTGAGTTATGTTTATGTTAATGAAAATGGAAAAAACAGTTAAAAATTGAGTTTCGTAGTTATCTCATATTTGTCTCTTCTTTTTTCTTTCAAATAAAAATGATCTCTTATTTATGAAAAAAATCTGCTAGGGACTTGATTTATATTCTCATACAGAGATCAAGTTAAAACATTTATATTAGTGTAAACAATAAATATATTTTGTTAAAAATCTTTCTGAAAAAATTTAAAAATTATAAAAGTAAGAATGAAATTTTAAAAATTTTGAGGATAAAGATTCATCTTTACTCACTCACGCACAAGCATTATGTCTTGAATCTTGATTTTATTTTCGAACAAATTAATAATTGAGACAAAAGATTAAATGTTCACGGGCTTTTGTTTTGTTAATGAAAAAGAACGTTGAAAGCGAATTCAAAACCCCCACGCTTCCTCCCAATACGGGAAGGTGAGATGAACCGGTTTATTGGTTCTTATCCATCACTCACTTACAATTTTTATACAGCGGGCTTTTCATTCACATAACAAAACAGATTATGTAGTAAGGTGTTGAACTAAAATCAATAGATCAGTCCATCTCCCATTTTCATCCGCACCGTACCCCACACACACCAAAAAAAAAAGGGAAAAAAAATCATGAAAAGAATGTGAAATGTAGAGGGAAAGAGGAACAAGGAGGGCCGGGGGACTCATATAATGGCTGTCTCTATTGTAAATGACGCTGGCTTCTGAGGTGGGGAATCCACAGTTGCGATAAGAACATCATCTCCCAATATCATGGGTACCAACTATAGAGAAACAAACAAAAAATCATGTCTTGGAAATTAAATATTCAAAATGTATTACATTGGAATTAACACTCTACATACGTATTAAAATATAGATATTAAGGAAGAAGAAAATAATGAAGATATTTTCTCATCTATTATTCTCAACTAATTTTACTAACATAATAGCAATAAGAATTGTATTTAAGGTACTGATATGTAGTTAAATTTTAGTCAAAATTTTAATTAAATTCGAAGATAAAAGTCTAAAATATCTCAAAAGTTCTTTCTACAAACAGAATCAATGGTGTTTGGTTTTTAACTTGGATAATTTTATCGCTCTTCAATCTTCATCCCATATTATTATAACGCATTTCATATTGGTTGTTATTCTGTCGCTGTTTAGCGAACAAAATAACAGTCGCTAAAATGAAAGTCGCAAATCGATTGTTACATATGCAAATGGCAAACATACCGTTTGGCGATTAAATGGTCGGTAGCTAATTATGCAATCGCAAATCGATTGCAAATTAGCGACTGCACTATTCAATCGCCCTACATTCGATTGTTACACACTTAAAGTCAAAAGTCAACATGAATTTACGTTCAGTTGCAAAATGGCGAATATTTTATCATGCATCGGTTGCTATTTGAGTTAACGACGCAAAATATTCGACCACATAATTCAATCGCAAAATTCGTTATAGCAACAGAAAAAAATTGTAGTTATTTGATTGTTTTTTTTGTAGTGTTCTGTTAAGAAACACGATGCTATTCTCAAGACTCATAGCAAAGCAAAGGGGGATGGGGGTTGACATAATACAACGGACCTAGATTCGCATAACAACGGAATAAACCTAATGCATTTAAGATTATCTCGGTTTAACCTCGTTAAAATTATGCCAACATGTACACATTACAATTTTATAGTGATTTTTTTTAATCAGATAATGAATATGCACGCAAATGACATAAAAATTTGTTCTTCACTACAGACAGGTATTAAATAGTCAAAATAACTACGAGTATTTAAAATAATAAATCAAAGAACATGATATATAGTTGACAGTAAAACTTTTCATATCGATAATTTTAATAATATATACGTACGAATATTTAATTCGTATGGCATAGTTATAAGATATACTTGGAATAAACTATTTTCTTATGGTTTATCTCGCTGATATATACCGTATATGACATTGTTATCTTTACGTTAGAAGAATTATTTATATTTATATAAACCTATTTTCATAAGTTCAAATATATATCACTTCCTCTTCTTTCCGATCTCCTTCGTATTCCATAGTTCTTTCTCTTTCTAAAGGAAATTTTTTTATATGAAGCAGGGTTCAGTATGAAGAGCTTTAGTGCGTGCAGTAACGCAGTGACATCATCATAGGTTTAGACATATAATCAGAAATGTTTGGTCAGATGACAGCATCCCACACATAGGAGAGAAAGAATAAGAAATCCCCGAAGGTTTGGTCAATAACAAGAAGAATGTTTTGCAAAAATTAGGAATAAATTAATAATAGAAGATCATTAGATAAGGTTTCATAAGACGAGGCGTGACATGGAGGGCACGTGGATTAGTAGACGAGGTAAATCTGGCCTTTGGTACAAACCAAAGGCCAGGTTTGTACTTAATTTGTTTGTCTAAACCTAAAAATTGAGAATAATAAGGATAATGGGTGTTTGATATTTGATGAAATCGAAATACTGAATCAAATAAAATAAAATTTTACTTTTTTTTGGCAAATATAGGAGCGTAACTTAGAAAATTCTTAGTTTAAAAAAAAAATTAGAAGGGCCTACGTCCCAAATTTTTTTAAAAGTCTAATAGAATATATATTTCTTATATTTCGCCTCTTAAGTTTTAAATACACCACTTATTTCAGAGATTATACGTTTTGCTAAAGATCTTACACTCTTATTAAAAGTAGAGAATTATATACATTTTATCTATTACGAACGGATCCAGTAATTTAGTATTAAATGGATCGGAGCAGATGGGAGAGGGCCGAGTTTGTATATTTAGGGGGACAAGATTGACTTGATATTTTAAAGGGACTTTAGGTAAGCGTGGTATCAAAAGAAATGAATAAATATTATCTTGAGAAGACAACGAAACGCAACTCATACGGTAAGACGCTTCACTTTCAACCAGTAGATCAGAAGTTCGAGTCATGATGAGGTAAAAATGAGGAACCACTATGGATCCTCCTTTTTAAAAAAGAAAAAAAAAACTGACATAATAAAAGTAAGTTTTAAGACACTGACCATTAAAACATGACTCGTAATTCAAAAAAATGTATGATTAAAATCTCAAAAAATAAAAAGTTTTACTAAAAGTTAATTTTGGGAATGAGGAGTATTTTGAGATACAATCAATTGCTTGGTGGCATTAATTTAAAAGGTCGGAATTAACAACAAACTTCCATCAAGAAGAAATGTTCCACAGTCCATAGAATCTGGACGGGTTTACAAGGTTCACTGAATCTAGATGGTTTAAGATGTTAATTATTAACAGAAATGCTGGCAATTCTTTTAAACTTCATTTTCCTTTACAAATCCCTTCTACAATTAATTTCTTCGCCAACTATTATTATTATAATAATAGGGGCAATCCCTTTAATAGCTTAGCTTGTTGAATACTCAGCTTTTAATGTAATAGAATATATAAGAGTTGCATTGAAAGAAAAAATATTGAATAAATTTGTTGTTAGGACTTGGGAGCCGGCAAGGGGGACTCAATGTATGTTCGAAGTGCTCAACTGCAACGTTCCTCTACAAAATGATACATATGTGTTTCTGTTATAAAAAAAAACTTTGGAATTTTTTTTTATTTGGGCCTTATGAATTCAATAGTTAACGCGAGAATTATTTTATATTATTTTACATGAAAGTTCCATTTTTCAAATATATAAAATCTTATTTTAAAGTTGAATTTTTCTAACGCTTATCACTGACAAATGTTAATATAAATTATGTTATTGTATATAATAGAATAAGTTTTCTTATTCCCTTAGGTTTTCATCGTTTTTTATAGGACATTAGATTTTGATATGCTTAAATTACCATATGTAATCTACTCTGAGCACATATAGAAATATCCTTTAAATTTTAATACAGGAAGTCGAAATGATTAAGAGGAACCTGGAATTGGGCACGGGGCACTCATACAATTGTGCTTCTATAGACAGAGGGGAAGAGGCAAAAGAGGGGATCTTATTAGCATTATTTTTATTATTGGAATTATGATTGTTGTTATTATCGAATTATTATTATTATTCTCATTATCGGGATTATTATTATATGCATGAAACGAGAAAGTAGTTGGAAGCAGAGACGGATGTAGGTTGTGGTCACTAGGGTCATTTGATCCTAGCGAATTTTTTTTTTAATTATATATGATATATTTTACTTCATTTAGATAATAAATGTATAAATGAGCTCAGTGAATTATTGTGTATATCAAATGACCCCAGTGAATTTTTTTAATTATATATGATATATTTTATTCAATTTAGATAATAAATGTATAAATAACCGCAGTGAATTATTGTGTATATCAAATGATCCCAGTGAAATTTTTTTTTCAGATCCGTCACTAGTTGGAAGCATGTAAATAAATACCCCGATCACCTCATAAGAGAATATGTCATATTGGTTGAACTTCAAGTTTGGGGTGGTTGTGGGTACTACTAGTTTATCTGGGGCAACTATTTGGATTACAACATATTATTGGTAACACTGTGTTTCATTGAATTTCGACGACTTTACGAGGTTAAGGAGCTGCTAACATTAATTTATGTGTGAGATCTTATCTTGTCTACCCTTTCCTTTGTTCATAAACTTTGCATATAATGTCATCTAAGAAATCACACATTCCCTTATTAAAAAAAAATAAAAGAAAATAAAGCATTAGGCCAGCCACATGTTGGGCATGGGAGGCCAGTCTATGCCCTCCCTCGCATCCCTACACTCTTTCAGGGTGAGGAGGGAGATGGAGAGGGCGACGCGATGGATGGCGTCCAGACAGACGTGCCCTCGGCCAAGTACATAAAGATGCGGGATTTAATCGAATCCATAACCTATTACTTGGTGAGAGTGTTTCTCATCAACTGAACAATCTCTTTTGTCCCCAGGCCAATCTCCGCCCTCCATCACATCCCCGCGCCCTTTTAGAGTGAGGAGGGGGAGGGCAACGCTATGTCCAAGCAAACCTGGTCGAGCCCTAGGCCAAGTACATGAAGAGGTGGGATATTAATCGATTTCAAAACATATTGCTTGGAGAAGAGTATTTCTCATTAACTGAGCAATCTCTTTGTCCCCGTCCCAAATTGAAAGTAAATTGAACATTCAATTTGGACCGGAGACTAATACTACTAGGAATTAGAAAAAGAATTATAGCACAATCGCACTTACAATTTACAATACAACCGAGTTTATGATGATGCACACAGAAAAAAAAAACCACGTCCGCGTTTCACTCACCATTGTTCAGACAGATATTCACATAATGTACAACAATAGTAATACAACAAACAAACTTGAATAAAGCAGAAAATCAGACACCAACATTTTACATTACACAAATGCAGATACATCTTGCTGGCTGCAACGTTTCCTGCAGACTCCGCTTCTTGATTGCTGCATATTTCAATCTACACAAATAATAAAATTACTGCAGTATTATTCAGGGAGCCCTTCTATATAGTCTGCTTCTTCCATCTCGTCGTCACTCTCGTTCTCTCCTTCAAGAAGCCATTGTTCAAATTCATCGACTTCCTCATAGTCGTGCATGTAGAGATCATCTGAGTTGTCCCATTGGTCTGTCCCCAGCTCCTCACCTCGGTGAGCAATACGCAAGAACGGTTTATTCCTGGTCAAGGAATCCACCATGTCTCTGTTCATGCTTCCGGTAACCCCCAACCATCTCATTCTCGGGAAGTAAGGCTTCTTTAACCACCGAAATGCTAGTTGTGTTATTCCTCCACAGTTATGAAGGTCCAACAATCTTAAGCTGCTGCCTAGCCCCAAGTTCTCGTCGACCTTCATTGAAGCTAGTGCCATGACTGAAGTATCACCGATAAGAGGACATTGCCGCATTCGGAGCTCAAATAGAGGGACCCGACTCTTTGCAAGCGACAGAATGCTAGCATCTGAGAGGTTAGGAAGATTTGACAGATCTAATTCTCTGAGGCTCCAGGTTGAAGGATCGGGAAACAAAAAATAAATGCACTTGTCCGATAGCCTCTTACACCCTCGTAAAGACAGAGTAACAAGAGAACTCGTAACAGCCTTCCTCAAGTGGCACAATCCAATATCGCTAATATTAGAACCATCTATAAGTAACGTTTTCAACTTAGGAAGAGTGCCTATTGCCCGGAGGGCATTATCCCCTAGGTTTCTACAATCCCTCAAGTCAAGAACACCTAGATCTTTATTGGAAGCCAACCGAGTGACAGCATTGTTCGTCAAAAGATTACACCATCTTAGACTAACATGTGTTAGGGAAAGGGAAGTTGCAGCAATGTCATGGAATATTAGATCAGTTAGATGTGTCCCATGGGACACCCTAAGCTTGTATAACTTTGCACATGAATGCAGAATAGTCTTGAAACCTGAATCGGTTACCTGACAAAAGCCACCGAGAGTAATGCTTTCCATGCTTGAGCATCTCTGAGCCATGAGGAGAATGCCAAGATCATTTACTCGCTTAAAGTATGTAGGGAAAATCTCCTGACTTCGCACTAAAGAAAGATGCTTCAGCTTTCCATAAGGATTGATCTGTTGAAGACCTATGTTGGTGAGATCGAGTGCTGCTCTTGGTTCCATAATTGGTGAATCTCGGAGGTCCAAATGGATCAATGTGGCGAGACATATGGATATGGTACTGACCATTGTGTCTGTGATGTAATCCACAGACAAGCACAATTTCTGTACCCCTGGAAATTTTGATTGCTGCATGTGCTGTGCTATCTGATAGGATCCCAAAGCAGGGGAAAGCAGTTCGGCCACCATTACCGAAGAAATGAATCCTATTTCAAGAGAAGTAAGATTTGCCGAGACCATTTTCCAGATGCGAGCAAAAGTGTGACGGGAAAACGTAGAGACATCAAACATCAGGATCAATGCCTACACCAAAAAAACAAAGTGAGCAAATATGCACTATAAGTTGGAAAAGGAAAACATTGACATTTAGGTGATTTTCCGTCCTGAAACTAAAAGGCAAGTGCAAAAGAGAAAAAACAAGGGACTTTTTCTGTGTGACGGTAAAGCATTGAAATCAGAGAATATGGAAGAAGAGAAGGAGAAATAACCAAGAGAATCCGGTAGTATTGATTTCCATAGAATCGAGTAGTAAGGTAAACAAGGACATGCACTTGGGCCATAACTATCCTTTAAGAATTGGAATTACGGATTTTTTTTCCCTTCCACTTTTTGGTGCATTGACTTGAACTAGAACTTGCACTCAATCAATAGATAAGGTCCCTATGTACGAGGATTCCCGCTAAGCCATCTATGGCTGAATGGTTAAAGCACTCAACTCATAATTGGCGAATTTATAGGTTCAATTCCTACTTGATACACGCCAATAAGACCCTCCAATAAGTCTATCGGAATTGGCCACGACGGGGATTGAACCACCGCATGGTGGATTCACAATTCACTGCCTTGATTGGTCCACTTGGCTACATCCTCCCCTACCCCCACACAGGTTTAAGTCTCCGTCTACGATCAAATCTTTTTGAACTCCCCTAAGTCCAAACTTAATAGAGTCGCTACTAAATATTTCATGTTCTTATTCTATGTCAAATACTTATATAAGATGCCACTCTTGCAAATGAAACCTTACTTCCAACTGAGGGCAACCAAGGAGCAACTCCTCTATATCAGATACATCAATTGATCTCCCTCTTCTCCCAGCCACCGAACTCAAGTACAGAAACCTGAACAAGATAAAATAGGGGACAAACTAATCACAATGTCTTTTTTACCCTCAAAACCACAATCAACATCATTTCTAAAATCTAGAATCAGCAGAAAATAAGTGTTGGCAAGGACGGAGCTGAGGAACAGGGTAAATTTTTAAAATTTTCATTTTTTCTCTAAATTGAATTTGAAAACTTTCAAAATATTACTCCGCTCCTCGTTTAGGACATGTAGCAAAAATTAAGGAAGCAAAAAAATAAGGTGTTTTTTAATCAAAATATCAATATTACTCTCTTAAATAGAATTAGTGGTATACAAGTCCTATTTAAGATAGTGAAATTGATATTTTGACTAACAAAGTACCTTACTTTTCGCTTCCTTAATCATCGTTATATGTCCTAAACGATTTATATTATGGAATGGATGTAGTATTGATAAAATCAAAACTCTTGTTCCCCAAAGAATTAATACCTCTGTTCCTAAATAATTGACACATTTCATTTTGTATGTTCCAAATTATTTGATACATTTCAAAATTTGATAAACATTTGTCATGTTTCTTCCAGCTTTACCCTTAGTCAACTTTATTTAATATTTTAGTTTTTTCAACAATTTCACTCTTACCCATACATATCAAAGCATAATTTAATGACTATAATTAGGGATAATTTGGACTTTTTGTCCTAATTATTGTCATATAATCATTTTCTTGGTCGGTGTGAAAATATGAAATGTCTCCATTATTTGGTAAGGGAATTAGTATGTAAGATTCCATTTATTCCCCTAAACAATTACAAAGAAAGATAAAAAAAATTGTGACAGCAGAAACAATTTCTAGTATCAAATGTCAAAAAATTACCAAATTTATACATAAAATCAAAAAAGAAAAAAAAAACAAATACCTAAGATCTTTGCAAGTCTGACCAATGAAGGATAGAACCTTTCCACTAAAATCAACACAATTATGCAAGCAAAGCTCATGTAAAGAGGGCCGAATTACATAACTAAGCGAAGAATCATCCAATCGAGTACAATCCACTTTCAGACTCCGAAGATAAGGGTTTGGAGGAATCAACAACGGCCTTAGCAAATCAATTGATAGCCCAATATCCTTTCAAAGTTAAAAAACGATTCAATTTTCAGATTAAAAAGTTCATGTGGCCTTAGAAGAGATGAAGGTAGAGAAGAAGAAGAACTCACAAGGAGGTGGAAATTGGGGATGAAGGAGGTGATAAAGGAAGCGGAGGATCGAAATGAGCGGCAAGTTGAGGCGGCGGAGCAGATGGAGGGAACGTCAAGCTTTGTCATAATGGTGGAAATAATTGCCGGCGGCAACTGGTCCAGATTCCGACATGGATTTACCTCGGACTCCGCTAAGTTCGCCATAGACAGCTGAGAAGGTTGGGGACGGCGACAGATCCGAAGACAACGAACCATTGTTTTCGAGGACTTTTTTTTTTTTTTGGTAAATAAAAGTTCGGTGGATTCGACTCCGGTCACTATCACGGTCAGGATAGATCATAGGGACTATAGATCGCTTACAAGGTACTTACAGATCACCCACTAATATAGTACTCACGTCGACAGGGAGAATCAAACACTTAACATTTGTAAAGATGTGTTGAATCATTACTAACTGAGCTCAACTTGTGTTGGTGTTTTCGAGGACTTTAAGATAATGTTTGGATAATGATTGAAGAAGAGAATGGAGCCCGTATTGGACGACCCGGTCCAGAATCCATATAAAAATTCATGTGCCAACTTAAGGGGGGCTTGATCCTAGTTTTGGATTTTTGTCTTATTTATTTTTCTTGTATTGGGCCTTTGGTGTAAATGCATTCATCAATTGGTTTTTTTAAAACTAAATTTAGTTGGGGTCATCGTTTGTGAAGCTTAGGATTCGTGGTGTAGTTGGTTCACAAGCTTTCGATCCATATAAGATGTCGAGGGATCAATCATCACTCGCGTATAGTAGATCACTCACGTATAGAGTTGCCACTTTGGTCTGAACAAAAATTAGTTTGGTATTATCTCTCAAGGATTGGAGTCATCTAAAACACCTCGTGACAAGAACAAAAAAAATTAGGATTTCGAAGTATAGAGATACTACTTTAACTAACATTTTAGCCCTTGATAGAAAGATTTTAATGAAGATGAGCATAGAGGGTTGAAGTTGAGGAAGAGCTCAATAGTTTTTTTTTAAAAAAAAAATAGGAAGACCTCAAGAGTTGAAATGGAATTCTTAATGAATATCTTTGCAATGTCTTCTTCTCTTTTGGTAAACATGTAATCAACCTAGCAAAATGGCAAACATGATTTGACATGAATCAGCTTTTCATAAAAAATAAACAGAAAAGTGGGGGTGCATTTAAATTCAGTTCGACTTGAAGTTTTCATTTTTAAAAATTCACATCCGCTACAACAACAATAAAATAAAACATTAAATCCTTTAATAATTGGAGTATAAACGGAGATAATAAGAGACAACCCTAACATTTTGCAACAAATACACAAAAAAAACTACTCCCAGAATAAAGACCCAGACCTATTCTGACAAAAAAATTTAAATTACAAGTCAAGTATTGGACCGTTAACTTTTTACTACAATCTTTCCAATGTATTAAAAGTCCCATTCTTAACTTAATAAATTGCAATGACTAATTAACTTCAATGATAATTTGCATACATAAAACTTTCTTACATATAATCTTCTTTTTGCCCAAGACAATGAGATAATATAATCATCTTAACACCCCATAAATTGTCTTAAAAAAACTTGGTCATCTTATAGTTCTATACTAAAACTCCTATCAGCAGCATAGTCTACAAAGCTATACAATGGGAAAACACCATCACCATATTTCTCAAATCCATCCAATGCTTTCTTGGCTTGGGATCTAAGATCCTCAGCTACCTTAATAGCCTTCTCCACACCATAAACTGCTACATAACTCTTCCCTTTCTTTTTCTCCTTCTCGTTTTCATCGCCATTCCCATTTTTCGCTTCTAAAACATCATTTACCACCTGGTAAAGTACACCGACTGCTCGACCGTACCTTCTTAGCCGTTGTATCTCATCATCAGAAGCACCGGCTAAGAGACCGCCACAAACAGCAGAGCATTCGCCCATTTCACCATACTTCTTTTCTTGTACAAAATCAATTGCATTTGGTTCACCCTCGAGATCAAGGAACTGACCAGCAGCCATTCCGGTTGATCCTACAGCTCGCGCAATCTCTGCAACAACTTGGAGAAGGCGAGTCTCGGGGACAAGATCCGATGGGGTATGGGAGACAATATGGCGGAAGCCTAAAGGGAACAGAGCATCTCCGGCCAGAATTGCCATATCAACACCGTATACTGTGTGGTTTGATGGTTGGCCACGCCGTGATGGATCATCGTCCATGCAGGGCAAATCATCATGAATCAAGGAAGCAGCATGAACCTATTAATGTTGCCAGTATGAAATAGGGAACGAAAGATTAATATCAGAACCTACAATCTAAAATTACTAAGATCAAACCAAAGATGCTGCTAAAACCGAAGGAACCAAAGGGGATGAGATATGGATTGAATTGGGACCTTTAGCTAGTAAGGAACAAATTTTACTAGTACAGCTACCATTTTGCTTGAATTCAAGCATAACTTCTTATCTTCCGAGAGATCACAAAAACACTAACCAAGCCTTAATTCCAAGTGATTGGGCTCGGCTACATGATTAAAGAAATTATTACAGGCGGTTGTCGTTTTTGGAGAGATCAAAAAAAGAAAAATACGGTGCATGATATAGTAAGGGACAAATTTTACTAGTAGAGCTACCATTTTGCTTGAACTCAAGCATAACTTCTTATCATCTGAGAGATAACAAAAAACAATAATCAAGCCTTAATCTCCAGTGATTGGATTCAGCTGCATGAACTAAAGGAATGATTACATGCCGTTGTCATTTTCGGAGAGATACAAAAAAAGAGAGAAATATGGTGCATGATCCAAAAGTTGGATTGACTCTTCCAATCAGAAAGAAGATTAAATCTTTTAAAATTTGGCAAGAAGTCAAAAGCTAATCTCTCACACTAACACCAACAAAAATATGATTAGCTTTCGGCCAAGCCCCACCTAGAAGTTCCTAGAATCATGAGGACATCTCAGTGTGAGCATTCACTTCAGTTGACTAGATCCTAAAAACCAAATTTAGTGATACCTAATTGCCGGTACTTTGACAAAAAATCTAAACAATTTGAGTATTTTATCTAACCACTTTCTTTACAAAACAAACTATTCGACTATCAAACAATAGTGCACATATCCTTTCATATAAAACAACATTATGTCCAATTGAGCTGTAACAACAATTGATGAAATCAATGTAAAGGGTTTTTAACAAAGGATAATCCGGCCAAACTATGCCGAAAGTGTTAAATATTCTGATTTGGCAAAATTTAAATGTTGAAGCAAATAGACAAAAAAACAATAAAACAAATGTGATATTCAACCCATCTAAGCTCATCCTAGATAGATAATGAAACTGGAAAAAACAACTCAACTTCCAAACTCTACCACGACTATCTGGGCATGACTACTCCCCCGTACTTAAAACACTTAAGAAGTCTCAAAATGCAATTTAGAGGTCGAAATTTTGCAAAGTCGGAGTTCAGATGGAAAGTTAGTTAGTGATAGTTAATGACTTTTTAGCACCAATTAGCAATATTTCCACCAACTAATATGCACTTGTGGGGGGATTAACTGCACTGGAGAGATCCAATTCCCCGATTATCTTATAGATTCAGGCGAGCCCACAATAAATTTTACAATTTCCCACAAAAATTACTCATCCCGTCCCAAATTATCTGGCCACTTTGTGTTTTGCACGAGAATTAAGGTTTCATCACATAGTATAGGTTAAAATGTCAAACACAACCCTATTTAATCTTACTTTCAATTTAATTCTACCTTCTTTTCACGAGTAGAATGAGAAAGGAGTTTAATTATGAACAAACACATAAAAATTAGGATGATAAATTAAAGTCCGAAAAAAACAAAATAAAATCAAGCAGAAGAAAAGTACCATTTCAAGAGCACAGGCGGTAGGGAAGGCGGCAAGACGGTTGCCGCCGAGGAGTTCACAGGCGGCGACGCACATAACCGGCGGCGAACGCTTGGCCCCTTTGGCAAGAACAGAGTAACGCATAGCCTCATAGATCTGGTGTGGATATTGAACCGGAATTGCCTCATCCAATTTCTGATTAATTTCTTTAATTAGAGTAGCCCAATAAGACTTCAGATCAAATTGGGCTGCCGCCATTGTTAATCCCGAAGAAGAAGAAGAAGAAGAAGAACAGCGAATTCTTGTTCTTGGCAAAATGGGTCGATTTCTGGGGAGGAAAGTATAAGGAGAAGGGTAGACTACTGTGGATGAGAATGCCATATCTAGTAACTTGGGATTTTTTTTTGTTAATCTTATCCTCTACTTTGGCTGGGGGAAATTGCAGAGAAGATGGAAAGGATTATACTATATGGGAACTTGGATTCATGAGTTAAATATACAAATGGAAAATCCAAATGGGGAATGAAGAAGATGGAGATGGTGATGACCTTGTCTTATAATGGGATTGAAAACCTCCAGAATCTTAGTATTTCGTTTCAAATTGAATGTTGATAATTGACTTACTTACAAATTTATGAGAATGGTTTACCAATTATTATTTTGGGGCTTATTGGTCATTATTGTCCCTAAATAATTTATTACTCAGGTATAAGGTCCTTATCGAATTTTTCTGTACATTAAAATCCTCAAACAATTTACGATTGGTGTGTAAAGTCCTTCTGTCAAAAAAGTGACGGTCAACATGATTTTCAAAAAAAAATTTAAAGTCAAAATAAAAACTTGAGGGGTAATATGGTACTTTGGACCCTCACCCTCACCTCTTCTTCAACCTTCAAACCAACCTTCAAAAATTTTATTTCTGCAAATTTCATATTTTGATGAAGAAAGATTTGACATTTTTGGAGCTTGCTTGTCATTCTGGCAGAACAAAATTAACCCTAGAACATCAAAATATGAAATTTGCAGAAATAAAATTAACCCAAGAACATCAAAAATTCCGGATATCAAGAAAGACCCAAACTATAAATCAAAATTGCTTAAACAAATATGCAAACAAAATATGAAATTCAATGTAATCCACCATTAATTAACCCAAGAACTCAATCCAAATGTCCTTAAAAAAATCCCAATTCAAAATCACATGGAAAATAAAGCAAAAAATAAAACTAAGAAGATGAAGAAGCAGAGATGGTGAGGTGTCGATGGTGGTGGTGGTAGTGGTTCGCCGGTGGTGATGAAGAAAACGAGCAAGATGAAGAAGGGAAGAGGGTGGGGGGTATGAGTAGCCACCCCCTTCACCTTCCCAAAAAACGCAGAACCAGATGGAGGAGAAGACGGGTGGTGGGGGTGTCTCGAGGTGGGGGCTGCCTGGGGGAGGATGAATTGCGGGTAAATGGGTGGGGAATTTCGGGATCCCACAAATGGAAATCTGGTTAGATGAAATCTGGGGGGGATGAATTGCGGGTAAATGGGTGTCTCGACGCCGGCTTCATTTTCCGGTCATGGGGCCTTTGTCAATTCTTGCTGTTTGTTTCTAGATCACAAAATCTTGAAATTTTCTTTGAGTTCAATTGAAGGGGAGATGGTGGGGTGTCGGTGGTGGTTTCCCGGTTGTGAAGAAGAAAACGAGCAAGATGAAGGGGAGAGGGTGGGGTGTCGGTGGTGGTGGTTCTCCTGGTGTGAAGAACAAGGGGAGAGGGTGGGTGTTGGTGGTAGGATATATACCAATTATGCCCCTACAAGTATTTTGGTTGACCCGATTAAAATTTTGAATTAACAGTTGACTAACATATTTTTTGACAGAAGGACCTTACACACCAATCGTAAATTGTTTGAGGATTTTAATGTACAGAAAAATTCGATAGCGACCTTATACCTGAGTAATAAATTGTTTAGGGACAATAATGACCAATTTGCCTTATTTTGGTCCTAAAATATTTGTAACGTTTTATTTTTTTCAAATTAATTATAACGTTTTAAAAATTAATTCATCTCTAATGCACTTCCCGATCCAAAATATAAAATTTTTTAATGAGTTGTTATTTGTTACAAAATATTAATTATTTTACAAAAAAAATATAATATACACGGATATAGACAATTTTCACCCTTTGAAGAATGGATGTGGTGAAAACAAATTTTATCAGTGTTATGGTTTTTCTTTAATTAATTTTTGCAACGTGAATATTCAACCATTAATTTCTATGCAACAGTCATTTATTTAAAACATCTAAATTTGAATGAAGAGTGTTATTTTTTTTTCTTTTACAAATAATGCACTGCTGTGCGAATCAAGATAAATATAAGTTTCACTAATAAATATCTATTTTATAAATCAAGAAAATGTTTAAAAAGAAATCATCCATTTAAACACAAGTTTTTTATTCAATAAAGGATTAAATAGCCTTATTAGCTATTGCTATAATATGCTAGTAGTTTATTTCCCATATTTTAAATGAGACCAACATAACATCATATGACCAAACTAAATGGGAAAAATCGTTTGTCCTTATTCCAGCAGCATATAAACGATTTTTTGCCAAACTAAACAAAGGCTTCAATGACAGACTGAACACTTTGAACGTGTTTCACGGTGTAACGACTGAATCCAGCAGTATTTATAATATTAGCCCATTCTTCTAAAGTCCTTTCTTTTCCAACTGTCTGAGCCATCAAAGCCATGTCAATCATCAAACCAACGTCGTTTTTAAGCTTACTTTCTCCATTAAGCACTATCTCTACGATTATCACTTTTCCCTTTTCAACTGGAATTGCTTCCTTAATTTTTTTCAGTATCGCAATGCACTCCTCATCTCCCCAATCATGAAACACCGACTACATATATAGTTGACAATCACAAACAAGAACATAAGATCAAACGAGAAAATAAAGGGGGGGAAGAAAGTGGAAATTACTTTCATCATCCTAAAAGTATTTACCAAGTCACGATAAGATCCTTCATATTTTCTTTACTTCATGTTAGGTCCCAGAACAAATTTTGTATATGTTAAGTCGTCAAGCCCCACCATTGTTTGCGGCGGTTTCCGGCCAATAATAGTCATTTTTTGGCTAATTTTGACCATAAATCACCGTGGATAATGGTGGTTAGACTATTTAAAAGCCACGAAATTTGTTCTGGGGCCTACCAGAAAATAAAATAAAAACTTGTAGGATCTTATCGTGTCTTGCTAAATAATTTGAGGATGATCCAAGGCCTTTTCCCAAAGAGAAAATAACGATGTTGTACTAAGTACTAACCATGATAAAAGCAGCATCAGCTTTTGGAATACTCTTAAACATGTCCCCTCCAACATTTTCAATGCCCGAATGTTTCGGAGCGACGGAAATGACGTGAGGGACATCAAAGTTGATCCCTCGAATAGAAGGGAACGCATTGACTATTCTAGCTAATGTGGTCCCGTCATTTCCACCGACATCTACCAAGGAGCTGACTCCATTGAAAACCTCCGGATAACCATCTATGATGGCTTGAGCCGCCAACCTAGCACTGCACGCCATCGCATCATTGAATAGCTTGCTATGACCTGGATTCTTTTCCACGTAACGCCACACATTTTCGCCATGAACAGCCTCGAATGCTGAAGACGGGCCACCCTCGCCCCCGCCATTTCCGTTGCCTAAAACAAGTGTACTTAGACCCTGCCACGACTCTAACATCACGGGGTTGGTTTCTAGTAGCACGAAAGCAGCCATGCTTCTCTCGCCATTTTTAATCAAAAGGCGAGAAAGCGGTGTTTGACCATAACTTTTAGTGTTAACTTCCTTGAATATACCGTGATGGACCAGGAACCTCATTATGCGATAAAGGGCAGAGGGAGAGCAATTTAAGGAAGTAGAAAGTTCATCAAGTGTGATGGGATGTCCTTCACGACTTTCCAATAGCTCAGCTATACCGAGGTCAATGGCACACTTCACAACAGTTGTTTGAGTAAATCCAAATACATATCTCAGTATATCAATTTGAGCTTGTTGTTCTTCACTCGCACTCATTTTTCACTCGCTTTTTATGTGATATATCTTTTTTTATCTCTCGATATTTTTTTCCAAAGCCTTTATCGCAATGAGTTTATAATGAGATTCATCAGTTATATATAGGCAAAAGGGAAAAAGAAATAGAGATGATCTTGTTTTGGAATTTGTAATAGAAGTTATTTCTTTCTTATATTTGTGAGATTTTGTATTAATTACTTGGCGTTGGTTGAAGGAATAATTGAAGTTTGATAGAGAAATTTAAATTAACGATTTCTCTTCTTTCTTTTATTTTTTATTTTTTTTAAAAGGATAAGATTTAAATTAAGAGAGTAAGAAGGCAAATGTGGCATAATATTTTTTTATTGATTTTTTGCTAAATGCATAATATTTCTTTCTATTGTGGCTTCGTGGTAGGTGAAGCGGATGTATAGATGCATGATGGACCGGCTAGGTGCATTATACACTCCTTTTTTACATAATCTCCCTGCAAAATTTACGGTAGCATATCTCCGCTCATAAATAATTTTTATTTTTATTTCTTAAAATATAGATTCTTAAATTAAAAATTAATCTAAATACATGAATTTTGATGGAAGTTTATGTAGACCAAAGTCATTTTATATGATATGTGGGTACGTGCGTAACTGGCCTTATATGGTGACTAGGGAGAATATTATGAATAAAACGTGAGACAATTCCATTCATACCTATCCATTTTAAATTTGAGAATTAAATGTGAGGCCAGTTAAGATAAGCCCACATTTCATTCTATAAGAGTTTTTCTAAAGATTTTATATCTTCTAATACATTATCTAATAAACCAATGAAATTATTACAAGTGTAGTATCATTATTGGATTAAAGTGAATCAATATACTTAGAATAATCACAATGCTCTAGTTATAATAATCGCATTGATCTGTTAGACAATATACGGATAATATACTAAAAGATCTAAAATCCTTCTCGATGCTTTCCTCTGCTGACAATTATTTAGCCGGTTGTTCAATTTTTAAGATCAATGTGTACTTAATTGATCTTCGTCAAGAAGGCCGTAGCCCAGTTCGATACCCTCCCCATGCATGGGGCAATAATTCTCCTCCTTTGGTGAGGCTTAAAAAAAAAAAAAAAAAAAACTGATCTTCGGTTTGCTGTTCAGCCGGTTCTCCAGTTTTTATTTTAATTTTCAAATGGATGGCTGAAATCATTGGATTGATTTAAATGGATGGTTTGGATTAGATTAGCTTTTGGGTTAGATGGATATCACTGGTTTTGGGCATATCTAATATTGGTAAATTGGGCTGATATTATTGGTTTTCTTTTGGGCTTGCACTTTTGGGTCACTTAAAAAATTTGTTTTGATTGAGAAAATTTAAATAATTAAACAATTAATAATTTTATTTCTAACTTTTTTATAAAATTTTTTCCAAGTTAAACAATCTACCAATGATAAAAAAAAAAAATTTCAATTTTAGTAAACAAATGATTTTCTACCCGTTAGTAATATTATTTTTGTAATTTATCGAAATTATTTTTACCTAATTACGGTTCTTATCCGAAATCGTGTCTGGAACAGGAACCATATGAAAGTAGAACCGTACGAGAATCGGAACTGGAAAAATCGGACCGTGGGCATCCCTAATATTGAGAGTATGTTTTTGAAAGCTGCTATTTATAGAAGGTGTAATGGATTTATTGTGCAATTGTTGTAAAATTTATATCAGAACATTTGGCTAAACTTCAAGCTTGACTCAGACAAGCTATATCCTAGTAGTGACTATCCATTTCATCTCTCCATTGTTTTCTTTTTCTTTTGCATTTTTAAAATTGTTTTTATTATTTATTTTTAAGACGGTAAGATGACCATTTTACCCCTGGATTTTACTAGTAATAATATTTAACTTAACTATTCTAATTTACTACCATTAAAATCTATGTGAATCCTTCTAAGGGGAGACATAATTTATCCTTCCCAAATCTTAAAATAAATATTATTAAACTTCTTACAACCTAAAATAATTGTATAATTCCTGCACTAAATAAGATTCGGAACTCCTGATGAACCGTCACTCTTTAAACCTTGAAATTGAGATAATTCATATATGAATCAGGTCTATTGGACCTTTTGGTTCAAAATTGATAATATCACTTCAAAATGAGGAGAGAAACAAATGTATAATGATATGTTCAATTTTGAACTATAAGGTACATGTAAATCTGACAACTTTATGAGATAATTCGTATATGAATCAGGTCTAATGGACGTTGAGGTTGTGCATGTCTGGCCCAAGGTGAAGGAAAGCCCTGATTTAGAATATGGGCCAAGAATAACTCGAAGAAACAATCACTATTCGGGCCGTCATTAGAAGCCCAGCACAGCCCAGCCCAGAACCACCATATGTCCATGTGTCAGTTTTCCATTAGACCCAATTTCCGGGGGCTATTTATAAAATTTATATTTTTTTCCTCTCTTTTTCCCCTCGAAAAACACTATATTTATACCTAAATGTTTTTATTTGATAATAAACTTTTATTTTAAATATTTCTATCTTTAAACTATTTTCAAATTATTGTTTTCATTAATTTAATGTAAAATGATTTTTCTGGTCGATCGTTTGGATCTTTCCATTTATAAATGTAAATCTCGGACCTATGAATGGGGATATTTCCGAAACTCACACACAAAAAGTTTTGGCTCTCTCTTTAGCCCATGTCTCTTATCCCTAAAGGGTCTTCCTCCACTAGTAGGTTTTTTCGGAAAACTCTATTTATTCTGGTGTGGATGGCAGACAGTATCCAATACTGGTGATAATATAAGCAAAATAATGTTCTCATGTGCTTCTAGACCAGCTATAAATATTTTTAATGTAAAAAATACTATGTTTAAATACATGTTCCAGATATGTTTGTTAGCCTCAAAGACATTCCTGTCAATTTAAATCTTTAACACTGAAGATATGTATCGACCATGTAATTAAAAGTGATCGGAATCCACCTATTTTATACTAATTAATAAAAAAAATAATTCAAAAATACTACTCCCTCCATTCCTAAATATAAGACTCTTTTAACAATTTTAGAAAATTAAGGAACTTGTCATTTTCACCGAAAATTTCAGTATTACCCCTCTCTCTCACTTTAAGAAAAGAAAGGAAAAAATAAGGATGACAAAGACGGCAAATAAAAGAAATGTTGAGGGTATAATTGGAATAAATTGTTGACAACTAATAAAATAGTCTTACACGACAATTAAATTGGATACTTATCAATCTCTTAAAAGACAATTAAATGAGAATGAAGAGAGTACCTATTTTCCTAAATAAATAAATAATTGATACCACAAGAACTAAAATAAAAATTTATTAAAAAAAAAAAATAGTTTAGGCATATATAAATGAGTTTTTTCTCAGTTCTCTCCAGTAGTGTAAAAATTGATTTTTTCCACCGGAATTCGTAATCCATGGCGGAATGGTCCCAACTTCCGGCTGAGCTCGTCGACCTCATATCCAAACGCCTCACATCGGAAATTGACCTCCTCCGGTTTCGTTCCGTTTGCTCCACCTGGAGATCCACAGTGCCATCGCCGCCGCCGTCTTCCCCATCCGGCTTCCCCATTTTACCAAACGGTGGATTCTCCGCCACCACCTGGGGTTTCTACCTCTCCCGGCGAACCATTTATTACATCGGACTACCTCAGTCAAATTACCAAAATACCCCCATCACTACTACTACTAATAAGAATGGTTGGATCGTTAAGCTAGAAAGAGACAAGCCAGATCGAATTCACTTGCTCAATCCTCTTACTACTTTCCAATTCAAACATTTTCCTGAGGATTTCCCAAAGGTGTTTGATTTTTGGAATCTGCAAGTTTTTGAATTGGGATGTGAGTTTACTCTTCAGTCCATTAATTATCGTCCATTAGCTAGCTCAATTGGCGATTCGGGCAATCTTTATATGGAAAAAGTTGCTTTTTGTTTTAAGAATGATGGGGCTTTTATGCTTTTAACAATTCACGTTTCTGGGAAATTGGTTGTTTATAAATCCGGTGATACGAAATGGACTATTATTAATGATTTTCCATCTCCTTATGATGATGTGATCTTTTATGAGGGGAGTTTTTATGCGGTTGATAATACCGGGAGGGTTGTGATTGTGGTTTTTGATTCTGAAATGATCCCGAGTTTGAGGGTAATTGCGAGTCCAGTTTATGGTGGTGACAAGAAATTCTTGGTTAAGTCTTGTGGGGATTTTTTATTAGTTGATAAGTATTTGAGTATTGGGCCTGAGGATGATCTTGGATACAATGAGGGTCTTGAATTTTACGAAGAATTTGATTGTTTTATGAGCGAAAGGACGGTGAAGTTTAAGGTTTTTAGGCTAGAGAGAAGTGGGGAAATGTGGGCAGAGGTGAACAGTTTAGGGGATAGGATGTTGTTTCTTGGGGATAATTGTACATTTTCAGCTTCAGCATCTGATTTTAACTGTGGAGGTAAAGGGAACTGTATATTTTTCACGGATCAGTTCTTTCCTAATAGGGAAGAGCATGTCGAATGGAAGAATCGGGGAATTAGTGTGTTTGATTTGGAGACTGGTAGTATTGGGCCTATGAGTAGTTATCATGGTTATACTGAGATGTTTTGGCCGCCCCCTGCTTTCGTTTATCCAACTTCGGCTATTGAAGTGAGTGGCACATTTGAATCCTTGGCCTTATTGTTATTTGTCTAATTTGTTTCCTTTTTACGTATATGTAGCCATTTTCTGTTTATTCGGAATGTAGCATGCTAAACATGGAATATCTTGTTCATGATTATATTGAGATGTTTTGGCCGCCCCCTGCTTTCGTTTATCCAACTTAGGCTATTGAAGTGAGTGGCACCTTTGAATCCTTGGCCTTATTGTTATTTGTCTGATTTGTTTATTTTTTACGTATACGTAGCCATTTTCTGTTTATTCGTAATGTAGCATGGTAAACTTGGAATATCTTGTTTATGGTTTGGCTTGCTTTTCTTATAGGCTGAGTAAGTTTGTAACTATTTCGTGTTGTGTATGCGGGTTGGGTTGCCTTTGATTTTGGTGCTATTATTGCAAGTTTTCGTGTAACTCTGAAAAACATACAGACCAGTGGATGTGCTAGAATGACCTGATCACTAATATAGCACTTATATTTACAGTCTCATACTGTTAAATCCTTGTCACAACAGACATCAAAGAACAAAAAACTTTGTATTTATGTTACTATCCTACGTTGATGCCTGCATGATAACGTGCAGGATAGTGCCTCATTTGTATACATAGCCTAGTGACTGCTGAAGTTGAAAGTAAAGATTTACCCCTGGTGTTCATAGTTTATTCTGGCTCCCAGTTTTAATTGTTCGTATATTTTCTGTGTATTTTCGATCTTTTATAGCATTATGTATTTGCTGTGTTGGAATTATGGTTACTCATTTTTTCGTCTGCAGGATGGATTAATGCGGCTTAGTAGTAATTGAAGGAGCGATTTGAAGAGAAGTTGGCAAATGGTAGTCACAGGTGGACGTCAGGTTTATTGTTTATATACATATGTTTCTGTCCATTACTGGTGGCTGTATACCAACAATGTTTTCTACTTTGAGTTTCATGTTTTTTCATAACCATCTGGCCATGCCTGTTGGTAATTTCTTCCTTTTTTAGTTGTATAACTTTACTACTTGTATCAAGAGATACTTTATTAAATCCTTACAATCTAAGTGCTTCCTCTACATGGTCTTGTTATGTCTGTCTCCTATCCATACGCAACTGTAAAACATCATTTGATTTGGTAAGAGATTGTCCCCAGTTTCAGACATAAGTAATCATTTTATGACCAGTTCATTTACCTCCTCTTCGGAGAGCTCCAATGGCAAGGAGATTAATCACTGTTGTTGGCAGTGGACACCCGGTCTAGACAAAAAAAAAAAAAAAAAGTAATCTTATTTCTATTCAGAAAAATGCTCCCACTCACTGTCTTTAATTACTTGAAAGAAACCTCCCACTTTTACTATTATACTACTACAATTATTAGTTACTAGTGTGACTGTACCCAAGCAGAACTCATCAAAACTTTGAACTCAACTCCATCATATGCCCTATATATTAAAAATGATAGATATACAAAGAAAGCTTAGAAAGCATTTTACCATCTACTAGCAATAAAGCCAGAAGCAGCCTATTCTCCACTAGAAGGGTTGGTTGATACATGAATTCTTAGTCTCTTTCAGTGACATTCTCCGAAATTCTTCTGGCACCGAGGTTACCGGCATAAGACCACAGTTTATCCATGTCGCAAGGCACCACCAGTTTCTCAACCTTCTTCTGTGATCCCTTCTGATCATTCTTGCTCGAAGGGGAAACAAACCTTCGCGGGCTACCAGCTGTGGAAGGTGACAAACAAAATGATGGAGTTGCGAATGGAGATGCATAAGGTGTGTGCTGAATTGAGAAAGGGCTAGGCAACATTCGCTTTTGGATGGGGAGACCATTCAGACCTCCTCCCCTATTGAAGAAGGACATGGATTCCACTGCGCTACAACGCTTGGTGGCATCGTCAACATACAAGACATCATCAATTCTAGCCATTACGTTGAATGCCAAGCTCTCCATTACCCTTGAATAGCTTTCAAGGATCGACTGCCCAACATCCTACCGAACAAAACATATAATTAGAAAAATATATCAATGTTGAATGATTAGTCATAAAATACAAAAGACATTCTCTTTAGCATGATTATCAGGCAGCATTATAATGAAAATAACAAACATGAAAAAAAATGTATAAAGCAAAGGAAATAGATATATGTGGGCTACCTTGTTGTACTGAATTTTGCTCATATCTAATGCAGTTTGAGGAAGACCGGGGAAACGAAGCTTCAGGCTATGCAATAGTGTTTCAGCTCTTTGTGCCAGAGATTGGTTCTTTTCACCATCACCAACAAGACCTTTAACCTTCCCGCCCCATGATTTACGCTTAGGTTTCTGCTGATTGTGCTGTTTTCTCCCATCTTTCAGCGTCCATACGTGCACAGCAGCTTCAATTCGATCTGTTATTTCCAAGGCGTGATGTTCTGATGATAGGTCAAGACAATCAAGAAGACATTCTGGAGAGAACTGCTCAGCAGTTATATACCGATGTATCAAGTCGCCTAAACAAGCTTTTCCATTCTGTAAATTGAGAAAAGAACAAGAATATCAAGACTTCATAATGCAACATTACTGCTGTAACAAAAACCACATTGGTATACATTTCTAAGAGAAACAACTTCACTTTATATTAGTCATGAGAAATCCCATTATAGTAAACTTATATTATCGTTGCTAACCTAAGTAGCACGACTAATTTATTTACGAGAAAAAAACTTAAAATAAATGATAAGGTAATCAAAAGAGTGGAAACAAAACCTTCGGCAATGTATCTAAATAGGCACTAGGAATCTCCATTTCAGCAAGCACATTGCTGTTTATGGCCAAAACGGCCTTCAGTATCTGATTCGTGCAATCTCTACACTGCTGCAACCTCTTCCTTGAATCCTCTGATAACCCTTTCTGAGGAACATTCGGGCACGGAAGCCACCACTTATCTTCCTGCCTAACCGAAGGCCTCCCGCCAGATACACCCGTGTTAAAAGAGTCGCAACTATCAGCACCAGTCACGAATATCCCGCGATCAACATACCAAAACTCTGTATTCTGAAACCCTTCAAGAATGCTTATCAACATAGCATCAAGCTTCTTGAGAGCAGGGAGGTTCATATACAAATCCGGCCGCGGTCTCGTCTCCATTACTTCATACGTTCCTCCACCGGGGAACTGCTGTATTGACGGCACAAGCTCCACAATTGAATCACTCGCACACAAAAGCCAGTCCATCTCTCTGCACCACATTGCCTTCTTTTGCGACGCCAATGGTTCCAATCTCCATAGTTCCCCAAAAACAGTAGCTAGATATCGCAAAATAAAATCGAAATTTCAATATACTATGTATACAAATGCAATATATTCATGTGAGAAATTGGAGAAATTGGACTGACCAGAGAGATTGGTGATGGCATTGGAGATAGCTAATGCTGTACAAACTCCTTTACCCCCTCCAGACATGTCTTCCCCCAACAATAGTTTAGCAAATCTTTCCTTCATCATCTCAATTTCTATATACATTCCAAATAAACCATAAATCAACAACAACTAACAAAAAATTGAACACATAAAAATTTATCAAAGAAAAATGCAAATAAGTACTACCTACGTCACATAATATAAGTCGTTTAGGACATGTAGCAAAAATTACGAAGTAAAAAACAAGGTACTTTGTTAGTCAAAATATCAATGTTACTCCCTTAAATATGACTTTTATACCACTAATTCTATTTAATGCTATTTCTATTCCTTAATATAAGACTTTCAGGACATGTAGCGAAAATTAAAGAAGCAAAATTAAGATTATTTTTTAATCAAAATATCAATATTACTCTCTTAAACAGAATCAATGGTATACAAGTAATATTTAAGAGAGTAATATTGATATTTTGACTAACAAAGTACGTTTTTTTTACTTTCTTAATTTTAGCTACATTTCCTTACAGTCTTATACTCCCTCCATACCTCAATATAGGACGTTTATGACACTTTAAAAAAAATTAAGGAACTCAAACAAATAGTAATATTTCCACCACAATTCCAATAATACCCCTTCATTCCTCACTCTCTTTCACTTTTCCAATAAAAGATATGTTGTAATTTGAATAAATTATTGACCTAATAAAAGACATGTAAATGAGAATTAATTTGGATACATATATATCTCTTAAACGACAATTAAATGGGAATGGAGGGAGTATTAAGGGATGGAGGGAGTAATATTGATATTTTGACTAACAAATTACCTTATTTTCTCTTAATTTTCACTACATGTACTAAACGACTTACTTATATTAAGTAAGGAATAAAGATAGTTCAAGTAAGATCCCCAAATGAATACCTATGACAAAAGCAAAATCTTAATCAGACATCAATGCTAGGTAAATTAAGGTACAAGGTAAAAAATTAACGAACCAGACAAATCGGCCTCCCGCTTCTCCGTCTTCTCGCCCCAGACAAGTACATCTTTGCTGGCAATGACCGGAAACAAAAGCGACGTCTTCTGAAGTGGAAATGCGGACATATTGCTACCGACATTCCAAGTAGTTAGCGGAGACGAAGCCATGGAACTGGAAGCGCCGTCGTATCGCCGACAAGTAAAGCTACTAGAACTCTCGGATTCGCTTACATCGGCACTTATACTGTAACTTCCACACCTCTCGCTTTGCTGATAGGAATCTTCTTCCTCCGATGAAACACTCCCCATTTTTTATTACAAAGAACTAAGCTTCTTTCCAGTACCCCAGTCACTATTATAAGTGTGAATTGAAACAAAAATTTCTTACAATTTCGCCATTGTTGAACAAATTGAGAAGGATTTCTTAGCAAATGTGGTAACAGAATTGATGATTGATTGTTGTGGGTTAGAGAGATAAAGTGAAAGTAGGAGCAGATGAAAAAGCAAAGTGTAGGTTATTACTCATTGCTATACTCTTCTCTTCGGGATTAGCCTTAAATTAGCTTGTATTTGCATAATGGACCAATCAAGACATTAAAAAATTTGACCAAAACTTTTTTAGTAATGACGTATTTAGCACAAAGGTTAGTCTAAGGCTAATCCCCTTCTCTTTTCATGTATATGTATACGATACTATCTCATTATGAAATATAAGACTTTCATTATATGTTGCGTTGAATCAACTACGCCAATGCATCTTATCATCTGAGATCAATTTCTACTTGATATGTATTTTGATTCGAGACCAAGATGTCTATTGTCGGTAGGAGTGATTAATCTCATTGCCAAGTCGAGACCAAAATATCTACCGCCGACAGTAGTGATTATTTCCCTTATCCTGTCAAGACCAGGTAATGCCGATATTAATGACTAATCACCTCACCAAATAAGCACTCTAAAAAGGTAAATAACTGGCTAAGAATTCTCACGGAATAAAAATTAAATTTCTAACCTCATAGTTAAAGCACGAGGTGAACTACCATCATGTCACGTAATTTATTTTAAATGTGGTGGTTCTTCTGAAGTTCTCGAGGTAGTTCATATTTTTGTTTTACTCGTTAATCTTGTGACTTCTAGCCCATCTCAACAGTGGCTTATGTATTAGAAAGCCCAACTAGACTGAGTCTCCTTGGGCATTTTCCATCTTCATCCGAGTGATTGGGCCTTTCAAAATTATTCATCGTGGGTTGAACATATCTGCTGATTCTTTTTAAAGATATGCCTATACTATCGGAAAATTTCATCATAAGATCGTAATTGTGCGACTGATCACACAGTCATCTCATATTAATTGAGCGAGATCTACTTGCAGATGTGGGCTCCACTCAATTTATTTGAGATTTTAATTGAGCGGGACCTACTTACAGATGTGGGCTCCACTCAATTCATGTGAAGGGACCGTGGGACTAGCCTCAATGACGATTCTAAGATTGAGTGACTCATACACTATCTATGGAGCGATTTATTTGGATGATATTTTGAAATTCTATCTAGGAACATAAATGCTATTAGACTCAAGGCGGTACTTCATATTTCAACACTCCCCTCAAATTGAGGTGCAAGTCAATTCAAGATCCAACGTCCTACTTGGGTCATATGAGCATAATTAGAGCTCACTTGAGCATTATGAGCACACACATCCCGCCTAAGGGACCGCTCTGATACCATGTGAAAATTAATTCATGGGCCTACATATCCTCTCAAAATCAATTGGCAATGAGAGGTGTTAACTAATGTATTTATCAGTGATGTAGATCTTCATTAGACACTCGATGTGAGACTTCATATTTCAACCGTTTTACTAGTTGAGATGCAAACCAATGTTTTGAAACCCGAACCAAACCGGCCGGTCGAACCGGTTAGGTGCCAAAACCCGTACACGCTAAAAACCGCTCTAATTTCACAGACCCGTTTTACCCGACCGGTCGGACCGATCGACCCGAAAACCGGAATGGTTTTGGAAAAACCGGCCGGGTCACAAAATTTAGAATTAAGCTCCAACGGAGCATGATGGCGAAAGGCGGAGGAGGGGCTGCTACTGTTGTGTCGCCTGACAAGGGAGGTAACGGCGGCGATGGAAGAGCCACAGCGAAGAAGAAGAAAAATGAAGAAAGGGCGGCGGCCGAGAGGGCTTCAACGGCGGAGAGAAGAGAGGAAGAGAATGATGTTAGCCCTAAGGGCGATCGAACTCGGTTTTTGATAATGGACAAACACTTGATGTTTGTGTCTAATGTTTATATCTTTGTGATAGAATATCGGAACATATATTGGAAGCTCTAAGTACTTCAATCAAGCCATTGAAAGCCATTGATATCAAGATTCAAAGTTATACAAGGCTCATTCATCAAGATTGAAGATTGAAGACTTAGGTTTGGTTAGTTTAGCTTTGTTCTCATTAGTCCTTATCTTAGAAAGCTCTAACCAAAGCTCTCATGAACATAAGCTCTACACTCTAGTCTTGCATGTTTTCATAAACACGTTTTCAAAAGGCTTAAGTTTCAAAATGATCTTTACATGTGTTCTTATCCAAAAAGCCTTTGATTTCATAGATAAGTCTTTTAGAAAAGTTTTCCAAGTATTCTTATTTATTACAATTTGGGAAAACCTTTTAGACTTCAAGAGATTTCAAAACAAAGGTCAAAACATCATCTCTCATACTCTGAAAAGTCGGTCAACCGAGATTTTCTCGGATCAACCGAAGGATTTACTAAGAGTTGTTCTGTCAAAGTTCGGTCGACCTAAGCTTGGGTCGGTCGACCGAGATGATGGTTCGGTCGACCGAGTTTTTGGTCGGTCAACCGAGTTGCTCAAGTTCGGTCATCCGAGACTTGTTTCGGTCATCCGAACTCTGTTTCTACTAGCCGTTTTTTGACAGTTGGAGACTCGATTTTCAGCCAAATTTAAAATATATAAATACTCCAAAGCTAGAGAAACATTTCAAGGCTTGCATATCAAATATTCATTGATCTCTCATCAAGCCAAAATACTTTCAAAACAAAAACACTTGATCTCCATGATATAAATCATTCAAAGGTGTTATTTCAAAAAGCAAGACAAAGAGTGTACTTCATATGTTCAAGAGCTAAATTGATTGTGCTTCAAAGGTATCCATTCTCACTTATAAGAGTGATCTTCCTTGTTCTTTAAACATTCAATTCCCTTTCTAAGTGATTGGGTAATTCTTGTAAAAGTCCTACTTTGTGTGGGCAAATTGTAAAGTCCTACTTTGTGTGGGCAAGCTCTTAGTGAGTTTCTTTGTAGTGTGGTTGTGTTGTAAATCTCTTAGTGAGTTAGTCACATTTGTAAACATTCTTCTTAGTGAAGTTGTTTGAAATCCTTGGGTGCGGCTCAAGGTAGTGGATGTAGATTCTAAGTGAATCGAACCACTCTAAATCCTTTGTCTTGTTATTGGGTTTTACTTTGCTTTCAATCATCTTGCTCAAACTTACAATAGCATTGCAAAGAATCGAAAAAGTTGCCAAGATTAGTTAAAACCCAATTCACCCCCCTCTTGTGTTTTACAAATGAGAAGAAAGGAAGAGACCGCCAGTAGTGGTGAGCCGCAGCGGAAGAAGAGGAGGAGGAGGAGGTGTCGATTTCCGCTAAGAGGAGGAGAGGAAGAATGAATTTTAGGGCTTCTTCTATTAGGGTTGGGCTTAAGAGGATATATATACTCAGGACTAAGAGTGCAATTAAAATATTAGCATATAAAATCCTATAAGATAATTATATTACAAATAAGTCATAAACTATTTACTTTGTAATTATATCACTTTTGTATTTGTAATATTTTTAAATTTTGCATTAATAATAATATCCAGGTTTATATCAACGAGATGTTTATTTGGAAAATTTTACATTAACTTTATTTTTTATTAATAAGTATATATTATATATTTTTAATATTTATGACGTCATCGGGTTGTGAAAAAATTGTCCTCTAAGAAAGGGAATATTGAATGAATTGATCGTAAATTAGGAGATTTTAATACCCCTTTCCCTTCTTCAGAAGATATTAATCGTATCGAAAACGGAATTTCCATAATAACTGAAAATACGTCTGATATCATTTTAGAATACAAATTCTTGTTGCGCCCAAAAAATCTATTTTGGTTAGAATCATTAGCAGAAATAATAAAATGATTCTGTTGATACATTCGAGTAATTAACCGTTTCACAACAAGGAAACTGGATTTATTCTCATAACCTGGATTTTCCAACAAAATAGCTCGGTTTAAACTATGGTCAACGGGTCGATGACGGTCCGATCAGTAACCCGTGACCCAATAACTTTTTCGGGTCGATGTCCAGTTTGGATTTCAAAACATTGATGCAAACTCTTATTAATTTACATCATAGTTTGACAACTTGGGGGAGGGGGATAGAAGTGTGCATTGACTTGTTCTAATAGATGCAATCAATTGAAAGTTACTATTTTTAGTATTCGAACATAAAAAGAAAAATGTACTCATTTGAGTTTCATCCATAAAGCCTCTGTATTATTATGGCTGCTGATCGCAATAATGCTTTGCTATTATCGTTTTCCTAGTATTCTGGTAGAACTCTACTACCTATTGGTTGGGATTTGCTTATTTCTGCCCTCTTTCGTATGTAAATTTATATGGTTTAGTCAGGGATGATTACAGGGCGGGGCAGTTGCCTCCGAATTTTTTTTTAAAAATTCTACTATATATACTAAATTTTATATGTAGTTTGAAATATTTGATCAAATTTGTCCCTCAATATTATTTTTTTGCCAGTTTTTATATGTAGTTCGACATACTGTTACAGTTTTTTGCATCAACCTAAAAGTTATGGCTTTGTCCCGGTTTTGTTTTTTTGGTTTTTATTTATTTGGGGAGGGGACATATCTATTACAAAAAATAGAGGGATTCATTCGACCCGCTGCCCCCATGAAACATACAGATGAAGGGTGATGCAGGGACGAAGACAGTGGTGGGGAGAGATTTTTAAAAATACTATTAGGTATAGTAAATTTTATATGTAGTTCGGAATATTTTATCAGTTTTGCTCCCCCAAAATTTGTTTTTGCCGTTTTTATATGTAGTTCGACCTACTGTTGCAGTTTCGCCCCCAACGCCAAATTCCTAACTTTGTTCTGGAGTGATGATATCGTGAAACCTTGAGAGGCGATGTGGCTCATCGTCTTCCATTGAAATATGATTTGAAGTTCTATTAAGACATGTAAATGCAATTAATGAATTTTAGGTGCTAACCTTTTCTTGATTCTATACTACTCTATCTGTCTCAAATTATCTATCCATTTTATATTTTACACGGGAAGTAAAGTTTCATCACGGTCCCAAATTAATTCCAACTTCTCTTCTCTCTATATTATAATCTCTCCAACATGTAATGTAAGGGGTAAAATTGGAAAAATTATCATTAATAACCCTCACATTTAGAAAGTTGACAGATAATTTGAGACGGAGGGAGTAATAGTGCAGTACCACATTTCCTTTTCCTTCCACCGGAAAAAGCGGTACGCAACTTTTAATTGTTGATGAAGATGTATCATACATTAATGCTGACTTCCAGTCCCAACCTTTCTGGTTTGTTTGTCGACGTTCTATACTACTAGTAGTACCACATTTATTTTTCCTGCCCGGAAAAAAACAATGTCATTCTGATAAAAAATAAAAAAAACTCGATTTATTATTAATATCCATTAATACTGACTTCATTTCACTGCACGGCTGTTTCAAACAGTACATTCTCCAACTTACACTACTTGTAATGAGGATTATGTTTCTCTACCGGTGGTCAGTGGCTGATTCAGGAATAGAGAACACTGGAGGCATACGACGATTTATGTGATGTCACTTATACATTTTTTTTTATCTAAATAGAGCAAATTATATTTTATATACTATTTTTTTTTTCAGCGGGTCATTTAACCCTACTGCCATCATGTTAGATCCGCCTCTGGTGGTGGCTCTACTAGTTGTTCTGGATACACCCTTTCACATTTTCTCTTACTGTCCGTTTTTTCACCCCGGACGCCATACTTGAATTGATTTTCATTCTTTGATTATGTGAGGTATTAGTTGACGCTACGTTGGCATTACTCCCGAGGGGAGAGAGCGGAGTGTACCCTAGATAGGGAGATTGTAGCATGTCCCATGCCTGGAGAGGGAATTTTAGCCTCATAAGGAGGAGAAATTATTTGCCCCACTTGGGGAGATATGAGAATTGAACACGGGACCTCAGACCTGTGTTCGGGTAGCCTTACCACATGGGCTATCCGATTCCCATATGTGAGGTATTAGTTAATTATAGGAATAGATCATTGTGTAGTAGACAATTACTCGAAGATTTTTAAGTAATAGACTCTTTAGGGGTTAAAACTTGAATGTTGAACTTTTGGAAAATAAAAATCAACCAGTGTGTTGTTAGTTATTTTGTGTCTACAATTTTGATATTAAGAATAGGTCGATCTGAATTTATTGACACCCCTAATTAGAAGGCAAGTTTATATATTTGGGGTGTGCGAGGTTTGATATTTTAAAAAGTTTAATTTTTTTTTTGTGAATTTTCAAATTTATGGGGTAGCCGCCACCCTACTTTTTGGATCCGCGTGTCCGGCTATAATTTTGAATACAAAAAATCTCATACGTACGGAACACTTGTCAATTGTCGAATTAAATATCTGACGATTGAAATTGACTATTTCACAACAACAACTAATTTTTTTAAGAGATTGTGAAATATGGGATTTCAACCATAAAATCTTTTAATTTGGCCGTTAATAAATGTTCCACCCCGCCACTCTCTGCAACTCTATTCCAACTGGATGGAATTTTTCTTGCATTAAAACAGTACAAAAGGAGTTAATTTCATGTAAACTTCATATATTTCAGTGAAGAAATTCGATCGCTGTTTACTTCATCTGTCGTGGGAGTCACATATGACACAAACGGGTTACATAACTGTATAAAGAACAGTCCGGTTCCTGTGCGGAACAGTACGGATTCCGCACGTACGGAATACTTTTTTGGCCTTGAAAACAGTTGTTCATTTTTTAATCAATATCAGCCGCTAAGATTTTGTCCCGCATGTGCGGAATCCGTACTGTTCCGCATAGGAGGCGTGAGCATAAAGAACTTTACCAACCAATAGTCAGTCAGTCCGGCTCCTATGCGGAACAGAGATTGTTTCGCACGTACGGAACAATCCCAACTGTCGGATTGGATTTTTAACGGCCCAGATATGGAGAGAGAAAAGTTGCGGTTGGATTTAAAATATTAAAAAAAATAAAATTTCTCTCTCCAGATCTGGACCGTTAAAAAATCTCATCCGACGGCTGGTAACTTATCCCTCACATGCAGAACAAAAAGCTGTCCCGCATAGGAGCCGGGATCATAGTCAATGCTCATGAAAACCATCAACCCATCTACTTCAATTTATTGAAAGGACCCCACATAAGCCAATTCACCACAGTCAGAACAGTAAAAAATCAGTACGTATAGAACGTCTCAAAATAAGTGTCTTAAAATATAAAAATTATATGATACGTATCTTTAAAAAATATGACAGGTATCGTAATAACATGTGTTCATTTTAAATTAATCTTGACCGTCAAAATTTTAATTTGACGAACAAGGGTAAATCTCGTACGTGCAGAACTTATCCCGTTCCGCACTGGAGCCGCAACGAATTCAGGAACCTCAAAATGGTATCTCAAGAGTGAAAAAATTATGATAATAAGGTTTAATTTTTTTTCCAATACGTGTTGATGTATTATCAGTTATTCCATAGTTACATATTTAAATTTATGAATGAGTATTCAAACTATGTGGATTACTGTTTTCTAAATTGTTAAATCAAGAGATTATGTCAGCATATACATTCAAAAGCGAGTTTCTTGAACCATATCGATGCAAAAGGCAGTCCGGTTCTTATGCGAACAATTATTTTTTTGCACATGCAGAATATTTTTTTGTCTTGAGAACAACTGTTCTTAGCTAAGAACAGCTGTTCAAAAAAAAAAATGAACAGCTGTTTATTTTTTAATCAATCTCAACCGCCAAAATTTTAATCTAACGGACGAGCTTTTGATCCCGCATGTGCGGAACAAAAGATGTTCCGCATAGGAGCCGTGAGCTGCAAAAGGGGTAAGATTGTCAAAGTTTTACAAGGAATAAATTCGCATACATAACTATTTGGAAAAATATTTCCTCTTGAAACAAAATATCTTGAATATTTTAAAAGTTGAATTATTTGTTAAAAAAATACTCAAATCTCAAAAGTAGAATTTTGTATTTCTTTCCAAAACGAAACACTATCCATCACCTTCTAAACCTAAAGTGGGACTTAAATAAGCTCGACACATTTGTTAAACATTTATATCGTGAAACTCGTAAAACTGAACAACTAGACTTGCTAATAAATTAGGTAACTCTGATACCGTATTTAAGATTTGGCCAACTAACCCTACTAATAAATTAGATGTCAAGATTTGGCCAACATCTCAATAAATTTCTAGGTACCATGCCAAAAACTTGATGTGGGAACTTTGTATACAAAAGAAGTAAAATCCCCACTTCCATTCCATTGCTCTTAAAATAGTATGCTGCCTTTACAATTACATTAAACAAGACTTTGGAGATCATAATGGTTGGAAGCACAAGAATCAATGGGCACCTCTTTTCATCACTTATAAAAACTACTAGAATGGTAAAGAATAATAAGAGAACAATAGTTATTGGTCTGAAATCTGATAATTTCAGTAGAGAAATGCTCCTTAGTTGCCTCAATTTCATTGTCAATCATGGTGATAATGTATTGGCTGTTCATGTTCAAGATTCAAATGATTCCTTTGATCCCAACACTTTTCATATTCATGAAGATCTTTGCAAGTCCAAGCAGGTTAGTCTACCCACCCCCCCCCCCTCCCTCCTTTTTTTTCCCCCTCTCAATCCTCATTTTTTAATCGGGAAGGAGGCTGTCGAACTCGAAACCTATTATTTTGAGTCAAAAGTGCTGCCACGCGCTAGCTGTCCCTGAACATAGATGGAACTAAGGGGGAATGGTAGCCGCCCGCGATTATTTTTTAAAAGTGTTTGTATTTTTCTCTTATAAATAACAAAAGATGTGCTTCGAAATTTTAACTTTTGCCCCTCTTTAAGAATCATATAAAATCTTAATTTCGCCCCTAAACTTGAAGTTTCTGATTCTGATTATATCTCCGAATGTTCTTCTTTGGAAACTAATATCAAGGGCTTGTTTCAGGTGGAATTCCAAGTGAAGGTTTGTATAGGAAGTTCTTATATAGCTGAATTGAGCCATCAAGTAAGAATAAACTATGCAACAATTCTTGCTATTGGATGCAGTGATCAATGGTATGTTGCAGAAAAAAAAGTTCCTTCTTTATTTTTTTTTCATTTTTATAACTGTTGCTAAGGTCGGTCCAAAATCTCTTGTATTACGAGTCAGACAGCTGACTCTATTATCCCAATGTTGCAGGCCAGAAGATTCAAACATTTCTAAATTCTTGAAAACATTGCCTCCAAGTTGCTCTCTTCTAGTGATCAACAATGGAGGTAAAATCTTACTGCAAAAGAAGGGGACTTCACAGCAAGGTTCTGCTAATACTAATAGAATTCTTCAGTACTCTGTTTCTTCAATAGCAGCATTCAGTAACAAAGACAATTCAGAAGCTAAATCCCATCTCCAAAAGTCATTAACAATGCCATGTTCCTCATCATCATCATCATCAACGAACAAAAGATTGAACCCTCCTCCTAGATTGTTCGAAAAATCGGAAGTAAAAGGTCAGAGGAAGAGATTCACATTAGATGAACTCAAATGTGGGACTAATAATTTTAGCCCTGAAATGGTAATTGGAGAAGGTGGGAATAGTAAGGTTTATCGCGCCTGTCTAGATCGCGGTCAAGCAGTAGCAGTAAAAGTCCTTAATTCCTCGAAGCATTCGGAAGAAGATCTTTTCAGGGAAGTGGAAATTTTGAGTGGTTTGAAACAAGATCATGAGAATATAGTTAAGGTTTTGGGATATTGTTACTGCAAGAATTTGCAGGCTGTTGTTTATAATTTACTTGAGGCTTCTCTGAGGCATAAACTCAAACACCTTAAGTGGGGTGAGAGGATGCAAATTGCTGTTGGTGTTGCAAAGGCATTAGATTATCTTCATTCTTCTAATCCTCCCATTATTCATAGAGATGTGAAATCATCAAACATTCTCCTCACTCAAAATGGCCAACCACAAGTAAGTTCTTTGCTTCTTTCACCCTTTTCTGAGTGGCCTTGGATTTTTAGTCACTCCGTCACAAATTGAACGTTTACTTTTTTCTGAGGAGTTCAGTTCTTTTATATATTTTAAACATATTTAATAATAAAATGAATGTTCAATTTGGAACGGAAGAAATATTATGTTTTAACATATAAAGAACTCTTTACAATTTTTTTTTTATAAGAAGAGGTACACTTTTTTATTTTATCACGAACTAAAGATTTAGTGCACAAAAATGTTTTAAATACTGAATGAAAGAAGAATGATAATGTGTAAATAAATCAAAATAACTCTTGGATTTACCTTCTCCGATGTCTTTTGGCTTTGATTTAAGAGCATGATTCTATAGCAAACATGACGGTATATGGGGATATTGCCAGTGGTATTCTGTGTGCATTCATTGTCAAAAGTTATTTCAGTCTCCAATCCATTTGTTGTAGTGGTATTCTGGGAAAAGTAACTTTGTTCATTTATTGCCAAAGCTTATGTCAATATCCAATCCATTTATTTCAGTGGTATTCTGGGAGAATACACTTTGTGCATTTATTAATAAATGTTAAGTATGTCTCCTATCCATCCCCTGCCCATACTTGCCATTTATTGTGGATTTAATGAGTTATGTTATTGTGAACTGAAGATTCGTTTTTTTTTTTTTTTTTTAAATTTGTGATAGCTATCAGATTTTGGAGCAGCAGTGGTAGATAATCAAATTGAGCAAGCCTCTGTAATGAGCAAGCCTATAGCTGTAGTTGGAACATTTGGATACTTGGCACCAGAGTACATGATGTATGGAAAAGTTGATGCCAAAATAGATGTTTATTCTTATGGAGTTGTGCTTTTGGAATTAATCACTGGGAAACAGGCTATTCAACCAAATTCCACTTCTAATCAAGAAAGCTTAGTATTATGGGTACATAATTAAAATCAATATTAAACTCTTAAATTTATCACAAGATTCTTAGCCCAGTGGGGCGATACCCTCCCCGCGCATGGGGTATGCTTTAAATTGTCTCCCTTTCAGGGTTATCACTTCCTCCTCTTATGAGATGCTACCCTCTCTCCTCTTGAGGTTTACGCCCAGTTGGGCTTCAAAAAAAAAAAAAAAAAAACTCTTAAATTTATTTATTTTTTTCTTAAACATTTTTTTTCAGGCAAGGTCGCTACTCAGTAATGGTCTATGTGACCGCCTGATTGATCCGAACCTAAATCATTATTATGACATCGATGAAATGAAAACGATGATGATTGCTGCCCGTCTATGCCTCCTGCATTCTTCGTCTAGAAGGCCAACGATGAAAAAGGTAATTTGCCAAACCCCTTCCCACATATGGTATATAAGGTGGGCCGTAAGCGGGGTGGGCGAGTTTGGCCCATATGTTGCGCTGCAGGGCTCGGAGTGTGACATAATTAATTCAAACCTAATCTTTGTTCATTACCAAACAATTAGGCCATATATTAATGACCAAAAATAATAATTTAATAGTAACATGGTTATGGAATTCTTTTATTTAATTTTATTTATTTAATCAGATATTGCATTTATTTGAGAAGCCACAGCATTGGTTGGAGATGCAAAGAAAGAGAGATGAGTTGCTTAATGTTTCTAGTTCCAAAGGTGAAAATTGCAGACATGAAGAATCAGGCTTTAATGAATCCATACTAATGGAAGATGGATAATCAAAATTTCACCTTGAAGTATCAAATATTTTTTTTATTTACTAATAATTTTATTCTTGCGTACTTTTTCTTTATTTTTTTAAAAAAAAATTGGGGGAGGGGATTCGATCTCGTAACATACGGGTCGAATGACGCACCACATTGTCAATTACTCTGATCGGGTGCCGGCATTCCTGCATACTTGCACAGCCTTGACAGGAAGCTACACAATGTACACATATATAGAATACTTATATTGTTTCCATAATCCAAATATCAATCAAAGCAAAGTTTTTCTTCTATAATCTTAAATCTTAAATCTTAAATTTCAGAATTGGTACCACATCTCCACTCACCTACATCACTTGGACTCATGTACGAGTGTCGGATACGGGTACATATCTAAATGTCATATGTTTATACCTTTTAAAAGTAAGGACTTGAGGACACTTCTAAGAACTCGAACACGAGTATGTGGACACTGAAATAAGTAGAAGCATACAAGAAAATTAACAAATTGACTACATTTTGTAAAGGGAAATAGACCTTAATTTGGGAAATATGCCTCTAATATCCTCCTCATTATAGGCGGAATGGGAAAGATCACCATTAGAGATGCACAGTCTCTGTCAAAGTACCCAATATTTTTTTACCACATCCGATAAGAATCTCATACCCACACTCATGTCGGCTCTACTTGGACAAAGTTTGGGTTTGGGTTTGGGTTTGGTCTCAAAATTGGTGAGAAAATACAAATTTTGACCTAGAAAATTGGCGGGAGAATTTCAAATTCAAATTTTTTCGTTCAAATATTCGTTGAAATTGAAATTTTTGAAAGAAATAAATTGAATTTGAATTGCTCCCGCCAATTTTCTTTCAAAAATTTCAATTTCAACGAATATTTGAACGAAAAATTTTGAATTTGAAATTTTCCCGCCAATTTTCTAGGTCAAAATTTGTATTTTTCCACAAATTTTGAGATCAAACCCAAACCCAAACCAAACTAAACCTTATCCAAGTAAAGCCGTCGTATTGTGTTGGACATGGGTGGGGCAGCCAAAACGAATAGTCTGGATAACATAGCTATCTATTCACAAACAATTCAGCTTTTATAAAATTTAAGGCGAAATTTCGAATTTAAAATGCTATTCAATGCAAACCTTATTTGTTGAAGTGTGACTATGGCAATTTTTGCAGTTGCATTTTCAGGATGTTGCCCAATAAACGACCCCGTTCCGGTGCCAAGATGCACTTTTTTTAGTACATGTTGATACTATCTAAATCATTTATTCTCGATCCAACAATTTAGAAATAGTTATTTAGTTAGTTTGAATAACTATTCACTTTTTTTGGGGGGGGGGGAGAGGGAGGGTGATACCGGAATCGATCACAAGATCTCAGTCCTGCGATGGAATAACCCAACCACTGGGCTATTCCGATTCCTAAAACTATTCACTTATTTAAATCCTTAAGCAACTAATAATATATTAGCGCGTGCTGAAAAAAATAAACCTCTAACACCTTAACTATTCTCGCTTAGTAAGTGGTAACACATCAATTTTATTTTTATTTCATTATTGTAAAGTGAATTGATAAATAAAAATACAAACACTAACGTGTGACAAATTGATGGTTTTTGCAGGAAGCAAGTACAATTTCTACTGCTGATTAAAAGATTAGGCTATGAAATAAGAACTTAAAAATGCTAATTCTCCTTAACCAATTGGGAGAAATTAATGGGGGTTACATACTTAGACGGTCCAGCAAAGAGCGTTTGAGCAGCCAGGCGCGCCGCGGCCTGAGTCGGGTGAAATTGATCCCAGAACAAATGGTTCCTCCGATCAGGACACAAATTTGCAGTTGCATTGCAAGGAAGTTCCGCGTTTAAGGTTCCGAATCCACAGCAAGCAGTGTCCACAGTTGTAAAATCTAGACAAAAAAAAGTACAATACATTACTTGTCAGTAACAATACAAGAAAAACGCCATTTCGCTACGGTCGATTCCTTACCTAAACCACAGCTGATAATACGTTAACTACGGAATTAAACCGTAGCTATATTCGCGTAGCTAAATTAAATTAACTACGGAATATCAATCCGTAGTTAACTTTCAACCGCGTCACTTAAAATGGGTATAGTCGTGACGGAATAGCTACATAGTATTTTTTATTTAACTACGGTATTTATTTGTTTTACCAAAAAATAAATTTATTGAGCTACGCAATATTTAAAAACTAGCTACGGAATAAGTACGAAACTTATTCACGTGATCATATCATTTCCGTAACTAAATGGTGCAAAGTTTAACCTGCAAAAAGCCAAATTTGCTACGGGATTGCTATGGAATAGCTTTTGATGATTATTCATAGTTATTCCGTAGTTAATGTAGAAACCTTAACTACAAAAATTATTCCGTAGCTAATTTTCGTAGCAATTAAGCGTTTTTTTGTAGTGAAATTTTATAGGTGAGAGAATGTTATCTAAATTTACGTACTGAAGGGAGACGGGTTTTGGATAACGTCGATGGTCATTTGATAAGCATTGCCAAGAGAGTATTTCATTGCCTTCAGCTCTGAGCTGATGCTGCTTAAGAGGTTTTGTAATGCTGATTGAAAAGCCATTGCAAACTCATTCAAGGGGTCAAGGCATCCTCCTGTTCCATTCACAAGTCTAAGAGCTGGGCAGCAACCAATTGGGGGTACACTTATAATGCCAAATTTCCTTGCTCCAAGCCTATACAAAGTCTATTATTATCATAGCCCAAAAAATGCATTAGTTAGATTTATATTAAAAAAAAAAAAAAATTCATCCAAGAAACTAAGTTGGTTCTGGTGCTGACACTAGTGTTTATCATATTGTGCTTATATAATTTTAACCGATGTTTTCCATCAATCAGTGTGAGAAATATAGGGAGGAAATTGGAATGTGGACATTTGCATCAATGATTATGGTCCCACCTCAGTGTCACAAAGTTTCCTATGACCTTGTAAAAGTAGGACCAGTGTGTAACATCTTACCTTAAATGTGTAACATGTGAGAGGAACTTGAGACAAATCCACAAGACGGGGGGGGGGGGGGGGGGTGAGGAATCGTTTGTTCACATACATGTTCTTACTATTTAGAACAATTTCTTTCAATTCCATATACATTTGCCGGTTTGTGAGTGGTGAGTGGTGAGTGGTTGAGGACAAAAATAGGGATAGACGATTTTTTTGCCAAAAAAATGTTATCCATGTTCAGGAGCAACTATCCATTTATTTTAACTTTTAAGAACAACTATGACTCTTAGCCGCCAAATCAATTTTGACTTGATAATTGAGATTGTGTCAGCACGTGTTGACAAAAAAAATTCAAATTACCAAGAAACACAAAAATGAAGGAGATAGTCTTACTTTGATGTCATCTTCATAGGCCTCAATAAGAGTGCCTATAAATTCTTGTGGGGGTAGTGAGCTATTTGACTTCAAGTAGGCAAAGAAGTCATTGCTTCCAATGCTGATGCAGAATATGGATTTACATAGGAATTCTTCTGTTGCTTTTGAGCCCCTGATGGCAGTAAGGTTATTTTGGATTGCAGCAAATTGCTTAATTTGCTCTGACAATGGCACAACCCCCTGGTTGAATGTAAAGTATTTTGTGTTAGATATTTAATTAGCAATAGAAAGATTAAATACAATACAAATTCATGTCATTTGGGCCTGTATTAGACCGTAAAATGGATACATATACTAAAAAAATATATAGTCATGTCTTGTTTTAACAGTTTTAAATCGCCAATATTACTTGATGTCCAATTTATAAGAAATTGTCGTGATTCTCATTTCTCTCTTAAGATTCTATTTCTCTATTTAGGTTTTATATTTTTCTTAAGAAAAACTAATACGTGACAACTAGTGGTGAATTTAAGAGTCTCCAACATTTTTTCAAACGTCAAAAGTATTTTTTTTCCTGAAAATTCCTGTATAAAAATACACCTCTCAAAATTCTTAAAATTTTACTATTTTACCGACCCTCAACTTAGTATTTCTAAATCTTCCCCTAATGACAACTTCATAATAATATAATACAGAACATGATGCAGGGATGAAGATAGGGGGCGCCCCCCGCATATTTTAAAAATACCATTAGATATAGTAAATTTTATATGTACTTCGGAATATTTTATCAATTTCGGCCCCCGGTTTTTTTTTTACCCTTTTATATGTAGTTCGACATACTGTTGCAGTTTCGTCCCCAACGTCAAATTTTCTGACTTCGTCCCTAAAAACATGATGCATAGTAAGACAAAAGATCCGAAAACCGTTTGAACAAGTACTTACCAGTGTAAAGCCAGTAAAATGAAGGAGGCCAGAACCAGCTGAAGCAAAGTTCAAACCTCTAAAGCTTGGTTTGCTGAGGTAATAATTGCCAAGATCGCCAAGAGAAAAGAAGGGTCGTGGACTTCTGTTATATCCCATTAACTTGGCTGACCAAAGACTACAATACAAGCATTCTTAGAATAAGTCATTTTTTACGTTATTAGGAGGAGCTGTATTCTAGACTTGATTCATTAATTTTAAATTCACGTTTTTTTTTAATAATTACAAAAGTCTTTTATTCACTGACCTTATATTATAGGAAAAAACGCGATGTAGGAGTAAGGTTATGACCAATGGTTCTAGTCTAGTATACAAGTTTTCCTTAGTGAACACGTTCATGAATTAAAATATAATGCAATATTAAATACTCTTTTTATTTTATAATATAAATCGTTTAAAATATATAGCAATAATTAAGAAAGTAAAAAATAATGTAATTTGTTAGTCAAAATATCAATATTACTCTCTTAAATATGACTTGTATACTACTAATTCTATTTAAAAGAATAATATTGATATTTTGATTAATAAAGTACCTTTCTTAATTTCCGCTTCATCTTAAACAACTTATATTATAAAATTAAGGTAGTACTAACCAAGAAAGTCAGCGCTGTATACAAGATTTCCTTAGGAAACACGTTCATGAATTAAAATATAAGTTGTTTATGATATGTAGGGAAAATTAAGGAAGTAAAAAAATAAGATGCTTGCTAGTCATAATATCAATATTAATATCTTAAATAGGACGTGTATGCCACTAATTCTATTTAAGAGAGTAATATTGATATTTTGATTAAAAAATAACCTTATTTTTTACTTTTTTAATTTTAGTTACATGTCGTAAAACGATTTATATTATGAAATGAGGCCGCAGTACTAACCAAGAAAATCAGCACTGTTGAAACCATTGCTAAACCTCCCAGTAGGTCTCCCATTAGGAAAATCAACACCATAATGAGGAAAATCTGCTCTTGCTGTGCTACTTGGCAAGAAATTATTGGTTCCAACATCTGCTGTAGAATCACCAAGGATGAAAATAGCTGGAGGCTTCTTGCCATTCACCTGGTAAGGAACTACTGATGACATGAGAAAACAAATAAAAACGAAATAAAACAAGAAATTTGTTTTCCATTAGTACAAAATTAATGTTCAAATTTAATTAAATCTTTGAACATGTATCAAGAATTCTTACCCCTTTTTATACAAGAAAGTTGCATTAGTAAAAAGAGCAGGGAATAGGACGGCAGATTCCTATAAGGAAAATGTTTTGTCTAGAACTAGTTGAAACTTGAATTGGTATGACGGATTGTTCAACTTTTTTGTGCATATGGTAATTGTTGTTTATGTATTGTGGAGGAAAACCAACACAAAATTGGCTAAGTTGGTAATAATTTGACATGTCTTTACAATAGTTAAGTATTCAATTTCCGTTATCGACGTGAGGGCTGGGTTGGTGGGCGATTTGTAAGTACCTCTATAAGTGACCTATCGGTCCTTAGAGCATACCTTGACCCGCGGTGGTGATCGGAATCGAATCCACCCAAACATTTTCTACCAAAAAAAATGTATTATGGAGGAAACAAAGTCAAAGAAATTACGTGGAACTTGTGAAAAAGGTGTCTAGTCCGATGTTTAATAGTTTTTTTCTAGCAACCTCCCTCGACTATTGAGATCACTTTTTTACAATACATGTTTGGATTTTCCTAACAGGAAACGGTTGATCATAGCTGATGACATCTTTGATTCGACAGTTAACATGTATTCATCGCTGTGTTGAACCACACATGTTTACCACTGGAGTCGAGCTCGTAAAAAAGTATACACCCAAATCAACGACAGACATAAAGTTAGAAGTTTTGGGGACCAAACTATAATATATGTTATTACAATAAAAAATTTCAAAATTTTAGAGGGAACGAAAGTGAAGTTATACGCTAAATATAAGAAGGGACTACTTTAAAAACTTAGAAAATCATTGATTTAATAATTTAAAAAATGGGGTTGGGGAGAATTGCCTCTCCCACCTCCTTACTAGGTCTTGACCCTAGTATGAAATTACTTGTCACAAATTTAACTTTCGCCACACATTAAGAAAATAGTAATCATGTTTGATTGTTGAATAAAATGAATAAAAATTGTCTCAAAATTTTAAATATTATTGATATTGTGTTTATTAGATTAATAAATATTAAGGTCAAATTGGAGGGGAAAAATGAATAAAAATTGTCTTAAATTTTAAAGAATAACAATTAATTTCTGATAAAAATAAGGTAATGATATTCGCACTCTTAATTTAGTTTCTTACACTTCTTCCTAATTCTCTCTTGTTTTGTAAATGAAAAGACTCTAATAATCTTGGATACAGTTTTTCATGGAGTGGGGGGTTGAGTTGAATTGATTAGGTTTAGATATTACGGTACTTTCACTAATAAAATAAAGTGAAGGAGGGTGCAAAAAGTTTAAAGAGGAATGCTAAATATTACCTCCTTAAAAATAAGTCAAATTTCTCTTTTTTAATGATAAGTAATTTGGGACAAAGAGGATGTTTATAAGTAGTATTTTCATAAAGAGATAATCACTATTTATACCCATTATCTAACTTTGAAAAGCAAGTTATACCCTTTATCTTTTTTGTGTGCCATAAATAGCCAGTATAATTTTTAAGGTGCCATTTATACCCAAACTAGGCGAAATCGGATGATAAGCTGACGAATCGGACAGCATGATTCAGAGGCGTGAGTAAGCACCTCGGTGAAATCCGATCTGCGTCTTCCTCAGCTTGGAATGATTTCATCTCCCAGAAACCGGAGAGACGATTTATTGCTTCTACGACACGACTGAATCCTCATTTTGGGTATAAATGGCACCTCAAAAATTATACTGGCTATTTATGGCACGCAAAAAAGATAAAGGGTATAACTTGCTTTTCAAAGTTAGATAACGGGTATAAATAGTGATTATCTCTTTCATAAATTATAATTTTTCCCTACCAATGACAACCTTCTTTCATAATAGCCTTAATTAAATCAGATGTTAATAATCTACTAATATTCTTAACTTCCATAATTTATATATTATCATATATTGCCCTAGTTTTTACCAAGTCTTGTTGAATATTATTAATTTTTTATTCTTTAAAAATAAGTATATAAAAAAAAACACGCTTCGGCTGTCATGATGCCAAAATCCATTAGAGGCATATTTATCTTTACGGTGGAAACAATATATGGATTTATTCATTATTCATTTCTCGATTTCTTGTTTACCAGCTAAATTCCCATTGTAAAGTCGTGGCTAGTTTATGCGATTTTTTCCTCACCACTGCATGAATTCGTTGTCAACCACGTGATGATTAATTCGAGTTTAGCATACAATTTGGCTCGTATTGTGATTGTTAGTAAGGGAGGACCTGACTCATACGGCCTTTTGTAAACGGAGTCCTATCACCGCAGAAAATTCTCACTATAGTCGATGTACAACGAGAGAATCGAACACTCGTAAATGGTGGTACATATAACCGCTCCAGCCAGCTGCCCCAAACCTCAGATTTGACTCGTCGGGTTAATTTACGCAACTCACTTTTTCATCCAATTTTTTCACCCCGAGGTGTGTGGTGACTAATGCGGGCTTGGCTTACGGTTTCGCCAGTAGCTTGAACATTAGCGGGGAGGCCCTGACCCAAACTGCTCTTGTAAACGGAGTCCTACAACCGCAAGAAACTCTCACGAGAGTCTTTTTTTAAGAAAATCAAACACTTGTCAACAGTGAGGTATCCAACCAGCTGCCCATTAGCTCGGATTACTTTTTCATCTAAATTGTGCATGTTTTTGTAGTCATTGGAACTGTCTAAATCAATTAGGCCGAAGTTATCCTGGCCCATTGGGCTGTTATCACCAGGCCTAACCCGTTCTAACTTTACTTTCTAGGAGAAATATATAGACAGTCAGCCAGCCCATTTCAACAAATAATTTCGACGTAACTGATCTTCGATCATAGGACTACAATCCAATTAAAATCATAACTAATCACTATATTTAAATTCGGACTAGTACAATCAACGTTAATTGTCAACTCTTTCCCTCTTTAAGAGATGTCAGATGATCGATCTCCTCTCACGTATATAGTCACCATTTTGACAATCACGTTACCCTTTCGTGAACTGACATATTACGAACATAAAGAGATTCTTTTGGCGGACCGAGTTTTGAATAATCGAGAGCACGGAGTCCGGATGATTGGGACAAAAGGTCTTGAAAGACTCGACCTACTCCGGTATTAACTACTATTTCTTTACGTTATATATATTCTTTTAAAAGAAAAAAAAAGACACCTACCAACTTATTGAGACAGAAAATTTGAATCGCCCCGAATAGCATGTGGGCTTCTTGGATCTTACTTTCTTTACATTTATGTTGTCCTTTTGAACACAACAAAAAAATAGTTGAAATTGGTTCTTGTCAACCAAAAATTGTTGATTGATGATTGATGATGATGAATCCACCCATTAATGGGGCCTAAAGAAATTAGCATCTAAGCCTTTAGCAACAAGATTCCAAAGTGCAGCAGCAACTAATAACACACTAATTAGAATGCCTAAAGAACCAAGCCCAATGTAAAAGGACCACATTAACCCCAAGGGTTTTGGCTTCTTGAGAGAAATCCACATGAAACAAGGGTAAGCCAAAGTCAGAGGAAGTGTTAAGGAACCAACAAAAGGACCTAAACTTCCTAAAAATGGAAATGCCATTGAAACAAAATATGTCAATCCTCCAAAGAAGACTCTTATCATAGCCCTTGTCCATCTTGGACAAGCCTGATTTTTCTTGCTTATGTAGATTCTTTCTAGGTTGTCGAAAACCGGCATTGCATAGATTTGGAATGCACTTATGAAATGTATAAGCATTATTAGGTATATTGCCCCCATCAATGGCTTCATTGTACTTTCATGATGGAACTTTGGAATTGCATATAATATTCCCTTTGCAGGCATCTGCAAAAGTTAATTTAACATGATCAGAAAATGTCATATTCTCGACTTTTCTATTTATTTTGTATAGAAAACTTGAACATTTAATTCTGAACGAAGTGATTGTATTTCTTACTGTCACGCCCCGAGCCCGCGGGCCCGCAACAAAACAAATGGGCTTGGCAATACCCCACAAACATCTCCTTAGCAACCGAACTCGCTATACCAAAAGGGATATTCGAGATGATAGTGAATACTTAGGCTCATACTTATATATCAGTCAGAACTTTCAGAGTTATCCCATGTGGGAATGGGATTTCAATTATGAATTATACTCTCAGCTCTCTGTTTTTCCAAATTTTTGTTCTTCTCCCTTTTTTCTCTCTTTCTTTGTCTCCAACTCCTTTTTCCCTAACCTCTAAAAAAATCATGCACTACCTACCTTAAGACACAACCATTCAAAATGTGTTAAAATAGTCCCTAAGGTTTCTAGCTCAGTTATTTAAGTCCTTTAACTTTCAACTACAACAAAGCAACCCTCAAGATAAAATGTACAACAAAGAATATGCAAAAGACATCTAACACATAAAATCAATTAGACATGTTATGCACGTAAATTCTAAAAATTCTGAGTATCACACTTACCGAGTTTCCATAGGCCCAATATCCCCCAATGGCGAGGGGAAAAACACACAACGCGATCAGCAAGTATGAGGCGATTACTGCTCTCCACATATGCCTGTGGGTTGGATGTTTTGGATCTTCAGGCAGTGTTCCCTGCAATTTTCTCCCGGTTTCAAAAAAACTAGAGGTCGAATTCTAATAAAGAAGAACCCGTTTTAACTGTTCGTGAAAGAATATTTACCTGTATTTCAAGAACGACGTTGTGACCTCTAAAAGCAATTGCAATGATCCCAAAAGCATTAACAACATCACGAATTCTACCAGTTTCCGACGATGCTGCCATTGATGGATTATGAGAAACACCATCTGGTCTACTCTTTCTAATAGTGACTGTCCATAACACGGTGAAATAAACCAGAGCAGCCATAGAACCGATCAGCGAAAGGCGAGCTAAAGAGTTGAGACTGGGAGAAAGCTGGGAAGTGAAAATGGCTAAACATATGAATATCAAGAACCAAATAGCCCCAGGCAATCTGCTAGCAATGCAGTTCAAATCATCCCCACAAAATAGGTCATGTATGAGTTCCATCGTTGCGCCTCCGGTAATTATGAACATTACGCAAGTTCCCCCTGATAGATACATCGTAGGGAATATTGCTAGGAATTTCCCCAGCTTTGGACCTAAATTAAGATCATACGGCATTTTTGTATTATATTTCTTTTTATACATAGGGAGACAGAGATGTGAATATATGATGTCACATAGCCCGAATGTAGAACAAGCACAAAATTTCGCGCCAATCCGGACTTCAATATATGATGTACAAGCTGCCAGCAAATAAAATGGACCCAAATATTTTGGACGCCCCTTTTCAAAGATAGGCACAAGTTATTTGCAAGCTTTCGGAACTTAAATGCAAGACTCAAGTCAACTGTCTGGGGAACATTGATACAATTGTGCAACCAGAGACTGAGTCTCTTGCAAATGAAATTACCGAGTTTCCGGACAAGGGATCTTTCGAACCACTGGCAGAACTTCAACTGGAAGACGATTACGACGATTTTATTCCCGTTCGAACTCGTAAGGAAAAAAAAGGAAACATTAAAGATCCTACATAGCACCATATGGAGACTAGGTACAAACATTTTAAAAGACGATAGAGTTTTAACTACTATTATAGACTATTAGGAACGATGGTCCCTATGTAGTAGTGGATTTGTTTCCACCTTTTATTCGAGAGTACAATGTCCCTCTCCATGTCGACTCTTGGTTTTATTTCAATAAAAGACATTTTTTTTTTACGTTTTGAAAGGACGATTAGATTTTTTTTCATACATAGGGAGACAGAGATGTGAAAAAGTTAGCAGTTCCAAAGCACATGGAGAACAGTTTACGTTTTGAAAGTACGGGGAGTGCAAAAGTTTTTAGCTAGAATATGTGCATGTAGTGTATATGACTAATTTGTTGTAAGACAACTATAAGTAACATATAAAAGGTCGTATCCAATGTACAAAATTTTCGCATCAGTAAAATCTTAGAAAGATTTCGATATACACAATCTTATACTTATTTTTCATAAAGATGCTGTTTCTCAGGATTCGAAAACACGTGATCTAGTGAATAGCAAGTAAACACTTGATTATCGCGCCAAGCACGACCTTCGATTATAAACACTATATCACATGATAAAACGTGTTTTCTAACTAATTGAATTACCATATTTTTCATAAATTATCGGGTGATTTACGAGGTTTTGACCAACTGATCTACCTTCTTGTCATGAGGTTACCAGGTTATCTACCGAGCTTAACTAAAGTGCGGTTTGGAGGGGTTTTCAGCAGTGGCTGATCTAGGAAGGACAGGAAAGACGACTGCCCCAGCATTTTCTAAAATATTAGAGACGAATTTAATTTTTCTGAGATATTCTTTAAAAATTTTACATTGCACACCCAAAAGTTTTTAAAGTCTACTAAAATAAATTTATGTTTTCTTATATTTCGCCTCCTAATGTATAAATTCTGAATTCTCCTTGATATTAAACTATGAAATTGTATAAAAAAAATTGGAAGATGACTAACCAAAGGCAACGATTGAGAGCACCAAATATCGGCTATAGCGAGTTCCGGGTTCGGGTTCGTGAAGATGAACCAGAAGCCATATTGTGTGTAGCTGCCATGCAAATACCATTAACAAACAAAGCGATCCCCAGACCCTGCAAAATTAGCCAAAACATAAATACAATAAATTGATTTTTAACTTTTCAAATTATTCCATTCCCCTGAAAATTGAGAATAAATTTGGTTTATTACTTCTTCCATTCGACATGTAATGAAAATTAATTAATGAAAAAGTAAGTTATTTTTTTAATTAAGATATCAATATTACTCTCTTAAATAGAATTTGTGGTATACAAGTTCTATTTAATAGAGTTGTAACAATGCATTGACTAACAAAGTATATTATTTTTTGTTTACTTAATTTTAATTACACGTACTAAACGACTTATATCATTAAACGTAGATAGTACTTGCAAAGCTGCATGGGTAATCCAACACTAAATTATATGGTTCTGATTTAATTTTGAAAAATTGGACTTGAATCTAACTAAAGTATAAAAAAAAGTACTTTTAAACTTGTGAAATTGAACATCTAATCTAAATATCTGCGATAACATTGAATTAAGCGATTCTGATTCTATATTAAAAAATTAGACACGATCAAGTTTAATTTTTCAATTTTGGAATTAGAACCACCTAATCTAATGTTTATTTAGTTGTACATATCTAATGGTGTAGAACAGTAAAAATTCAATATATGCTAAACAATTTTGGTCGTTTTAAACGGTTGAATAATTTTTTTTAACAATCCCAAGTTTTTTTTTAGGGATACTTGTGATTTTAAAACACATGTTACGTAAGACATGAGATAGGAGCCTAAGGAAATATGTTTATCGAGATAAAACACAGATTACAGCTTTATGATAAGTATTCATTCAGAGAGAACACATGTTTCATAAGATTTAACATCTTTCCAAAAGCATATAAAATTTATCCAAAAAATATTTAAAATAAACTGAATTTAATGTGTTCAAACACTAATTTGTGACAGTACATATCTAATTCATGTGTTCAATTTCGCAAATCTAGAAAGAAGACTAATAATACAAATCTTAAAATATACTCACAAACTAGCTGATTCGAAAGTTAATAAAACTCAAAAAAAAGAAGAAGATTAATGTACCATCCAAGAGAAATGAAGGCAACAGGAAGGAGTAACGCTTGAATACCAAATCCAGAACAGAGTAAATGAAATGCAGCTGTAAAAGTGTTTCCATTCCTAGATTCAGTGATCGGAAGCCAATCATCAAGATTCCGACCACCACCGCCTGGTTCTTCCGACAGCTTGATCGGTGGTTCTTTCACTATAATTACTGTTTCATGATTCCCTAATTTTTCCATGTCCGCCGAACACCGAGACGGTGAGAAGCTCAATTCCAAAATTCGTTGGCTTTTGGATGTCAAATCTTCGTTTGGAAATTGAATGGGTACAACCCGGAATGACGAAGACGATGATACCCCTTCGAATACTACATCAACTCCTTCATCCATGGTGGGTTGTTGTTGATGAAATTCTATTTTTAGTATTTTACCAAAAATGGAAAGAAAAAAAGAAGGAGAGAGAGAGATGGTGGCACTCTTGAGTTCTTGCTTCTCTGTTTTCTAGCTTACCATTGCTGGTCATCTATTTATGATAGTATTACTAGACTTATAAAAGAATATATAATATTGATCGAGATACGCATTCCATGACACTTTGAAGAGTATCCCGTCCAAAATTGTTTGTCACGTTTGAGAATTTTATTAAGATTGAAAAAAATGATTGGAAGTATTATTTCCATTCTCAAATATAAAATTTCATTACATGTTACGAAGGTTAAGGAAAATAGAAATTAATATGTTTTTGTAATTAAAATATTAATATTACTCTCTTAAATTAAGATGAATACTATATTAAGGAGTACTTTATATCACTAGTTATATTTAAGAGAGTAATATTGATATTTTAATTATAAAAACATCTTAATTTGTGCTACCTTAATTTTCGCAACCTGTAATGAAAATCTTATATTTAGGAATGGAGGTAGTATAATATTCCCTCCATTCTTAAATATAAGACTCTTTAGACAATTTGAGAAAATTAAGGAAGTTGTCATTTTCACCTCAACTTCCAATATTACCCCACCTTCCCTCTCCCTCACTAATACATCATAAAGAAAAGAAAGGAAAATGTTGAGGGTATAATTGAAATAAATTGTTAACGACTAATAAAAGAACCTTAAACGACAATTAATTTGAATACCTAGATATCTCCTAAACGACAATTAATAGGGAATTGAGGGAGTATTGATCAAGATACGCATTCCATGACACTTTGAACAGTATTCCGTCCAAAATTGTTGTCACGTTAATTTGAGAATTTTATCAAGATTGAGGAAATTATTGGAAAGTATTTAATATGAGAAAAATGTTTAAAATATCCCTCAATTAATAACTAGAAAGTTATTATTAGTGGTTGGTTGAGTAATAAATTAGAGGTAAATGTGGAAAAGTAATAATAAAGATGTATTGATTTTTTAAACTTAGAAATAATTTGGAATATCTCAAGAAGTGAAATGTTGCAAATAATTTGAGACGAATGTAGTAATACTTACTCCGACAGAAATTGGATGTTCCATTTTCGAATTGAATATCTCATTTCTTATACAAAATGAATAAAAATTAAGATATTTAATTTTGGACGGAGGGGGTGTAATATTTTCTCAAAAACTTAATGATACAGTTAGTATTTATACAAATCAGTTAGTTTCGAATTATTAATTAAAACCCTAACGAACTCATTAATAATTGTCCGGTAGTATGACTCGGACCCGCGTGTTTCTCAGCTCAACTCACTAACAATTGATGTTTTGTCCATGGTTCGAATCCTTCTCATCTCCACCATACTTCATACTACATGATAAAATTCTTCGCAGCAGCTTCTCCGAGATCCTGGAACAACAGTTGCAAGCTCAGTTTCAACACCTTTCTTAAAAATCAACAATCTACGAGATCATGGGCGTATCAACCGTCTCATAGATTATCTCGGAAAGATGAAGAAAACTGAGAAAGGACCCAGAACAACTCCGGTTCATACTACCTTAGCTTCACCATTACTAAATATAAGAATTTTATTACATGTCGTGAAAATTAAAGAAGTAAAAATTAAGATATTTTTATAATCAGAATATCATTATTACTTTTTAAAATTAAATTAATGGTATACAAATAATATTTAAGAAAATAATATTAATATTTTAATCACAAAAACATCTTAATTTGTAATGAAAGTCTTATATTTAGGAATTGAGGGAGTATTTTCTTTTTTTTCTTTCACAAGTTCCAGCTGCATTGCTGGCTTCTTCAAGTGATGCAACTGCATGCTTTTCTTTTCTTTTTTAACAAAAACTAAAAAAAAAAAGGGGTATTTGGAATGACTTTTTTTTTTTTTGAGAATTTCTAATTCGATTGAAAATGTGTAATGTTTATGAGAGGAAATGTAGTCTTCGAAGAGTTTCATGTCAAGGAAGCCGCAGCCCAGTGGGGTAAGCCTTTACCCGTGACCAACAGGTCTTGGGTTCGACACCCTCCCCCTACGTGGGGCAATAAAAATTCTCCTCCTCTGGTGAGCGAAAATTTAAGGTTGCTGACCCAAAAAGTAAGAGTTTCATATTGGAGAATATATATTTTCACTGGAAAAAAGTTATATTAGGTTAAATTAGTGTCTTAAAGCCCTCATACAATGCTTAAAGAACATCAAATTCTTTTTATTTGATGAACATCGAAAATTTATATTATGAACTAGTTAAATTTCTCCTTCTTAAAAAATACAAAAAATCTGAATCACAAATTCGAATGAATTGGTCCATATAAGAAGTGTTCGGAAAATAATGGAGGTTCAATCGAATCTTCCACAAATTCAGCCATGAAAGGTCAGGCGTGACGGTAAAAGTATGGATCTTCTCATTTAATTAAGAAAAATGGCAGGAGTGACCTAACAATGGTGACGTTTTGGAGAAATTTTATCTTGGTTAGTGAATAAGTTTAAAACTTATATCCAGATCAATAAATACAATACAAGTAGGATAAAAAATCAATTCTCTTTTCTGTGAATTGGCACTTTTGATCTACGTGTATTGCACATATAAGTCTGAATGTAAGTTTTAAACTTCCTCACTACTCAAGATAAAATAGGATAAAAAATCAATTTTCTTTTCCGTGAATTGGCACTTTTGATCTACGTGTATTGCACATATTAGTCTGAATGTAAGTGTTAAACTTGCTCACTAATCAAGATAAACTAGGATAAAAAATCAATTCTCTTTTCTGTGAATTGACACTTTTGATCTACGTGTATTGCACATATTAGTCTGAATGTAAATTTTAAACTTACTCACTAACCAAGATAAAACTACTCGATGGTTTGTGGTTTTATGTGAGCAGCAATTAGGATTTCTTCCGTAGTTTTATTCTAGTTATTGAGTAGGTGAAAACTTATATACATATCAATAAGTGCAATATACGTAAAATAAAAAGTCAATTCTCTTTTCTATGATTTGACACTTTTGACTTACGTGTATTACTATTATTAGTATGAATATAAGTTTAAACGTACTCACTAATTAAGATAAAACTTACATTGATACACAGCGAAAAAGAAAATTTGCCGTTCATTGATCTCTTCGTTAGTCTCATTAAGGAAGTACGGGGGATTAGGCTAGCCGATATATCATATGTTAATAGATTAAGTAATTCGTCAGCTGATGTATTGGCTAAATATGCTATGAGGTCAAAGACCTCGTCTCAATGGTTTGGAGGTCCTCCAAATTTCTCCTACCACAAATTTTTACTGATATTAAATAATATCCAGTTTTTTCTGTTAAAAGAAAAACTAAGATAAAACTACCCATTGCCTTTTTTATACGGAGAAAACTCTTTATTTTGTCGCTCGAAATTCCCAAAAGAGAAGGAGAAGATTTGACCCGTGGTACCTGGTTGGTCAGTCCGGCTCCTGTGCGGAACGGCCTAAATTCCGTACGTGCGGGCCACGATCTGGGCCGTTGATTTCATTTTTCAAGTGAATCGACGGCTGTCATTTAAAAAAGATTAAAAGGGTACATATGTAATTTTACAAATAAATAATAATAATAACAACAAAAAATAACACGCAACCGTCACATCGATTGGGTTACCGAGGAGAGAGAAAAGTTGCGGCTGAATA